>JAIFGZ020000788.1:0-113799 GCA_019925245.2 Oryza australiensis
GGAATCGGCTGTCATTGGCCAAAGATCGCTGACGGATAGTCCCGATTGGCTATTTCCGCCGCATACTCCAATCGGTAACGCTCTATCGGCCCTTACTTGCAAGTGTTCCTGGTTTGCGCGGTAGAAAAGTTTTTGTTTTCGGCTAGCGTAGCCTCCGCATGACCCTTTAGTTGTATCGAGCTAATCTTGCTTAGTTTGGGTTTTAGATTGGATCCGGAACAAGTTTAGCACACGGGTTGATTAGATCAATCGGTTTTACGGGATCTCGTTGAGGAGAGTTGATGGTAATTGACTTCCTTCATAGTGTATCGAACGGCGTAATGTGATTACGTCGAAGCAATATCCATAGAACTCGGTTTGAGTTGGGTTCGAGATAGCGTTCCTTGATAGTGTATCGGAACGGTATAATGTGATTATACCGAAGCTATCTCGTAGTCCGACCTTGTTTGCTGCCTCGCACCTACGCAAACCATCTCCCTTGATAGTGTATCGGGACGACATAATATGATTATGCTGATATGGTTTTCGTAAGCGATTTCATAGATTGGATCTATGAATTTCGTGTGGTGTCTCGATGCCGTTACTCGCGATAGGTAGAAAACATTCTACGCCTAACTTGTTTTTGCAGAGAATGCTTTGAGATGGTATGGCCCTATTGTATGTATGAGATACATGTGATGCGTGTAATATTCTTTCATATGTGCAATCCCTGTAATATTCTTTCATACGTGCAATGCTTGTAATATTCTTTCACGACCTACGAGTCGATGTAATCTTCAATTAGAGCTTCTATAGTAGTAGCTTAGTTTTAAGAAATCAAGCATCATGCACATTGGAAGATGGTGCCGAAGATGGAGATCCTCGGCGTCGACATGGAGATGGAGATCACCATGTGAAGGGGGCCATACTATTTCATTATATGCTATTCTACTCGCTTTCATATATGTGATATGTTTGTTTGATAGGATAGCATCCCTCACAAAATTAAGTAGTAATGATGCCCTTCCAAATGTTGCACCCGTCACCATTATGCTCGTCAATGGTGGGTCCGCCAAAGCAGAGTGCCATTCTCTATCATAACACAAGGGGTATATGTTGGACATATACAGAGAGCATTTGGCTTACTTAACAAGGCTATCAAAACAGTTTTGGGCCTTGGGGCATAGGTTGGCGCCGGGGCATGGAGATGCCACACCAACAACAAGAGTCACATAGAGATGTGATTAGCAAGGAGTTGCTTACCGATATTATTAATTCTCTAGCAGTGATGCCAAAGCTCACTAGAAATTAACTAACATGTGGATCTTGACCCAATACGTAACCTAGAGGAAGGTGTAAAATATGTAACGGGAGTCTAATGTTAAATTGTTTAACAATAGACATAGCATAAACATTGTGCTAAACTTTGCTTTTTCGTTATAGAATAAATGGCAGCCAATACTACACCCAATACCTTTACTTTGCGATCTATTCTCGAGAAAGAAAAATTAAACAGAACAAACTTTATGGATTGGTATCACAACTTGAGAATTGTTCTCAAGCAAGAGCGTAAGGAGTACGTTCTTGAAGTACCTTATCCGGAGGATTTGCCTAACAATGCTACTGCAACGCACGGAGAGCTTACGAGAAGCACACTAATGATGCCCTAGATATAAGTGTCTCATGCTAGCTACAACGTCTTCGAAGCAATTGAGAGTAGCGATGCTCACACTATTATTCAGGGACTGCGTGGCATGTTTGAGAACCAAGCTCGGCCGAGAGGTTCAACACCTCGAAGACCTTGTTTGCGTGCTGTGCTTGTTGAGGGGAATCCCGTCAGTCCGCATGTGATAAAAATGATTGGCTACATTGAGAGTTCTGGAAAACTAGCCAAGAGTTGGCTACGATGTGATTCTCCGGTCGCTCCCTTCGAGCTTCGAGCCATTCATATTGAATTATCACATGAACAATATGAATAAGACCTTGGCTGAATTGCATAGGATGCTAAAGACAGTGAGGAGAGTATCCGAAAAACGGTCATTATGTGATGATAATGCAGAAGGCTAAGCACAAACCACCTGTCAAGAAACTTTGCACCAAGAGGAAGTTAACTCCCGATGAGATCGCGAGTGCCTCCAATGCAAAGAAGGGCAAGAAGGGGTCGGCGGCATCGATGCCGTTTGCTTCTCTGCAAGGAGACGAAGCCACTGGAAAATGAACTGCAAGAAGTACATGGAGGATCTTAAAAAGAAGCAAAGTACGACTTGCTTCAGTATTAATGTTATAGACATTAATCCTGCTACTTCACCTACCGACTCTTGGGTATTTGATACCGTATCGTAGCTCATATTTGCAAATCGTTACGGGGAATGAGAAGAAGTAGAGGCTTAAGAAGGGGCGAGGTGAACCTGCGCGTGGGCAATGGAGCAAGCGTTGCTACGCTTCTTGTCGGCACGATACCACTTCATCTACCTTCAGGATTAGTTTTGGAATTAAATAATTGTTATTGTGTTCCAACACTATGTCAAAACGTTATTTCCGCTTCATGTTTGCAAGCGGAAGGATATGATTTTAGATCAATGGACAATGGTTGTTCAATATATCTTAGAGATATGTTCTATTTTCATGCTCCATTGGTGAATGAATTATACATTTTGAATCTTGAAGCGTCTCCCATCTATAACATTAATACGTAAAGGCAACTCTCTAATGATACAAACCCCACGTTTATCCGGCATTGTCGCTTAGGCCATATAAATAAGAAACGCATGGAGAAGCTCCATAAGGATGGATTGCTTCACTCTTTTGATTTTGAATTATTTGAGACATGTGAGTCTTGTTTACTTGGTAAGATGACAAAGGCACCTTTCACGGGACACGAGTGAGAGAGCAAGTGACTTGTTGGCACTCGTACATACCGATGTATGTGGACCAATAAGCTCAACGGCCGGAGGCGGTTATCGTACTTCATTACCTTTACCGATGACTTTAGTAGATATGGTTATATCTACTTAATGAGGCATAAGTCCGAATCCTTTGAAAAGTTCAAAGAATTCTAGAATGAAGTACGGAATCATTTAGGGAAAACAATCAAGTTTCTACGATCGGATCGTGGGGGAATACTTAAGCCAAGAGTTTGGTAATCATCGAAAGATTGTGGAATTGTTCCACGATTGACTCCGCCAGAACTCCGCAATGGAACGGAGTGTCCGAACGGAGAAATCGCACCTTGTTGGACATGGTGCGGTCCATGATGAGCCAAAGTGATCTTCCGTTATCCTTACGGGGATATGCTCTTGAAACACTGCGCTCACACTAAATAGAGTTCCATCTAAGTCAGATTGAAAAGACACCATATGAGGTATGGACGGGGCAACCCCTAGTCTGTCTTTTCTCAAAATTTGGGGATGCGAAGCTTATGTAAAATGTTTACGATCGATAAGCTTACACCCAAATCGACAAGTGCTTCTTTGTGGGATATCCTAAGGAAACTAAGGGATATTACTTTTATAATCGGGAACAAGGCAAAGTGTTTGTCGCCCGACACGGTGTTTTCTTGGAGAAAGAGTTTCTTTCAAGAAGGGTTAGTGGGAGGAGGGTGCATCTTGAAGAAGTTCAAGAAACACTAGAAAATGTTTCAGCAACCACGGAACCACAACGGGAGGAGCAAAGTGTTGCGCCACCGGTTATAGTAACACCAGCCCACGGAGGTCCGAAAGATCACGTCGGGCACGACAGTACACGGATGCGGAACAACGTGATATATTGTTGTTGGACAACGATGAGCCTAAGACCTATGAGGAAGCGATGGTGGGACCCGATTCCAACAAGTGGCTTGGAGCCATGAAATCTGAAATAGAATCCATGTACGACAATGAAGTTTGGAACTTGGTTGATCCACTCGATGGTGTCAAAACCATTGAGTGTAAATGGGTTTTTAAGAAAAAGGCCGATATGGATGGAAATGTTCACATCTATAAGGCGCGATTGGTGGCGAAAGGTTTTAAACAGATTCAAGGAGTTGATTATGATGAAACCTTCTCGCCCGTCGCAATGCTTAAATCTATTCGGATTATCCTAGCGATTGCTGCATATTTCGATTATGAGATATGGCAGATGGATGTCAAAACGGCTTTCCTAAATGGAAACCTAAGCGAGGATGTATACATGATACAACCTCAGGGTTTTGTCGATCCAGAATCGCCTGGAAAGATATGCAAGCTACAGAAATCCATTTATGGATTGAAGCAAGCATCTCGGAGTTGGAATATTCGTTTTGATGAAGTAATCAAAGGGTTTGGTTTCATCAAAAACGAAGAGGAGGCCTGTGTTTACAAAAAGGTCGAGTGGGAGCGCAATTGTATTTGTAATCTTCAATGAAAAATAGTTTTTCCATGAAAGACTTAGGGGAGGCAGCATACATATTGGGCATTCGGATCTATAGAGATAGATCCAAGAGGCTAATTGGATTAAGCCAAAGTACATACATTGACAAGGTGTTGAAAAGGTTCAACATGCATGATTCCAAGAAAGGTTTCTTGCCCATGTCACATGGCATTAATCTTAGCAAGAATCAGTGTCCTCAGACACATGATGAGCGGAATAAGATGGGTATGGTTCCATATGCTTCGGCAATTGGATCCATCATGTATGCCATGCTTCGTACACGTCCGCATGTCTCGTACGCTTTGAGTGCTACGAGCGATACCGCCGATCCAGTGAATGTCACCGGACTACCGTAAAGAATATCCTTAAGTACTTGAGAAGAACTAAGGATATGTTCCTAGTCTATGGAGGTGAAGAAGAGCTCGTTGTAAGCGGTTACACCGATGCTAGCTTCCAAACAGACAAGGATGATTATAGATCGCAATCGGGTTCGTGGTATGCACGAATGGAGGCGCAATACTGGAAGAGTTCCAAGCGGGATACCGTTGCTGATTCTACAACGGAGTCCGAGTACATTGCTGCTTCGTGAAGCCGCAAGGAGGCTGTTTGGATCAAGAAATTTGTTTCGAGCTTGGTGTGATGTCGCGATGGTCCATTGTCTCTCTATTGTGACAATAGTGGAGCCATTGCGCAAGCCAAGGAGTCGAGGTCACATCGAAGTCCAAACACATATTTCGACGATATCATCTCATCCGCGAGATAGTGGACAGCGGTGATGTCAAGATATGCAAAGTGCACACGGATCTCAACATAGCCGATCCGCCGACAAAACCTCTCCCTCCCGAAGCATGAGGCGCACACAAGAGCAATGGGTATTAGATACTTACATGATTGACTCTAGTGCAAGTGGGAGATTGTTAGTGATATGCCCTAGAGGCAACATGGAGATGTTGGATATCATGGTCAATGTTTATGTATTTATGAATAAAGTGTTATTCGGTTCCATGAAATAGACATCTTGTATTGATCAATAAGTATGTGATTTATTTATGAGACTCTATATGTATGAATCTATTTCTAAATGATCCCTAATCATATATCATATTATTGGAACTAATATGATTCAAGATCGGCATGTTTAATGATTGATGATCATGTCTCATAGATCATGGGCATGGAGATACCAAATTGATAAACATGAACACATGTGTTAGAGAACACATTGTTGGATAGACCCACCATGAGACACTACAGGAATTAATGTGCCAATAGTTGGTCTCGGGTAGTGTTGATACAAAGTCCTTAGACCCGAGATCACCTTGGATTCCAACATGTGTCGTAGCCTACTTTGGGACTACCAAATGCTATTCCGTAATCGGGTAGTTATAAAGGTAGTTTTTGGGTTTGCTATGAAACATGGAGTGGGATATGAGTGATCAAGATGGAATTTGCCCTCCTCCGGAGAGATATCTCCGCCCCTCGAGGTAATGGATTATGGAAATGCATGGCCATGCTAAGTTGATTAAGGAGTCAATCAATAGACAGATAATCCAATACGGTTCGAGTGAATGGTTAAGTCGTTGAAGGGATGGCACACATCTTGCCTATAGCTTAACCGGTATCATGAGGCAAAGGGATTTGTGTACACATTAGAGTTCGAGACGATATTATATTCTTGTGTACTATGGTGTCAATATGTGCTGCTAGGCACCGTTGCGTCGCATCGCGAGTTAGACTCGAGTTGAAACCAAGTATACTTGAACCTACGGTGTCGCACGCTTAAGGGGATAGAATAGATATTCGAGTTGGACTCGAATACGGCTCGATTGGATAGGGATCCGATCGGATAGAGTCCTATGATCTTACGACGTATGGGCGGCCAACTCTATGAGATTCGGATGGGATCCGATTCAAAATAGAGTCCTGATCGGCCACTAGTCCCGCCGGCCAACTCTATATAAAGGGGTGAGGGGTGGAGAGTCAAAGACATCAATTGATTTGCATTGCGCCAAAATCAATCCTGATCACACGCGGCTTTAGAAGTCGACGAGATCAATCTTCACGGCAACCCTCCCCACTTTCGAGCCAAACCCTAGCACACGGGTGTTTGGCGTTCTTCCCTGACGTGTGGATACCTGCAGAGAGGCGCCGCTACGTTACGCGCCGTTGATCGGCTTCGGATCGGGCTGTAATCGGAGCGAGGCGATCGCGCAGATCAGCGACGCAAGCACGATCGAACGACTCTGGACGACTATGGCATCGGCAAATCGGCTGATTGGTGAATCGGCTATCCCCGGGAATCTATTGTCGGCAAATCCGGCGTCATGGGCCAAGATCTGCCCAGATCGGATAGTCCCGATTGGCTATTTTCGCCGCATACTCCAATCGGTAACGCTCTATCGGCCCTTACTTGCAAGTGTTCCTGGTTTGCGCCGTAGAAAAGTTTTTGTTTTCGGCCAGCGTAGCCTCCGCATAACCCCTTCATGATGGTGGTTGCCGAGTTCGCCAGACTATTGCCCGAAGGCTCATGGTAGTCCCAAAGTTGACGGTCATAGCCCGAAGGCCGATGAGGAGTCGGGAAGGCCATAGCTTGAAGGCCGATGGCGGTCGCCAAGGAGGCCAACTCACGGCCAAGAAGTTCCAGTCTGCAACGGGATGGTGTCCAGTGGGCTTCTCAAGCTTCCTGATACCGCCGCGCGGGAGGCCGAGGCGTGCCAAGGCCGAGGTGGAGGTGAAGCCGGCGATGTCCGAGGCGCCAAGGCCACCGCCAAAAAGAAGCCGGTGGAATCCAAAGCGCCGTGGTCGCCACTGAGGAGAAGCCCGCAGACTCGTAGGCGCGAGTGTCGAGGTGGAGGAAAAGCTAGAGCAAGCCGAGTCAGCGAGGGATGCTGTTGAGAGTAAGTGTCGGTACCAACATCTATCTTTTTCTTTTCTTCTTTTTGTTTGTGCTAATCGACCCTCCCTTTTGCACGGAGCCGTGCGTCGGTCTTTGCCGCCGAGATCGGAGACCTTAAGGCCCGCTTGGAGGCAACAGAGGCTCGATCGACCCGGTACTGGGAGGGCTTGGCCGCTTTGGACGCAGCCGACAACAAGCTCCCGCCAACCAAGGAGACCGAGGCGGCGTTCTTTGTGCGGCTACAGGATGGGCCACAACACCTCCAAGCGCTTGTACGGGACGCGGCAATGTTTGCTGTGACACATGCCCTAGGCGTCCTGCACAAGCTCTACTCGCGCGTCAAGGTCAAGGAGATCGCCGAGGGATGGCCTGTTGACGTGGCAGAGGGCGACGTGTTAGTGATATGCCCTAGAGGCAACATGGAGATGTTGGATATCACGTCAATGATTATGTATAAATGAATAAAGTGTTATTCAGTTCCATGAAATAGACATCTTGTATTGATCAATAAGTACGTGACTTATTTATGAGACTCTTTATGTATGAATCTATTTCTAAACGATCCTGTTCATATGTCATATTGTTGGAACAAATATGATTCTAAGACCGGCATGTTTATTGATTGATGATCATGTCTCATAGATCATGGGCATGGAGATACCAAATCAATAAACATGGACACATGTGTTGGAGAACACATTGTTGGATAGACCCACCATGAGACACTACGGGAATTAATGTGTCATTAGTTGGTCTCGGTAGTGTTGGTACAAAGTCCTTAGACCCGAGATCACCATGGATTCCAACATGTGTAGTAGCCTACTTTGGGACTACCAAAGGCTATTAAATCGGGTAGTTATAAAGGTAGTTTTCGGGTTTGCTATGAAACATGGAGTGGGATGTGAGTGATCAAGATGGAATTTGCCCCTCCTTTGGAGAGATATCTCTCGGGCCCCTCGAGGTAATGGATTATGGAAATGCATGGCCATGCTAAGTTGATTGAGGAGTCAATCAACGGACGGATAATCCAATACAACTCGAGTGAATGGTTAAGCTATTGAAGGGATGGCACACATCTTGCCTATAGCTTAAGCGGTATCGTGAGGCAAAGGGATTTGTGTACACATTACAGGTTGAGCCGATATTATTCTTGTATACTATGGTGTCAATATGTGCTTGCTAGGCGCCGCTGTTGACGGTCGGTGAGTTGGACTCGAGCCGACGATCGGCTAAGTTAGACTATAGCCGAAACCGAGTATACTGAACCTACGGGTCGCACACTTAAGGGGATAAGAACAGGCATTCGAGTTGGACTCGAACAGGCATTCGAGTTGGACTCGGATACGGCTCGATCGGATAGGGATCCGATCGGATAGAGTCCTATAGGCTTACGACGTATGGGCGGCCAACTCGTGAGATTCGGATAGCATCCGATTCAAAATAGAGTCTTGATCGGCCACTAGTCCTAGTCGGCCAACTCTATATAAAGGAGGGAGGGGGAGAGCTGCGACACGTCAATTGCATCGCGTGCAACGAAGTCACCGAGATCAATCTCCATGGAAACACTCCCCACTTTCGAGACAAACCCTAGCCTTGCATCGCGTGCTAGCACACGGGTGTTCGGCGTTCTGTCCCCGGACGTGTGGATACCGGTAGAGGCGCTACTACGTTGCGCGCGTTGATCGTTGTGGAGGAATCGGTGCGGCATCTACGAATCGGCGATTGGTGAATCGGCTGTCCCCGGGAATCGCTGTCATCGGCCGGCCACAGTTCCAAATCGGATAGCCACGATTGGTTGTTTCCGCTGCACTCTCCAATCGGTAACGATCTATCGACCCTTACTTGCAAGTGTTCCTGGTTTGCGCGGTTAAAAGTTTTTGTTTTCGGCTAGCGTAGCCTCCGCGTAACCCTTCGGTGGTATCGAGCTAATCTTGCTTAGTACGGGTTTTAGATTGGATCGGAACAAGTTTTGCGCACGGGTTGATTGGATCAATCGGTTTTACGGATTTGTTGAGGAGAGTTGATGGTAATTGTGTTCCTTGATAGTGTATCGGAACGGCGTAATGTGATTACGTTGAAGCAATATCCATAGATCTCAGTTTGAGTCGGCTTCGAGATAACGTTCCTTGATAGTGTATCGGAACGATGTAATGTGATTATACCGAAGCTATCTCGTAGTCCGATCTTGTTAGCTGCCTCGCGCCTACGCAAACCATCTCCCTTGATAGTGTATCGGGACAGCATAATGTGATTATGCCGACATGGTTTTGTAAGCGATTTCATAGATTGGATCTATGAATTTCGACCCCCGCCCGCTAACCGGCTAGCGGGACCGCCGTGTGCGTACCCCTTTATAGGTCGTCTCAATGTCGTTTCTCTACGATAGGTAGAAAACGTTTCTACGCCTAACTTGTTTTTGCGAGAGAATGCTTTGAGATGGTATGGCCCTATTGTATGTATGAGATGCATGTGATGCATGTAATATTCTTTCATATGTGCAATCCCTGTAATATTCTTTCATACGTGCAATGCTTGTAATATTCTTTCACGACCTACGAGTCGATGTAATCTTCAATTAGAGCTTCTATAGTAGTAGCTTAGTTTGAAGATATCAAGCATTCGGCACTCGGAAGAACGGTGTTGAAGATGGAGATCCTCTACACCGGCATGGAGATGGAGATCACCATGTGAAGGGGGCCATACTATTTCATGCTATTCTACTGCTTTCATATATGTGATATGTTTGTTTGATAGGATAGCATCCCTCACAAAATTAAGTAGTAATGATGCCCTTCCAAATGTTGCACCCGTCACCGTTATGCTCGTCAATGGTGGGTGCAAAGCAGAGTGTCATTCTCTATCATAACACGAGGGGTATATGTCGGACATATACAGCAGGAGCATTTGGTTTACTTAACAAGGCTATCAAAACAGTTTTGGGCCTTGGGGCATTGGTTGGGGCCGGGGCATGGAGATGCCACACCAACAACAAGAGTCACATAGAGATGTGATTAGCAAGGAGTTGCTTACCGATGTTATTAATCTTCTAGCGGTGATGCCAAAGCTCACTAGAAAATTAATTAACATGTGGATATTGACCCAATACGTAACCTAGAGGGAAGGTGGAAAATACATAATGGGAGTCTTATGTTAAATTGTTTAACAAAAGACATAGCATAAACATTGTGCTAAACTTTGCTTTTCTATTGTAGAATAAATGGCGGCTAATACTACACCCAGTAACTTTAATTTGCGATCTATTCTCGAAAAGGAAAAATTAAATGGAACAAACGTTATGGATTGGTATCGCAACTTGAGAATTGTTCTCAAGCAAGAGCATAAGGAGTACGTTCTTGAAGTACCCTATCCCGAGGATTTGCCAAATAATGCCACCTTTGCAACCGCACGGAGAGCTTACGAGAAGCACACTAATGATGCCCTAGACATAAGTTGTCTCATGCTTGCTACAATGTCCCCGAGCTTCGGAAGCAATATGAGAGCAGCGATGCTCACACTATTATTCGGGGACTGCGTGGCATGTTTGAGAACCAAGCTCGGGCCGAGAGGTTCAACACCTCAAAGTCCTTGTTTGCGTGCGAGCTTGTTGAGGGAATCCCGTCGATCCGCATGTGATAAAGATGATTGGCTATATCGAGAGTCCGGAAAAACTAGGTTTTCCCCTTAGCCAAGAGTTGGCTGCGATGTGATTTTCCAATCGCTCCCTCCGAGCTTCGAGCCATTCATATTAAATTATCACATGAACAATATGGATAGGACCTTGGCTGAATTGCATGGGATGCTAAAGACAGTGAGGAGAGTATCCAGAAAATTGGTCATCATGTGATGATGATGCGAAGGCTAAGCGCAAACCACTGTCAAGAAACTTTGCACCAAGAGGAAGTTAACTCCCGATGAGATCGCGAGTGCCTCTAATGCAAAGAAGGGCAAAAAGGGGTTGGCGACATCGATGCCATTTGCTTCTATTGCAAGGAGACAAGTCACTGGAAGAGGAACTGCAAGAAGTACATGGAGGATCTCAAAAAGAAGCAAAGTACGACTTACGCTTCAGGTATTAATGTTATAGACATTAATTTTGCTACTTCACCTACGACTCTTGGGTATTTGATACCGGATCGTAGCTCATATTTGCAAATCGTTGCAGGAATGAGAAGAAGTAGAGGATTGAGAAGGGCGAGGTGAACTGCGCGTCGACAATGGAGCAACGTTGCTACGTTCGTCGGCACGATACCACTTCACCAACCTTCGGGATTAGTTTTGGAATTGAATAATTGTTATTGTGTTCCAACACTATGTCAAAACGTTATTTCCGCTTCATGTTTGCAAGCGGAAGGATATGATTTTAGATCAATGGACAATGGTTGTTCAATATATCTTAGAGATATGTTCTATTTTCATGCTCCATTTGTGAATGGATTATACGTTTTGAATCTTGAAGCGTCTCCCATCTATAACATTAATACGAAAGGCAACTCTCTAATGATATAAACCCCACGTTTATCCGGCATTGTCGCTTAGGCCATATAAATCGAAACGCATGGAGAAGCTCCATAAGGATGGATTGCTTCACTCTTTTGATTTTGAATCATTTGAGACATGCGAGTCTTGTTTACTTGGTAAGATGACAAAGGCACCTTTCACGGGACACAGTGAAAGAGCAAGTGACTTGTTGGCACTCGTACATACGATGTATGTGGACCAATGAGCTCAACGGCCGAGGTGGTTATCGTACTTCATTACCTTTACCGATGACTTTAGTAGATATGGTTATATCTACTTAATGAGGCATAAGTCCGAATCCTTTGAAAAGTTCAAAGAATTCCAGAATGAAGTACAGAATCATTTAGGGAAACAATCAAGTTTCTACGATCAGATCATGGAGGGGAATACTTGAGCCAAGAGTTTGGTAATCATCGAAAGATTGTGGAATTGTTCCACGTTGATCGTGCCGAACTCCACAATGGCGAACGGAGAAATCGCACCTTGTTGGACATGGTGCGGTCGATGATGAGCCAAAGTGATCTTCCGTTATCCTTCTGGGGATATGCTCTTGAAACAGCTGCGCTCACACTAAATAGAGTTCCATCTAAGTCAGTTGAAAAGACACCATATGAGATATGGACAGGGCAACCCCCTAGTTTGTCTTTTCTCAAAATTTGGGGATGCGAGGCTTATGTAAAGCGTTTACAGTCTGACAAGCTCACACCCAAATCTGACAAGTGCTTCTTTGTGAGATATCCTAAGGAAACTAAGGGATATTACTTCTATAATCGGGAACAAGGCAAAGTGTTTGTCGCCCGACACGGTGTCTTCTTGGAGAAAGAGTTTCTTTCAAGAAGGGTTAGTGGGAGCAGGGTGCATCTTGAAGAAGTTCAAGAAACACCGAAAATGTTTCGCGACCACGAACCGCAACGGGAGGAGCAAAGTGTTGCGCCACTGTTGTAGATACACCAGCCCCACGGAGGTCGAAAGATCACGTCGTGCGCCGAGTACACAGTGCGGAACAACGTGATATATTGTTGTTGGACAACGATGAGCCTAAGACCTATGAGGAAGCAATGGTGGGACCCGATTCCAACAAGTGGCTTGGAGCCATGAAATCCGAAATAGAATCCATGTACGACAATCAAGTTTGGAACTTGGTTGATCCACCGATGGTGTCAAAACCATTGAGTGCAAATGGGTTTTTAAGAAAAGGCCGATATGGATGGAAATGTTCACATCTATAAGGCGCGATTGGTGGCGAAAGGTTTTAAACAGATTCAAGGAGTTGATTATGATGAAACCTTCTCGCCTATCGCAATGCTTAAATCTATTCGGATTATCCTAGCGATTGCTACATATTTCGATTATGAGATATGGCGGATGGATGTCAAAATGGCTTTCCTAAATGGAAACCTAAGCGAGGATGTATACATGATACAACCTCGGGGTTTTGTCAATCCGAATCGCCGGAAGGATATGCAAGCTACAAATCCATTTATGGATTGAAGCAAGCATCTCGGTGTTGGAATATTCGTTTTGATGAAGTAATCAAAGGGTTTGGTTTCATCAAAAATGAAGAAGAGGCCTGTGTTTACAAAAAGGTCAGTGGGAGTGCAATTGTATTTCTAATCTTATATGTGGATGACATATTGTTGATTGGAAATGATATCCCTATGCTAGAATCCGTCAAGTCTTCATTGAAAAATAGTTTTCCATGAAAGACTTAGGGGAGGCAGCATACATATTAGGCATTCGGATCTATAGAGATAGATCCGGAGGCTAATTGGATTAAGCCAAAGTACATACATTGACAAGGTGTTGAAAAGGTTCAACATGCATGATTCCAAGAAAGGTTTCTTGCCCATGTCACATGGTATTAATCTTAGCAAGAATCGGTGTCCTCGGACACATGATGAGAGGAATAAGATGGGTATGGTTCCATATGCTTCGGCAATTGGATCCATCATGTATGCCATGCTTTGTACATGTCCGGATGTCTCGTACGCTTTGAGTGCGACGAGCGGATACCGATCGAGATCCAGGTGAAGGTCACTGGATTGCCGTAAAGAATATCCTTATGTACTTGAGAAGAACTAAGGATATGTTCCTAGTCTATGGAGGTGAAGAAGAGCTCGTTGTAAGTGGTTACACCGATGCTAGCTTCCAAGCAGACAAGGATGATTATAGATCGCAATGGGTTCGTGTTCTGCCTGAACGGAGGCGCGATCACTGGAAGAGTTCCAAGCGGGATACGTTGCTGATTCTACAACGGAGGCCGAGTACATTGCTGCTTGAAGCTGCAAAGGAGGCTGTTTGGATCAAGAAATTCGTTTCCGAGCTTGGTGTGATGACTAGTGCGGCGGTCCAATGTCTCTCTATTGTGACCATAGTGGAGCCATTGCGCAAGCCAAGGAGCCGAGGTCACATCGAAGTCCAAACACATACTTCGGCGATATCATCTCATCCGCGAGATAGTGGACAGAGGTGATGTCAAGATATGCAAAGTGCACACGGATCTCAACATAGCCGATCCGTGACAAAACATCTCCTCACGAAGCATGAGGCGCACACAAGAGCAATAGGTATTAGATACTTACATGATTGACTCTAGTGCAAGTGGGAGATTGTTAGTGATATGCCCTAGAGGCAACATGGAGATGTTGGATATCACGTCAATGTTTATGTATAAATGAATAAAGTGTTATTCGGTTCCATGAAATAGACATCTTGTATTGATCAATAAGTACGTGAGTTATTTATGAGACTCTTTATGTATGAATCTATTTCTAAACGATCCACGATCATATGTCATATTGTTGGAACAAATATGATTCTAAGATCGGCATGTTTATTGATTGATGATCATGTCTCATAGATCATGGGTATGGAGATACCAAATCAATAAACATGGACACATGTGTTGGAGAACACATTGTTGGATAGACCCACCATGAGACACTACGGGAATTAATGTGTCATTAGTTGGTCTCGGTAGTGTTGGTACAAAGTCCTTAGACCCGAGATCACCATGGATTCCAACATGTGTAGTAGACTACTTTGGGACTACCAAACGTTATTCCGTAACCGGGTAGTTATAAAGGTAGTTTTCGGGTTTGCTATGAAACATGGAGTGGGATGTGAGTGATCAAGATGGAATTTGCCCCTCCTTTGGAGAGATATCTCTGGGCCCCTCGAGGTAATGGATTATGGAAATGCATGGCCATGCTAAGTTGATTGAGGAGTCAATCAACGGACGGATAATCCAATACGGTTCGAGTGAATGGTTAAGCTATTGAAGGGATGGCACACATCTTGCCTATAGCTTAAGCGGTATCGTGAGGCAAAGGGATTTGTGTACACATTACAGGTTTAGAGCCGATATTATTCTTGTATACTATGGTGTCAATATGTGCTGCTAGGCGCCGTGTTGACGGTCGGCTGAGTTGGACTCGAGCCGACGATCGGCTAAGTTAGACTATAGCCGAAACCGAGTATACTGAACCTACGTGGTCGCACGCTTAAGGGGATAAGAACGAGGCATTCGAGTTGGACTCGAACAGGCATTCGAGTTGGACTCGGATAAAGCTCAATCGGATAGGGATCCGATCGGATAGAGTCCTATAGGCTTACGACGTATGGGCGGCCAACTCGTGAGATTCGGATAGGATCCGATTCAAAATAGAGTCCTGATCGGCCACTAGTCCTAGTCGGCCAACTCTATATAAAGGAGGGAGGGGTGGAGAGCTGCGACATGTCAATTGCATCGCGTGCAACGAAGTCGCCGAGATCAATCTCCATGGAAACCCTCCCCACTTTCGAGCCAAACCCTAGCCTTGCATCGCGTGCTAGCACACGGGTGTTCGACATTCGTCCCGGACGTGTGGATACCGGTAGAGGCGCTACTACGTTGCGCGCGTTGATCGGCTGTGGAGGAATCGACTGCGGCATCTGCGAATCGGCTAATTGGTGAATCGGCTGTCCCCGGAAATCGACTGTCATCGGCCAGCACAGTTCCAGATCGGATAGCCCTGATTGGCTGTTTCCGCTGCACTCTCCAATCGGTAACGATCTATCGGCCCTGACTTGCAAGTGTTCCTGGTTTGCGCGGTTAAAAGTTTTTGTTTTCGGCTAGCGTAGCCTCCGCGTAACCCTTCACGACGTTGATAACATCTATGTGGAGGTTGAACCGACTACCAAGAAGTTAGTCAGTGACTTGGTCCTCTAGGAATTCCCTATAAAAACCCTAGTGTAAAGAAAAATTGAGTTAGTGAGGTTCAGAGTCTGCAAACTTTTTCAATGTAACAAAGTTCAAACTCTTTGCCGGATTAGAGAACCGTTTATTAGACTATAATAAAGTTTTAAGTTCATCTATTCACACTGCATCCGACTACCACATGTCAGGTCACGATCTTAGCCCGCATCGGGAGGAGAAAGCTCTGACCAGACCTTGACGGGTTTCAAATCGAGCCTCCGCGTTGTAGTCATTCACTTTGCGAATAAGTGGACAGAGAGGTCGCTGGAGACCGAGCCCCCTGAGTAATTTGGCATTGCACCTAGCTATCTTACGTCAGAATCTAACCCTAGCCGACCATAGGAGGGGACATGCCCATACTCTAACCGGTGGGCAATAGGCTGAGTCACTGCATGAGGCTAGGATACGCCGACGAGGTACTTGGGGGAGCCGCCGAACCCCCGAGTAACACAGACGCACTTGATAGGCTTCCTTTCAGGGAACCCTGACCATAATAGATTAGGGCCGTGCAACTCAGAGCAGATCATAAGCGCAACGTGGAAGTTATCGAGCATACGAATGCTTCTCGATGGTCAGGAGAAGCCGTAGAACCCCCAAGCAACTTGGGCGTACTCAATAGAGTTCCTGCCGGGGAACCCCGACCATTGCAGGTTGGGGCCGCATAGCTTAAGTCTGACCATAAGTGTAGTGTGGAAGTTATTTAGTGTTCATAGGCTGCTCGGGGTGGGGTGGAAAGTAAAAAAAAGTCATAAGTGGAGAGACATCAAAGCTTCTTTATAAAAAGAGCTGAGTGCAGAATATGTAGTTGTTCGAGAGTAGAATCTGCATGAGCTTGTCCTACGCGATCCCGCACTCCAGCATGCCGGAGGTCTCCCGGAGGAAGGCAAGGAGGCTGGAGTCGCCAGCGCTGCAGGCCAGGCTCCCGAAGACGAACGTCGTCCAGTGGGCGTCGTGAAGTCAGTGGAGAAGAAAACAGCCATCAGATCGCTTGGAACGGCGAGGAAGCTCCCCTACCTTGCGCACCAACTATCAGCGGGATTGTCGGCTGTCCTCCCAGGGGTTACCCAAGGAGGTAAAAGAAAGGTGATCAAGGCGTCTCACTGACGGATCCGATGGTCGACTCGAGTGCCAAACGAGCCATGAGAGAAGAGAATTTATACTGGTTCAGCCCTCCCAGAGGATAGTAGGCCTATGTCTAGTGTTCTTTGTTGGGGTGGAGTATGACCAAGGATTACAGTGGAGAGAGTTCTAGGTATTAGATCTAGCTCCCAAAGACTCGAGTTTAGAGAAGAGTTCTCAGGAAAGCGATCCCCCTGTCCGTTCGTCCTGCCCTCCCTTTAATAGCTTAAGGGGGACAGTTACAAGAGGACTTGGGGGCAAGGAAAGCTAATACTAAAGACTAAAAATCAAGTACAAACAACACTAAAAAGTACATAGAGATTCTCTGGGTCCTGCGCGTCATGGGCATCTCATGCTTTATCCTTCCTTGGGATCCGCCCTCCGCAGGTACCCTCCGCCTATTCTTGTCGGGTGACATCATCTGCTACCGGGTCGTCCCCTCCTTGCCTCCTCTGCGAACCTTGCAAAGCAAGTGTTCCTTCCCAAGGAGATCTGAGGTCGGGCTGATGAGCTGAGGTCGAGAGGGAACACCAAGGTCGGACCTGGGGGAAGGTCAGGGCAGCCGACCCCAAGAGGTGGTCGGGACCCCGACCCTGTCCCGAGGATTCCCGGTCCGACATCAGCTGACCTTAACTCTGCCCTGTGAGCTATCCCGGGGTGACACCCCCACACCTTTGATATCAAAGATTGGAATGAGATTCCCAGCCTAATCCTAACAGCCTTAATGTGTCTTGAGCAAACAGAAGCAAGGCTGCAACTGACCCATGACGTGAGTGCAAAGAAAGGGAGATGCAGCTGCAATAGTAAATAAAAATCTCGCTTCTAGAGCTCTGCACAAGCGTCCACTAGTACACAAACCCCAATAGATGTCGGTTTCCCAGCCAGCACTAATTTGCTGACACCAATGCTCTTGGACATAGGTGAGATTATAAGTTCCGGTTCTTAACCCACAACCAGCACCTATAGTATTTAATAAAATAAAAAATCGCCAATGGAGCCAATCTGGAGACCGCGCTGCCACCTCGCTATGCTGGCCTCCATGTCAGCCGCCACCTCGCCCGCACCGGCCTTCTCCACCGCCACGTTGTGCTAGAGGAGGAGAAGGGGGAGGGCCCCCGAGAGAGAGGGGGCCGATGAGATCCAGGCGGCCCTGGCCTCCACACCAGCGTCGTGGCCGCAACCTCGTCCAGCCTTCGTGCCAGCCACCAGCTCGGTCGCGCCGGCCTTCTCCATCACCGCCATCATCGGATCTAGAGGATAAGGAGGGAGGGCAAACGGAGAGGAGGAGGGAGGGCCCCCAGGAGAAAGAGGGGGCCAGCAAGCCTTCTCCACCACCACCACCACCACCTCCACCTTGTCGCGCTGGCCTCCGTGCAGGCCACCGCCACACCTGTGTCGGGCTTCCCCACCGTCGTGTCATGATGCACTGGAGGAGGAAAAGGAGGGAGGGCCTGGGCTTCCACGCCAGTGTCACCGCGTCCTCCATCAGCCGCTGCGAGAGAAAGGAGGGGAGATGTGAGAGGAGAGGGGCAAGAGAGACGAGATGTAGACAGAGAGGGATGGCGAGAGGAGAGGGGCCGGAGAGAAAGGAGGGGAAATGCGAGAGGAGAGGGGCTAGATGTAGGCAGAGAGAGATGGTGAGGGGAGATCTAGAGCATGGATGGATAAGTACGATAGGTGGTTGGATGGACACCGGCTCGGCTAGCTCGGCTCAGGTGTTGGTTCCTATAATTTATTATAGGTGCCAATTTTTTTAAAAAATACCTATACTGTAGATGTCGGTTTATATTGTAGGTGTCGATTTATATGTAGAACCAATACCTATAATATAAGTATAGATGTCGGTTTTTATCTTGATTTTTTGTTTTGTAAAGGTGAAAAACGTTAATAGTTTAAAACCGACACCTATGATGTGTTTTGTAGTAGTGGCCGTAATCTGGTTTTGTAAATTTTATGGAGATATACAACTCCATTGCTTTGTTTACACAACTACCCGAACTCTAGAAGCCACATTCACGACTCAATGATTATCCCTTACAACTGGCAGCAAGTCATATGTATTTTGGCTTATCTGATTTTCTAAAAATTAGGTTAGTTTCTTATATTGCTAGACCAGCCAAGATTAACTAGTTGATTAACATGGCCATAAGTGAATATGGTAGTACTCACAGGCAACAAATTCTGAACTATGCGTTTCTAACATTCATGCATATGAGAGGCTTAATGATATTGCTGTAAGCGCTTATTATATTGCTCCAGAAGTTCTCCATAGATATGCTATAGCACAGAAGCTGATTTCTGTAGTTTAAGCGTAATTGTATATATCTCCTTTTGTGGTAGTCGTCCATTTTGTGCATGCGCTGAATCTAGAATATTATGTTCCGTTTTCAAGGCTGATCCTGGTTATAATGAGGCATCTTGACCTTCTCTCATCACATAAGCAATGAAATTTGTTAAGCGCTGCTTTGCAAGGATCCATGTAGAAGGATTACTGCAGTATGGGCTTTTAAGTGTGTTTCGTTCTATCCACATGGATTTCAATTCAACAGTGCATTGTTCTTGTTGGCACCTTTTTTGGCAAAAGACACGAGCACGATCGATTCACCTAAACGTCTTGCGGTATATGGAGTCGTCAACCACCTTGATCTAGCAAAGAACTAAAGGAAGATAGGTTTTATAGGTTAAACCGGCTAACAAAGCTGATTTAGATAAAAAGATCGATAAACACCCGTCTCGTGGGCGAATGAAAAGTTTTCAAGACAAACTTACAAAGAAGTGTCGCACTCTCGCAGCGGTGGCGGACAATTTACCGCGCAAATCGACAAAGATGGACGAACTAATGTAGAAAAAATAAAAGAACGATTCAATTGGCTAACAACTAGAAGCTAGATTGGATTTGTTTGTGTATGTGTTGGTTATGCCAATTGAACCGGCCTTGGCCCTTAAATAGGGGTTGGTCTTGCCGTCCACAAGCCCTTCTTCACGTCCAATTCGGGGTAGATACGTTTGGAAACCCGAAACATACTGTATGGAGGAAGGAAACCCGAGTACCGATGAATTCAGCTAGGTTTTGGACTCTGCCGGTCGGACCGGCCACATGCCATCGTCACAGTGGCCCCCTTGCCGTCGGCCGTCCTAGACTATGACGGTCGGACCGGCCTCTCCGAAGAAGCCGGCAGATTTTAAATATTGACAATTTTCCTTGTTTCAATCACTAGATGCCAATTTTGGGTGTAAACACATGCCCCCTTGCCTTTTATGATGAACATCATGAATCTAAAAGCATGGAACATGTTTACCTTAGGGCGATAATCCAATTATCAGCCATAGGACTTCCTAAGCATCTTGCCAAATACTCGGGGAGTATTTCTTCAGGTATTTACCGTTAATTGCTCGCTGAAATCGTTCTCCTTGAAGTGTTTCCAGAAAATATGCATTCCCGCAAACGATTCCACATATCCGATAAGGTCCCTCCCAACTTGGCGACCACTTACCGAATTCCTTAGATCGAGAACCCAAAGGCAAAATTGATTTCCATACCAAGTCTCCTACTTGGAACGTCTTTGCCTTCACCCTTTTGTTGTACGCTTTGGCCACCCTCTTCTTTTCTTTCTCTATTTCTTCCAAAGCCTTGAAACGTTTGTCAACCACTTCATCGAGATTATCTCCCATCATTAACTTGTAATCGTTAGCTGACAAATTGTCTTGCTTTTCACATATCGAAGAGAGCCAAGATTTACCTCAACCGGTAAAACGGCTTCTTGTCCATAGACTAGCTCAAAAGGGGTTACCTTGGTAGCATCATGTTTAGATATCCGATGTGCCCATAATGCCTCAGAAAGCATCGCATGCCACCTCTTGGGATGTTCTTCGATCTTCTTTTTAACCAACTTCAGCAAAGTTTTATTACTAGACTTGGCTTGTCCATTAGCCTGAGCGTAGTAAGGAGAAGAACTCAACAATTTAATACCATAAGATTCGGCAAAATTCTTTACCTCTTTGGACATAAAAGAAGCTCCTTGATCCGTAGTCAACGTTTGAGGAATGCCAAATCTATGTATGATATGCTTCAAAATAAAGTCAATTACCTCCGTATGAGTCATATTCTTGAGCGGCACGGCTTTGGCCCACTTAGTAAAGTAATCCGTCACAACTAGCACAAACCGATGCCCTTTTTATGACGAAGGATAAATCTGACCAATGAAGTCCAAAGCCCAATCCCGGAACGGCCATGGTTTAATAACAGGGTTCAACACCGCAGCCAGTGCCAATTGAACATTGTCGAACCGTTGACAAACTTCGCATCCTCTATAATATTTAAAATAATCATCAATCATTTTCGGCCAATAGAACCCTGCTCTCCTAAGCAACCAATTCATCTTATGGGCCGATTGATGTGTTCCAAAAATACCCTCATGTACCTCTCCCATAGCCACTTTAGATTGATCACTATCTAAGCACTTCAATAATACCCCATCTATATTTTGGCGATACAAATCTCCATCAAGCAAAGTGTATTTAAACGCTTGCCGCCGAATTTTCTGTTCAACCTTAAGGCTAGAGTCTTTCAAATATTGAATCAAAGGTACCCTCCAATCCTCTGTTGTTTCGAGGGCATAAATGTCCGAATTTAAACTCAATTCGGTCTACGCATCGGTGAAATCGTGCTGACATCTTGTGAGCCGGTCGGCCAAGTGGCCAAGCCGGGCCGGCGACCACCACGAGTCGAGGCCGGCCACAAAGCTTGGTTGAACCGCGGGCCATCCATGGTCAGACCGGCAACAGTGCGTCGGTCAGACCGCCTGCGATCTGCATCCTTGCCAATTTCGTTCAAAGAATCGAAATCAAGCATCGGTTTATCTAGTATAAAAATACTCCTCTTTTAACACTATAACCAGATGCTTGTTGAGCCAAATCATTTGCTCTAGAATTTTCACTCCTAGCAATATGCCTAATAGCAAAATCATCAAAACTGGCAATAATATCCAAGCATTGATCAAGATACCTATTTAGCGACCCATTAAAACACTTGTAAACCCCGGCAACTTGTAAGCCGATGTGTCTGCTTGGACAACCTCAACATCATCACCGTCCCCTTGAATTAAACATTGATGCAAGGTAAAGGGAACACAGCAGTTGGCATGGATCCAACAACGCCCCAAGATAAGACTGTAGTTACCTTGCACATCGAGGATGAAGAAGGCGGTAGGCAACATCTTGTTACCCACTGTGAGCTCCACAGATAGAATCCCCTTAGCTTCAGTTGATTCACCATTGAAGCCGTTGAGCAACATGTTGGTCTTCTTCAACTCATCCTCCTCACGACCCAACTTCTTAAACAGTGAATATGGCATCAGGTTCACCGCAGCGCCTCCATCCACTAGCATCCTAGAGACCTACTTTCCATCAATATGATCCTTAAGATAAAGAGGCCTCATATGACGGTTAGACTTATCGGGTTTCTCAAAAACCGCATCTCTTGGACCTAGTGAGAGTCAAGCCACCTCAGCCTCCTCCATGGCATAGAACTCCATGGGCAAAATGCACACCATACTGATATCCATGCTCTCACCCGGTGATGATTCCTCAGTCGATTATTCATCTTCTTCCTTTCCTTCTTCTTCCTGAACAACCACCGGCTCTTCACCCATCGTTGATCTGGACTTCCACACCTTCATTGGTGGTGGTCGAAACTCCTCAAATCTCTTGTCTCTCCATTCTTCGGCCTCCTTCTCCCTCAACTCATTGGCCCGAAGACGCTGTAATCTCCTCTTCTGTGTTGCCGTCAAATCCTTAGGCATCCACCTTGGATTCGGCTATGTTCCGGGAGGCAAGTAATGTCCCCCGTTGTTTTTGCACGAAGAGGAAGCCACATCAGAACCTCCCCTGACAGAACATCGGTCAGACCCGCCCTAGTGGCCGGTCAGACCAACCTTGTGCCTGCAGTTGGGCCGGTTGGCCATTGAGTCAGGCAGAGAAAGGCGTGGTCGGAGCCGCGAGAGGGCTCGGTCGAGCCGGCCCTGTGGCGTAGTCGAACCGGCAGGGAGCATCCCGTCGGCTGTCCTCCATGCATTACCCTTCGCGGCTTCGGTTTGATTGGCAAAGACCGTCCTAGCCTCCTCACCAGATGGTATCGGCAAATCGTGAGATCCTATCTTGATGGTGATCGCCTCCGAAGCCCTCTCCTCAGCCTTAGCACACTTGTGTGCCCTCTTCTCCCCATGAAACCGGTTTTTTGGTGAAAACCAGCTCCCGTTCGAAGTGGACACATGCTCCTGCGGCGATCTCTTCTCCCTTCTCCATCCCTGATGACCCTGCATTGGAAGCACATGGTTGTACATGGGTGGGGGTTCCCCCCAAGGCATGAAGTATGGGAAAGGATAACCTGGTGGCGGCATCGGACAAGGTCCCCATGGCATGACTTGAGGACAATGCAGGAACAGCGGCTCCAATGCCCTTGACGAATGGCCAAATCGCTCCCTAGGAGGCGATCTTGGCCATTTGCATTTGTTATGCTCTTTCTCCATGCTTCTCTTCTCATACTTGTGTAAGAGCATATCAAAAGTCACCTTTGGCTTCCGAGGTTTCCTTGATGTTGAAGCTTTGGATTCGTTTTTCTTCCAAACACCAACCTCTGGACTCTTTGGCACAAGCATCTTAGGCCTAGGCTCTCCAACGACAACCTCCTTCCCTTTAGTAGATTCAGCTTGCTCTGGCCAAATCAACACCTTCTTGCCGTCAAGATCAACAACATTAACAGGAAACGGGTCACTGTCAAGCTTCATCTTGGCACCCTCAGTGAATTTCAACCGTCCTTCTTCTAAGGCCAATTGAACCTGTCGACGAAAAACATTACACTCGTTAGTAGAATGAGAATAAGAATCATGCCACTTACAGTAGGAGCAACGCTTTAACTCTTCCGCCGAAGGTATGACATGGCCTTTAGGCAATTTAATCTATTTCTCTTGTAAGAGATAATCAAAAATCTTCTCACACTTGGCCACATCAAAACTATACTTAATCTCACTTTGCCGATCCTTGCGAGGAGTCGGCATCAAGCTAGAACAAACGAAAGGCTTGTTCTTATTAGTCCAAGACCACTCAGCAATGTACATATCATGATCGCCCTCATCAACATCGGAATCACTATCAGGGCAATCAATCATGCTAACATGAGGTTTCTTATCACTGGGCCTAACAATTTTTTTACTATCTCTGACTCGGCTTTCCTGAGCCAGAGCCTTCTGCATAACCTGACTAACATCAAGAAATTGTTGTCCATCTAACCTCTCCTTAATAGGAGCAAGTAAACCGCTAAAAGCAAGATCAGCCAAATCTCTCTCAGTTATATTTAGACTAAAACACCGGTTTCTAGCATCTCTAAATCTCTTAATGTAATCAGTGAGATTCATTATATTTTTGCCTAACCGATGTTAAATCACAAAGCCTAAGCTTAGTTTCACCAGTATAAAAGTAATCATGAAATTTCTGTTCTAACTGAGCCCAAGTATGAATAGAATTAGCTGGTAATGAAGTAAACATGTAAAAGCAGTACCGGACAAAGATAAAGAAAATAAGTGCAATTTAAAAGTATCAGAAGTACTAGCCTCTCCACATTGCGCTAAGAACTGGCCTATATGTTCCCATGCGGTCCTGTTATCCTCACCGCTGAACTTAGTGAATTCAGGAACTCTATAGCCACGAGGATATGGGATATTATCGAAGTGATCAGGCTACGGCTTTTGGTAAACTCTAGCACGATTACTGGGCTCAATCCCAAACGACTCTCTAATATATATTCCTAATCTGTTCCTCCATATTTTCAGACCTTGGCGGATTGGGTAAAACCGGCGGCCTAAAAAACGGTTGTTGCGGTGAAATATTGCCATATTGGCCATACCCAGTGTCATGCAGGTATCCCCTATTAGGATCATTGTACTGATTGGGAACATGCGGAGGAATTTGTGCATGAATAGTAGCTACAGGGGGGTCGTGCGCAGGAACATGGTATAGAACCGAGTTACCCGTGATCGGATCTACTTCCTGCACCGGCACCAGAGCGCCGGTCTGACCGGCTGGGTAGGGTGCGGTCTGACCGGCCATGTAGTCGCCGGTCAGACCAGTGAAGTGGGCGGTCGTACCGGATTGAAGGCCGTCTGACCGAGGTAGGGAAAAGTCAGACCGGCCCGTGGACCGGTCTGACCGATGTAGGATGGGTCGGTCAGACCGACAGAAGCCGCAGAATTCACCCCCTCGTGTTGTTGTGCAATTGCCCCATCGGTTTTGCTAAATATGTGATGTACAGGGGCTTGGCTAGTGCTCGCAACAGAGGCAAACGGTAAATCGGCCTTGGGAGAGCCGGATTTAGCACCCATATTATTAAACATCCTATTAAAGCAAGACTCCATAGCGGATTCAATCTTATTATTGACAGCGGCGATGACGGACTCATCCACCGCACTTGCTACGAGCCTTTGGATAGGAAGAGCTAGGTCATCAGTGCTTACGTCATCGTGGATGACCTTGAGCGGGCTCCCGGGCTTGAGGATGACACCTTGGCGGGTTTTGGTACACGATTTGTCCAAAACCTCCTGTGTTTTCACCTTGATCCGCTCCTCCATTATATTGCGCGTCTCTCCATCTAGATCATCCAGCGAGATGTGGACGACATTAGATGGGCTCAGCTCTTGCGCAACTTGCTTTGTCATGGCGGTGTCGAAATTGAGATTGTGTTGAGCGGACTTCCCCACGGAGTCGCCAAAAATCGTGTTGGCACCTTTTTTTGGCAAAAGGCACAAGCACGATCGATTCTCCTAAATGCCTTGCGGTGATATGGAATCGCCAACCACCTTGATCTAGCAAAGAACTAAAGCAAGATGGGTTTTATAGATTAAACCGGCTAACAAAGCCGATTTAGATAAAAAGATCAATAAACACCCGTCTTGTGGGCGAACGGAAAGTTTTCAAGACAAACATACAAAGAAGTGTCGCACTCTCGCAGCGGCGGCGGATGATTTACAGTGCAAATCGACAAAGTTGGACAAACTAATGTAGAGAAAAGTAAAAGAATGATTCAGTTGGCTAAAAACTAGAAGCTAGATTGGATTTGTTTGTGTATGTGTTGGTTATGCCAATTGAACCAGCCTTGGCCCTTAAATAGGGGTTGGTCTTGCCCTCCACAGGCCCTTCTTTACGTCCAATTCGGGGTAGACACGTTTGGAAACCCGAAACATACCGTATGGAGGAAGGAAACTCGAGTACCGATGAGACCGGCCTCTCCGAAGGAAACCAGCAGATTTCCAAATATCTGCAATTTTCCTTGTTTCAATCACTAGATGCCAATTTTGGGTGTAAACAGTTCTTAGTGCTCTTTATATTTTGAATTTCAGGTCATACGTGGATCTGATATTATGATGACATCCTTATACTCGACTTACCAAAGCTTATATATATTCCTCATCATTACTGAAGGTTGCTCTGAGTGTCAGTAGTTCAGTACTAAGTACTAAATTCATTCTGTTTTTTCTCTTGTTGTTCTTCTTAGTTGCTTTTGTTAAACACAAAATATTCAAATGTAATATTTTAATGACCACACAGTAATTAGTATTTTTAGTAAAACTTATTATTCCTTCTGTGTTTATCTCCTAGAGATTCTTGATCCAGGTCATTGATGGCGTAAATTTGGCCACATTGTCATCAGTTTCAACTTCCAAGTAATCCTAGAATTTTTTAGGGATACGTATAGGCTACGATAGCATAAATCAAAATTTTTCTATCTCGTAAACCAGGAACCATACAAGTATAAGATCATGGATCATTACCACTCGACGTGCTATGCATCGGAAGTAGGTGCTAAGAAGCCGAAGAAACGTTGGCAACGTAGCGCGCATCGATGTAGAGGAAGTAGTTGATCGTAGCAACTTGACCTTCTCCTCCTCGTGTGTTTGCCTTGTCGTGCTCTCATGTTGATCAGCACCGCAGACCAGCGGCGCCTTTACTGGTATCCACACGTCTAGGGATGGAATGCCTCACACGGACGTGCTAGCGCCCACGCGTGGCTAGGGTTTTGCTCGAGAGAGGAGTGACAGCTAGGGTGTCACACCCCAAAGTTCCTCTCTAAGCTTTAAAATTTATTTAATAGATCACCTAAAGAAATTGTTTAATTTAACCTTGAGCTAAACCCTAATTAATAAATGCAATTAAGAAGTATAAATGGCATGGTGGAAGCTTTCCTGAGTTCCCGATGTCAAAATACATTACGAGGAATTTTAGTGGATTTTCACAGCATTGGAAATTGTTAGTGATATGCCCTAGAGGCAACATGGAGATGTTGGATATCACGTCAATGTTTATGTATTTATGAATAAAGTGTTATTCAGTTCCATGAAATAGACATCTTGTATTGATCAATAAGTACGTGACTTATTTATGAGACCCTATATGTATGAATCTATTTCTAAATGATCCCTGATCATATGTCATATTGTTGGAACAAATATGATTCTAAGATCGGCATGTTTATTGATTGATGATCATGTCTCATAGATCATGGGTATGGAGATACCAAATCAATAAACATGGACATATGTGTTAGAGAACACATTGTTGGATAGACCCACCATGAGACACTATAGGAATCAATGTGCCATTAGTTGGTCTCAGGTAGTGTTGGTATAAAGTCCTTAGACCTGAGATCACCATGGATTCTAACATGTGTAGTAGCCTACTTTGGGACTACCAAACGCTATTCCGTAACTGGGTAGTTATAAAGGTAGTTTTCGGGTTTGGTATGAAACATGGAGTGGGATGTGAGTGATCAAGATGGAATTTGCCCCTCCTTTGGAGAGATATCTCTGGGCCCCTCGAGGTAATGGATTATGGAAATGCATGGCCATGCTAATTTGATTGAGGAGTCAATCAACAAATAGATAATCCAATACGGTTCGAGTGAATGGTTAAGCTATTGAAGGGATGGCACACATCTTGCCTATAGCTTAACTGGTATCGTGAGGCAAAGGGATTTGTGTACACATTACAGGTTCAGAGCCGATATTATTCTTGTATACTATGGTGTCAATATGTGCTGCTAGGCGCCACTGTTGATAGGTCGGCTGAGTTGGACTCGAGCCGACGGCCGGCTAAGTTAGACTATAGCCGAAACCGAGTATACCCGAACCTACAGGGTCGCACGCTTAAGGAGATAAGAACAGGCATTCGAGTTGGACTCGGATACGGCTCGATCGGATAGGGATCCGATCGGATAGAGTCCTATGGGCTTACGACGTATGGGCGGCCAACTCTGTGAGATTCGGATAGGATCCGATTCAAAATAGAGTCTGATCGGCCACTAGTCCCAGTCGGCCAACTCTATATAAAGGAGGGGGGGTGGAGAGCTGCGGCATGTCAATTGCATCGCGTGCAACGAAGTCGCCGAGATCAATATCCACGAAAACCTTCCCCACTTTCGACCCAAACCCTAGCCTTGCATCGCGTGCTAGCACACGGGTGTTCGGCGTTGTCCCCGGACGTGTGGATACCGGTAGAGGCGCTGCTACGTTGTGTGCTGTTGATCGGCTTCGGATCGGCTACAATCGGAGCGATCGGCTGTGGTGGAATCGGCGCGGTCGGGCGCATCGGAGCGAGGCATGAGAACGCGGCCAAACGACTCGAATCGATAGATTGGCGAATTGGCTGTCTCCGGGAATCGGCTACTGTTCCGGATCGGATTGCCACGATTGGCTATTCCGCTGCACTCTACTCCAATCGGTAACGATCTATCGGCCCTTACTTGCAAGTGTTCCTGGTTTGCGCGGTTAAAAGTTTTTGTTTTTGGCTAGCGTAGCCTCCGCGTAACCCTTCAGTGGTATCAGAGCTAATCTTGCTTAGTTCGGGTTTTAGATTGGATCTGGAACAAGTTTAGCGCATGGGTTGATTAGATCAATCGGTTTTACGGGATTTGTTGAGGAGAGTTGATGGTAATTATGTTCCTTGATAGTGTATTGGAACGACGTAATGTGATTACGTCGAAGCAATATCCATAGATCTCGATTTGAGTCGGCTTCGAGATAGCGTTCCTTGATAGTGTATAAGAACGGTATAATGTGATTATGCCGAAGCTATCTCGTAGTCCGATCTTGTTTGCTGCCTCGCGCCTACGCAAACTATCTCCCTTGATAGTGTATCGGGACGACATAATATGATTATGCCGACATGGTTTCCGTAAGCGATTTCATAGATTGGATCTATGAATTTCCTTAAGCGATTTCATAGATTGGATCTATCAGGACCGCCGTGTGCGTACCCCCTTATAGGTCGTCTCGGTGCCGTATCTCTGCGATAGGTAGAAGACGTTTCTACGCCTAACTTGTTTTTGCAGAGAATGCTTTGAGATGGTATGGCCCTATTGTATGTATGAGATGCATGTGATGCATGTAATATTCTTTCATATGTGCAATCCCTGTAATATTCTTTCATACGTGCAATGCTTGTAAATTATTCTTTCACGACCTGCGAGTCGATGTAATCTTCAATTAGATCTTCTATAGTAGTAGCTTAGTTTGAAGAAATCAAGCATTCGGCACTCGGAAGAACGGTGATGAAGATGGAGATCCTCTACACCGGCATGGAGATGGAGATCACCATGTGAAGGGGGCCATACTATTTCATGCTATTCTACCTACTTTCATATATGTGATATGTTTGTTTGATAGGATAGCATCCCTCGCAAAATTAAGTAGTAAAGATGCCCTTCCAAATGTTGCACCCGTCACCGTTATGCTCGTCAATGGTGGTCTGCCAAAGCAGAGTGCCATTCTCTATCATAACACAAGGGGGTATATGTCAGACATATACATGCAGGAGCATTTGGTTTACTTATCAAGGCTATCAAAACAGTTTTGGGCCTTGGGGCATAGGTTGGGGCCGGGGCATGGAGATGCCACACCAACAACAAGAGTCACATAGAGATGTGATTAGCAAGGAGTTGCTTACCGATGTTATTAATTTTCTAGCAGTGATGCCAAAGCTCACTAGAAAATTAATTAACATGTGGATCTTGACCTAATACGTAACCTAGAGGGAAGGTGGAAAATACGTAATGGGAGTCTAATGTTAAATTGTTTAACAATAGACATAGCATAAACATTGTGCTAAACTTTGCTTTTTCTGTTGTAGAATAAATGGCGGCTAATACTACACCCAGTTCTTTTAATTTGCGATCTATTCTCGAAAAGGAAAAATTAAATGGAACAAACTTTATGGATTGGTATCGCAACTTGAGAATTGTTCTCAAGCAAGAGCGTAAGGAGTACGTTCTTGAAGTACCTTATCGGAGGATTTGCCAAATAATGCCACTTGCAACGCACGGAGAGCTTACGAGAAGCACACTAATGATGCCCTAGACATAAGTTGTCTCATGCTTGCTACAATGTCCCCCGAGCTTCGAAGCAATATGAGAGCGCGATGCTCACACTATTATTCGGGCTGTGTGGCATGTTTGAGAACCAAGCACGGGACGAGAGGTTTAACACCTCGAAGTCCTTGTTTGCGTGCGAGCTTGTTGAGGGAATCCCGTCGATCCGCATGTGATAAAGATGATTGGCTATATTGATAGTCGGAAAAACTAGGTTTTCCCCTTAGCCAAGAGTTGGCTGCGATGTGATTCTCCGGTCGCTCCCTCCGAGCTTCGAGCCATTCATATTAAACTATCACATGAACAATATGGATAGAACCTTGGCTGAATTGCATGGGATGCTAAAGACGGTGAGGAGAGTATCCGAGAAGAATATCATGTGATGATGATGCGAAGGCTAAACGCAAACCACTGTCAAGAAACTTTGCACCAAGAGGAAGTTAACTCCCGATGAGATCGCGAGTGCCTCCAATGCAAAGAAGGGCAAGAAGGGTCGGCGACATCGGATGCCGTTTGCTTCTATTGCAAGGAGACGAGGCCATTGGAAGAGGGCTGCAAGAAGTACATGGAGGATCTCAAAAAGAAGCAAAGTACGACTTACGCTTCAGGTATTAATGTTATAGACATTAATCTTGCTACTTCACCCTCGACTCTTGGGCATTTGATACCGGATCGGTAGCTCATATTTGCAAATCGTTGTAGGGAATGAGAAGAAGTAGAGGCTTAAGAAGGGGCGAGGTGAACCTGCGCGTCGGCAATGGAGCAAGCGTTGCTACGATTCTTGTGGCACAGATACCACTTCATCTACCTTCAAGATTAGTTTTGGAATTAAATAATTGTTATTGTGTTCCAACACTATGTCAAAACGTTATTTCCGCTTCATGTTTGCAAGCGGAAGGATATGATTTTAGATCAATGAACAATGGTTGTTCAATATATCTCGAGAGATATGTTCTATTTTCATGCTCCATTGGTGAATGGATTATACGTTTTGAATCTTGAAGCGTCTCCCATCTATAACATTAATACGGAAAGGCAACTCTCTAATGATATAAACCCCACATTTATCGGCATTGTCGCTTAGGCCATATAAATAAGAAACGCATGGAGAAGCTCCATAAGGATGGATTGCTTCACTCTTTTGATTTTGAATCATTTGAGACATGTGAGTCTTGTTTACTTGGTAAGATGACAAAGGCACCTTTCACGGACATAGTGAGAGAGCAAGTAACTTATTGGCACTCGTACATGCGATGTATGTGGACCAATGAGCTCAACGGCCGAGAGGTGGTTATCGGTACTACATTACCTTTACGATGACTTTAGTAGATATGGTTATATCTACTTAATGAGGCATAAGTCCGAATCCTTTGAAAAGTTCAAAGAATTCCAGAATGAAATACAGAATCATTTAGGGAAAACAATCAAGTTTCTACGATCGGATCGTGGAGGAGAATACTTGAGCCAAGAGTTTGGTAATCATCGAAAGATTGTGGGGCTGTTCCACGTTGACTCCGCCAGAACTCCACAATGGAATGGGGTGTCCGAACGGAGAAATCGCACCTTGTTGGACATGGTGCGGTCGATGATGAGCCAAAGTGATCTTCCGTTATCCTTCAGGGATATGCTCTTGAAAGCATTGCGCTCACACTAAATAGAGTTCCATCTAAGTCGAGTTGAAAAGACACCATATGAGATATGGACAGGGGCAACCCCTAGTTTGTCTTTTCTCAAAATTTGGGGATGCGAAGCTTATGTAAAACGTTTGGTCGACAAGCTCACACCCAAATCGACAAGTGCTTCTTTGTGGGATATCCTAAGGAAACCAAGGGATATTACTTTTATAATCGGGAACAAGGCAAAGTGTTTGTCGCCCGACACGGTGTTTTCTTGGAGAAAGAGTTTCTTTCAAGAAGGGTTAGTGGGAGCAGGGTGTATCTTGAAGAAGTTCAAGAAACACCGAAAACGTTTCAGCGACCATAGAACCACAACAGGAGGAGCAAAGTGTTGCACCACCAGTTGTAGATACACTAGCCCCACGGAGGTCGAAAGATCACGTCATGCGCTGACAGTACACAGTGCGGAACAACGTGATATATTGTTGTTGGACAACGATGAACCTAAGACCTATGAGGAAGCGATGGTGGGACCCGATTCCAACAAGTGGCTTGGAGCCATGAAATCCCAAATAGAATCCATGTATGACAATCAAGTTTGGAACTTGGTTGATCCACCTGATGGTGTCAAAACCATTGAGTGTAAATGGGTTTTTAAGAAAAAAGCCGATATGGATGGAAATGTTCACATCTATAAGGCGCGATTGGTGGCGAAAGGTTTTAAACAGATTCAAGGAGTTGATTATGATGAAACCTTCTCGCCTGTCGCAATGCTTAAATCTATTCGGATTATCCTAGCGATTGCTGCATATTTCGATTATGCGATATGGCAGATGGATGTCAAAACCGCTTTCCTAAATGGAAACCTAAGCGAGGATGTATACATGTGTTAACACTTGGAATTTGGTAATAAGGTCCGTGAGTCGAGGAAGCAAATTGGAATCGAATCGGTGAAGACGGGGGTTGTATCGGTGAAAGAGTAATCGGGTAATGTCTTTGATCTGCTGGGAATGGGTTGAATGGAACAGCCGACGGCCGATTCCAAGTTTAAAAGAGATAAAACCATATCCAATGCAAAAACTTGAAGATAAGTGGGGGTTCGGATGTTAATGGCGCGTTTTAAGATTTTGCCACCTATGGATAAAGTCCTGAAATGGCAGTTGTATCTATAATTTAGGAGTTTGTTAGATTGTTAGTTGTGATGGATCTTGTTAGGGATAATATGATGTTTAGATAGAATCTAAAGTTGTTACAGATATTCATATTTCGGGTATAAATAGGACCCGAGGTCCCGTGTAAGAGAACAATTGAAATCAATCTAATCTTCGGCGCATCGCCATCCTTTTCATTTTGGACGAACACCCTGTTTGGCTTCGGGCAGCATCTTCTCGATCCCCGGACTCAGGTAAATGTTTGTCGTTAGTGGTGAGATTACTCGTTTCTAATGCTTCCATCGTAATGACACATTGGATTCAGTAGTTTTGCTACGCTATGTATCATATAGTGTGTATGAATCAATCGGTGTTTGCATCTATTTTGCGGTTGACTCGTCTTGTGAAGGATGCGTAGTCAGCGATACTAGGTCTAAAGGCTGGTTGGTTCGTATGCGGTATCTACCATCTTGCGGAGTGTAAATCGAAAGTGATAGATTGAATGCTTCTTCTGATACTCAGTGCTGCATCAAGATTGAACTATTAAGTCGTCTTTAGAGTCGTTGGCAATGTATTCTTTTGGATTTACATTATCTGGGGATAGCGTCGGGGTTTCAGCCGACCTTATCTGTTTTTACGTGTTTCTTTCAACATGATTGTCGTCAGATCTGCTGTAGGGCTGTGGTTTGTATCGTGTTGTGTTTACTTACGCCCTTGATGCGGGAATGTTACGTTTGTGCGAGAATTATTGGAGCATCGGCTGATTTGACGACGGTTTCTGGGGTCGGTTGGTTTATTGATCTCGTATATTCGTTATTCTTCGTCGTATTTGGGCCGGATGGCTGATGATCGTCTTGGCGTAGCCGTGCGCTTCGGTCACTTGGTACAAATATGGCCGAGAATAGCGTGTGTACGATTATGGATTTCCTCGGCCCGATACCGCGGGGTTTGACCTAACGCTTAACGGATACTTTCTTGTATTTTTCTTGTTGATTGGCGAGATCAAATAACTGGCACACTCTACACATTGAAGGCGGCTAGGAAGGACCGCACCGGAGTCAAGCGGATCTCCCGAGCCGGCGCGTGAGAGAGAATTCTCGTCAACACGCTTCTTGGCACGCCCGAGTGGGACTATCTTTGTCGGCTCGACTCGGACGAATAGACTCGGCCGGCAAGATGGTCGACTCCAAGATCCCCGGCATCACACGAGACAATGTCGTACTGTAAAAATGGATCAATTATTGGGTGAACAAAGCAAGCCGAGTATAAGAAGATGGTGGAGGAACTCCGAACAATTACCTTCAATCCTTCACTCAAACAAGGTGGAACGGTCCACCAAAAGTACAAATTCAGCCTCAACGATACTATAGCATCCTCGTCGAGTGATGCGAAGGGCAACGAAAGTGGAAGAACCAACTCAAGTACAAGATGATCAGGCCGTGTACTCTTTGCAAGATCGGATCGACTCGGCCGTCCATCACGCGTTGGTCAACCGGAGCAGCATCTGGTCAACACCCTCAACAATATGATTTCTCATGTAGTTGATGCCAAAGTGGCCGAGCAGCTGCAAAGGGGTCCTACATATTTCACGGATGGCAAGTTCCCCGATTACGGGACACTAGTCACCCAAGATCGGCCGCTTAGTTAATAGCATGCCCAACCCGCCGGGAGAGATCAGCCACTTGAGCCCAAGCGGGACGGGGCGTGAAACCGCGGTCACTATTTTAAACCGACAACGGCCGTTGCCCCAAGGTCAATTCGACATGTTTCACCATAATCGGCGGCCGAGCCGGCGATCATGGCGCAGCGAGAACATCGGGGACGGCGGCATTGTTTCCGGACCCGCCAACGCCACCACCGGAATCCCGGCCGCCACCGCTGATCATCGTTACCAATACCAAGGGGGTCGTCGGGATCATCATTACCGGCCTCGAACACCTCCACACTGTATTGGCAGCACGTATGCCGTACGACCCATACGAGCCGATACAGCAAGACAATAGGACTGGGCCGAGCTAATCGCGAGACGTCATGCGAGACTAGTTCGGCCTCAAACCAAAAGACTCGGGAATATGTACAGGTACCCTTACCCGAACATTTCGAAAGAATTCCATTACCCAACCGGTACAAAATTTCGGATTTCTCTAAGTTCTCGGGGCAAGACAATGTATCTACTTATGAGCATATCAGCCGATTCTTAGCACAATGTGGTGAAGCATCGGCTACTGACCCTTTGAGAGTTCGGCTATTTCCCCTTTCTCTTTCAGGATCGGCCTTCACTTGGTTCTCCTCGTTACCTTACAACTCGATTCAGAGTTGGGTCGATCTTGAGAAACAGTTCCAGAGCTATTTTTATTCTGGCAACCATGAAATGAAGTTATCAGACCTCACCAGCATCAGGCAAAAACATAATGAATCGGTCCAGGACTACATTCAGCGCTTCAGAGAAATGAGAAACCGATGCTATAGCCTGGTGCTATCAGATGCCCAGCTGGCCGATTTAGCCTTCCATGGTCTAATCGCGCCAATCAGGGAAAGATTCTCTGCGCAGGACTTCGAAAGTCTAGCCCACTGGCGCGAGGGTAACGACCCATGAACAACGCTTCCAAGAAACCGGGAAGGCTGTCAAAACCATAACACAAGTCGTTGTCGACTCGGACTATGGATCCGACGACACGAAACAAAGTGGCGCGGCGAATGGGCTAAAAACAAGAAGGCCATAAATGCGCCGTGGCTGCTCAAAATGGCTAAAGAAGAGAAATACGATTTTGACATCACTAAAGCCGACAAAATCTTCGACCTACTACTCAAGGAAAAGCAAATTCAGTTGCCGAAAATCATGTGATCCCGTCGGCGAAGAGCTGAAAAAGAAGAAATACGCAAGTGGCACAACTCTACATCTCACGCCACTAACGATTGCAAAGTCTTTAGACAGCAGATTCAATCGGCCATCGAGGCCGGGAAGTTGAAGTTTGCTGACTCAAGTCGGCCCATGAAAGTGGACGGCAATCCGTTCCCGGCCAACGCGATCCACGCCGGCCTCGAACGAGTTAACCGACGGAGCGAGAACAACATGCGACTTAGCCGATACGGCGATCGAGGCGAAGCGAGGTGAAGTCGAGAGGAAACCCCTCTACACAAATAAACATGGTGCACCCGGTTATCGATCGTCGGCCAACGCCGATCCGCGAACGGCGAATACCACCGTCAATACCGGTTTCGACGCGAAGAAAGCTACGACGAAGTACCTCACCGGCATGATCCAAGAGTCCAAAGCCGGCGGAACATGGCAAGCCATGACGACCCACATTGGCCTTGCGGCTTCTTCGAGCATTGCTGGGAACCCGGCATGAGACTACCAACACGGAAGAGCGCCCGGCATGTAACGACCATCACACTCATGACGAACACAAGAGCTCGTCAACGGCAAGTCCAGTCCGTTTCATTCCCGAGCCGTCCAACTAAACCGGAAACGATGACCGGTCCACGATCGGCTCGGCCCGGTCCATCAAGACTTCTTCGTCGACGAAAATCAAGATGGAGACGATCGCAACAACGAGGAAGCCGACGAGGAGGGACTCCGGCCAATCCCCGTGGTGCCCGTCCGATCTATTTACAAAGACTCGAAAAGGAGAATTCAGCGGCTTAAGCGTGAAGGAAGAGAGGACGAGGTGGCATATATGATATACGAACAACGCCGTTGGCTGGGCAAGATTAGGAGACGGAGGGTACCCAAGCATGAGAACACTACGGCCACCGAAGAGCAAGGCGGAGAGAGCCCTGCCGACCGAGCTAGAAGGGCAGCCAAAGGGAAGGGTAAAGCTGCCGCATCGGTCAACATGGTCTTCGTGTTGCCCGCCGGGTCGGTGCCCCCGAAGTCGACGCGGATACCGTTGAAAATCACCCAGCAAAGCGATGATCTCCCAGGACCGGGCCATTTTCGACAAGCCGGAAGGAACCGAAAATCGACATCCGAAGTCGTTGTACGTTAAAGGTTTCGTCAACGGTAAGCCGATTTCCAAAATGCTAGTCGATGGGGAGCGGCAGTCAACCTCATGCCTTACGTAACTTTTCGAAGGCTTGGAAAAGGAGCCGAAGACCTGATTAAAACCAACATGGTACTCAAGGACTTGGCGGCAACCCATCGAGACCAAAGGCGTTCTCAACGTCGAACCGACCATCGGCAAAAAGCGTGCCCACGCGTTTTTGTCATCGACGGGAAGGGGTCTTACGGCCTGCTGCTCGGAAGGGATTGGATCCACGCTAACTGCTGCATCCCTTCTACAATGCACCGAGCCTCATCCAGTGGGACGGCGACAAGATCGAGATTGTGCCGGCCTACGGGTCGGTTAGTATCGTTAGTGCCGATTTGCCGCTTTGGAAAATCGAAGGCATCGAATGTTTGTGCGGGAAAGTCGGCAAGCCGATTTTCTAAACGTGTCCAATTCAACAATACAGCCCATCGGAAGCGACGAGCCGCGATTCTTGCTGCTTTGAACAAGACATGGTGGAGGGATCGAGCGTGCTCGGCGTAGCCACCACGGATGAAGACGATGGCAAGTTAGGACAAGGCTTCACGTCGGCCGACGAGTTAGAGGAGATCGACATCGGATCCGGCGACAAACCAAGGCCGACGTACATTAGTAAATATTTATCTCCTCTTTGTAGATCCCAACTTATTGAATTATTAAAAGAATATAAAGATTGCTTCGCATGGGAATACTTGAAATGCCCGGTCTAAACCGATCGATAGTGGTCCATCAAGCTGCCAATCAAGGCGGGATATCGGCCATTCAAACAACCTCCCGGAGGTTCAAGGCCGACATGTACGCGCAGCTTAAGGCCGAAATAACTCGGCTATACGATGCGGGGTTCATTCGGCCTTGCCGATATGCCGAATGGGTCTCTAATATCGTCCCAGTATTAAGGAGAACGGCAAACTTCGAGTATGCATCAATTTCAGAGACCTAAACAAGGCAACTCCAAAAGATGAATACCCAATGCCAATAGCCGATCGCTTGTCGACACCGCCTCGAGCCACAAAATCATTAGCTTCATGGACGGCAATGCGGGATACAACCAGATATTCATGGCCGAAGAGGACGTCCATAAAACAGCTTTTCGATGCCGGGCGCAATCGGCCTCTACGAGTAGGTGGTGATGACATTCGGCCTAAAGAATGCCGGGGCAACATATCAAAGAGCAATGAACTACATTTTTCACGACATGATCGGAGCACTTGTGGAGATATACATCGACGATGTCGTCGTCAAATCGAGAGAGATAGAAAGCCACATTGCGAGATCTAAGGCGGGTGCTTGAACGGACGAGGAAGTATGGATTGAAGATGAATCCGCTCAAGTGTGCGTTCGGCGTGTCGGCGGGCGAGTTCTTAGGATTCCTTATTCATGAAAGAGGAATCGAAGTAACACCAAGGAGCATCAACGCAATTAAGACAATTCAACCCCTAAGGATAAAAGGGAACTCCAATCATTGATCGGAAAGATAAACTTCATTAGACGATTCATAGCTAACCTCTCGAGAAATTGGAACCGTTCACACCATTGCTTCGGCTTAAGGCGATCGGATATTCACATGGGGGCGAGCAACGAGGCGTTAGACAACATAAAAAGTTATTTAAGTTCTCCCCTAGTTCTAATGCCCCCACAAAAAGGAAAGCCGTTCAAGCTGTACACTGTCCGCCGACGACAAATCCATCGGCTCCGTCCTAATCCAAGAAGTCGATGGCAAGGAAAGGGCCATTTTCTATCTTAGCCGTGTGCTAGATCCAGAGACTAGATATTTGCTGTCGAGAAGCTATGTCGTGCCTCTATTTCTCATGCACAAAATTAAGGCACTATCTGTTGTCCAATGAATGCACCGTAACATGCAAAGCAAACGTAGTCAAGTACATGCTATCGGCTCCGGTGCTCAAAGGAGGATCGGAAAGTGGATACTTGCGCCGACCGAGTTCGATCGAGGTATCGAGCCCCAAGGGCGGTAAAAGGACAGGCCACGGCCGATCTCATCGTGGAACATGGAAACGACTCAATCGGCTCCGTAGAGATCACGCCTTGGACCACGACTTTCGACGGCTCGGTATGTACAAGCGGGCGTGGAATCGGCTTAGTTCTTATCTCACCCAAGGGGACAAGCTTCGATTCGCTTTCGCCATTGACCCCCACGTTACGAATAACCAAGCCGAGTACGAAGCCTCCTCAAGGGGTACTCCCTGCTCGAGAGATGGAAGCCGTGCGGTCGAGATAATGGGGGACTCGTTGCTCGTCATTAGTCAATTTTCAGGGAGTATGAGTGCAAAAATGACGCACTAGTAATCTATCATCAAAGGTGCCGAGATATTAATAGAAGGATTTCGGCTAGTAACTTTGAAGCATATTCCCGAGGGAGCGAGAACACGGAGGCCAATGACGGCTCAAAGGGCATCGGAGCTACCGGCCGATGCTCGAAATGTCGACATAGGCATTGCCACAATCACGACCAACGATTGGAGATTCGCGTTTACAATTACCTCAAAACCCTTCTCAATCGGCCACAAGGAAGTTACGGTACAAGGCGTTGCGTACGTGTTGCTCGACGAATTTATACTATCGGACAATCGATGGCATCTTGCTCAAGTGTTTGAGCGCCGATCAAGCCACGGTGGCCATCGGAGAGGTACACGAAGGAATCTGCGGTACACATCAATCGGCACACAAAATGAAATGGCTACTTCGCAGGCGGGTATTTACGGCCGACGATGCTAGAGGACTGTTTTAAATACTATAAAGGATGCCAAGATTGTCAAAAATTTGGCACGGTGCAACGAGCTCCGGCGTCGGCCATGAACCCGATCATTAAACCATGGCCTTTCGGAGGGTGGGGCATTGACATGATCGGCCAGATCAATCCACCTTCAAGCAAGGGGCACAAGTTTATACTAGCGGCCACTGATTATTTCACAAAATGGGTAGAAGCAATTCCCCTCCGAAAAGTGGATTCTAAAGACGCAATCGAGTTCATCAAGGAACACATCATCTACAGGTTCGGCATTCCGCAAACGATAATGACCGACCAAGGGTCCATCTTTGTCTCAGACGAATTCACCCGGTTCGCACACGGCATGGGGATCAAGCTGCTTAACTCTTCGCCGTATTACGCACAAGCCAACGGTCGGGCCAAAGCGTCAAACAAAAGCTTAATTAAATTGATCAAAAGAAAGATAGCTGAGCAACCCAAACAATGGCACACCCGATTGACCGAAGCTTTGTGGGCCTATCGGATGGCATGTCATGGGTCCATCCAAGTCCCGCCATACAAGGCGGTCTATGGACACGAGGCGGTGCTTCCATGGGAAAGCGTAATCGGCTCAAGACGCATTCAGTTGCAAGACCAACTCACAACCGATGACTACTACAATCTCATGATAGACGAATCGGAGGATCTTGCCTTATCAAGAATGAGAGCCTTAGAAAAAGTGACGAAAGATAAGGAACGGGTAGCCGGGCATTACAATAAAAAGGTCGTCCCTAAATCATTCGAGGAAGGCGAGCTCGTTTGGAAGCTCATACTCCCAATCGGATCCAGAGATAACAAATTCGGCAAATGGTCGCCGGGTGGGAGGGGGCCTTTCAAGGTCCACACGTGCGTGTCCAAAGGAGCCTACATGCTACAAGGACTAGATGGGGAGGTCTTCGGAAGGGCCCTCAATGGAAAATATCTGAAGAAATACTACCCGAGCGTGTGGATCAACGCGTAAGTTAGCTATCGCCACAATGGGCCGACCCACAACAGCCGATGCCTTATGGGGCATCGCCTTTAGGCATTCGTTTCCCCACACACCATGACCCCAGCAGCGATCACCATGACTACTATCAACAAGTTTCGTCGACATCAATGCTATCACCAAAACTTGGGGGCATACACCTACGCTACACATGCCAATCAAGTCATGGAGTTGAAGAAGTCTCAAGTCACGAAGAACCCGGGGACATTACAACGCATTTTATTCGAGGCGGCGCACGGCCGTCTAGGACTACATGTTCGCCGGGAACTCTCTAATGGCCGCCGGGGCTCGCTCAAAAGGCTCTGCGGTTTCCATCTCGAGAGCATCCGGGATCGGAGTGCTCCAACCGAGTGACCACGATGTCGGTAGTGGTGATCAACAACTCATTGGCAAGTTGGGCCTGCCTCCCCTCCAGCCCAGGTCGGCGCGCAAGCGTCGGGTACGCCATAGGGGCAGCGGCCGGAATGCCACCAAGGTGGAAAGCTGGCCGGCCGCCGGGTGGCGAGCCTCCAACTCCCTAAAGCGCTTCTGCGCCCTCACCCGTCGGTCCTGGTTGATTGACACTCGTACGACGTCTCCATGATTCCCCTGGATCACCCGAAGCGGGTGCGGCGGCTGCAATGGATTCCATCCTGAGTTTTTCGAAACTAGAAACCGATGAAAGTAGAAGAGTTGAGGTACCACCTGGTTCACCGACGAGCTAGAAGACGCCATGAGAAGCCCGGCCGCGGAATCAAAGGACTAGGTGTTTCACTATTGGAAGTTCGTCGCTTTCGGCCGTGAGCTATTCAGGAGAGCCGGGAAGCCCATTTATAGAAAGAAAAGATACGATTCTTGGATGAGAAAGATCGCTGCCAACCCGAGAGTCAAAGAGGTCATTATTAAGAGCGTCGGGAATCATTGAAAAACAGCGATGGTGCGGGAGTGGATGCCTGCCATCAGGGCTCACGGGTTCCCGGGTGCAGATTCGAGAGGATCGGCCTCAAAACAGAGCGGTGACGTGATCGGCCGATAGCTAGAGGATCGAATAACCGAAAGACGGACGTTAAGTGATTGGGCGTCACTTCGGGGCGAGTTCCAACCAAACGATACGAGCATGTTTGATACAAGCTATCCGGTTACATCACAAAGCACATGTCGGAAAAACACGAGCCAACCTCGCAGGGTCGGACATTTTACAACCTTCATTTCTTTAAAAAATTGGCTATCGCGATAGAGCCGTCGGCCTAACCGATCGATCTCGCCGTGCCCCGAGGTCGTCGGCCTCGGACCCCATCTCGCCGAGCGCTTTGCACCAAGCCCGTAGATGCGCAACGGCCGCCCGATGCTTCTACGTTCAGCTTCAACCCTAGCCAGCAAATCGGCCATATACCCTTCATGGATATCAATCTCGTTGGTAATTTGAACGAGGTCGGCTACCACCTGATCCCGGCGGACACGAAGTTGTTCAAGCATGGCGGCGGCTCGGTTTTAGGCGGTCAAAGGCGGTTTTCCGGGCTTCGATGGCGTCTTTGGTCGATTGGATCGCAGCCGCCCGCGCTTCACTCTCATGCCGATCGATGGCTCATTGCAGGGCTCGTTCGTATTTTAGGCCGGTAAGCTTCCATGAAGGTCGCCGGCGCGATGGCTTCGGCTACGGCATCCGGCGGTTGGTCTTGGATATCCGGAATCGTGCGCGTATGGAGCTGCGTCGACCACCGGTGCATCTAACGAGGCGTCCGGTCGGTTGCCGATGTCGGCCAAAGTGGCCTTCGGGTTCTCGGCCGACGCCTGCAGCGCTTCCTCCCGGCATTGCCGGGCTCCTCGAACTCCGACAAGTCGAAGTTGAGGAGATCGGCCACGCTGCAAGAAAAGAAAGGGTCAAAGGCATGGCAAAATCGATGGGCAGGGCCGGTCGGCTTACCGTCGGCGCCGTCGTCGGGATTGCGATTCGGTGGGTCGTTCCCCACGGCCGTCCGGTTTTTCCGGCCCGGTATCGTCGTCGCCGCCCCAACAGCACGGTGCATTCACTCGGCGCGGGAGCGGCGGAGAGGGTCGCGGAAGCTGCAAAAAGGAAAACGGGGTTAGCGAGACGAGCTGATTGGTTGTTACGAACAAAGGGGTAAGGGTCGGTTCTGCGGTAGAGCGGGGACGGGTGGCACAACCGGCCGGTTTCTTCTACAAGGAACGGACAAGTCGGATACGAGGTAAATATCGCAAAGCCGGGAACAATGAAGTAAAAACTTACGGGAGGACGTCTCATTAGCGGGCTTGGAGCTGGCGGAGCATCGGTTGGGGCGTTCACCGATTCGGGACTCGAAGCCCGGTTTCGATAGCCGTCTGGGCGGCTAATGGCGCCTCTTCGTCGCAGCGGCGTTGAGGACCGCTCGACGGCGGATCGAGAGGAGTTGGAGCGCCGACCAAGGCAATCGGTTCTATCTTTTCGCTCTTTGGGGGCGAGCACGGCCGATGAAGCGCGGCGGTGGCGCCGTTTTCCTTTTGGTGCAATCGGATGACGCACCTGCCCTGCATAATAGAGTTGAGAGCTTGGCGCCCCCGGTAGATGGCGCGGAGCCGGCCCCGTGTCCGAACTCTGTTTTGTATTCGATGGGGCGCCCGAATCGCTTATCGTTGGCTGTTCCATTACATTTCTGCAAAGTCAAAACACAAATGTTAAATCGGTACGATACAGGTCGGTGAACGAATTGTAGGAAGGGGTTAATCGGTGAGGGTAAAAGCATACCGAGGGGATCTCGTCCGCGGGGAGCAGAGCAGTCAATGTAGTAAGACGGTCGTTGGTGGAAGATGTGGCGTCTAAGTTCCGACCACCATCGGTCATAAGCGGCGCTTCTCCTTGTTGACGGGGTAGTGCAAGCCGGCCGAAGGGGGACCAGCTATGTTCAGCGCGAGTTCATTATCAGATCTTGGCCGGCCGCTCCTCGGTCTCGATCTTGCGGCGTAAAAGAAGCCGAGTGGGAAGCTGCCAGAGGCCAAATTGCCTCGCGGCCGATGCCGGGTAGTAAAATTCATAACTCCGAGCCGTTGATCGGCCTTGATGTACCCGGTTGGCGAGAATGCGGGGAGTTAAGCGAGATGAAGAACAATTTCCTACACCTTGGGGTCGGGCTGAATTGAGGTCGTCCCATTTGAAGTCGATCGGCGGCTCGAAAGATCCTTGATCGGAGTAGAAGTACCAGATACGGTTGTCACGGGATAACCCATCGTAGAAAGCCACGAACCAATCGGCCAACGGCTCGGCCAATTGTCTTGAACACTGCATGGGCAGCGACCGCTTCCGTAGTTGGTGCATCGCTGGTGGTGATTCGGTCGCCTTCTTCGTCTACGATCGGCTCCAACCTTGGGAGTCGGCGTGCGCGGGCGGGAGCCGACCGGCTACGTTGCAGGTAGCCAATACCGGTAAATTTGAAGGAACCACCAGGGGCCGCCGGTGTTGACTAGGGCATTGGCGGCTATTTTTGTGGCGGTTTGGTGCAACATTTGATATGTGTAGCCGAGGAGATATTTTCCCAACGCGAACTCTATCCCGTCGGCTAGGATTTGGCCATTATTTGCCAATTGGTGGTCGACCCACGGCTCGATCCGAGAACACGAATTTCTCTAACTACATCATCGAAAGGCAATGTATTCTCGGTGGTATTGTTCCATCTTTCATATTTTGGGCAATGAAGCCACTCCACCCACCGATGGCTTTGGTTTTAAGCTGGTGTTGGCCTTTTCGGTTCAAGACGCATGGATTAACCGATGATTCAATGTCCAGCCGGTTGTCATATGCACATCGGCTAGTGTGACGGTCATCGGCCCTTGCCTAAAAGGAAAGCATTGAAACTATCGTTCCAAAAGTAGTGCAGGCCGATAGGAGGTGTTCGTCTTTTTCCATATTGGCTATGGACAGTTCTAAGCATTGGGCAAGTTTCCTTTCTTCCCATTGGGTGTACTTGGCCGATTGTATTCTTTTGTACCACTCGGTCCGAGCCGTGTCGGTGGACGGCCAAGCTTTGAAAGTCCCGTTCCAGCGGTGTTGTACGGCATGCGGTTGGTTTTGGCTATGACCACGTCGGTTGGGTCTGTGTCACCAATAGGCCCAAGGAAATATTTGCTCTCTTGTGTTAAATTGGGGATGAGTACTTGGTGAGAGAGGTGCTGCGATTCAAAGGAAGGGGAAAAATATTGATCGAGAGATGGTGGTGTTTATAGTTTGAAATGAGAAAAGCATTAATTAGTAAGAATGCGGGATGAGGTGATATTGAAAGTTGCTAAGCAAACGTCGGAATAAAGGCGCATGGAGAAGCGAGTTGAGGGTGAGATTACAAAGTAAAAATAAAAAAATATAGAAGGGAAATACGAGGAAATTCGTTCATGGCGGTGGGAGGCGGTTCCAGCGGCAGCGGCAGGTGAGGTTGCGGTCGCGTAGGTGTGACGGTGGCGGTGAGTTGGAAGTCTTGGAAGTCGCGGCGGAGGCCATCGGGGAGGTCGGAGATGACGATGGGGCTCGAAGGATGTGGAGAATGTCGAATGCCGATGAAGTCGCCGGAGGAGGAGAGAGAAGGGCAGGAGGTTTGTTTGAGAAGGAAGCCGAGTGCACGATGGGAGCGTGGGTGGCTCGCCAGGAAAGTGGATATTTAAAGGGCTCATGGGGAAGCCGAAGCGATTTGGGCCGAGAAGGGAATAGGAGTTTGAGTGGATAAACAAATCCGCAACACTTTATGTTACGGACTTGGATTTTGGTAATAAGGTCCAGTGAGTCCTAAGGAAGCAAGGTGGAATCGAATCGGCTAAAGACGGGGTTGTATCGGCTGAAAGAGTAATCGGCTGCAATGCTGGTCGGTGGGAATGGGTTGAATGGAGCAGTCGACGCCGATTCCAAGTTTAAAAGAGATAAAACCGTATCAAATGCGAAACTTGAAGATAAGTGGGGGTTTGGATGTTAATGGCGCGTTTTAAGATTTTGCCACCTATGGATAAAGTCTGAAATGGCGTTGTATCTATAATTTAGGAGTTTGTTAGATTGTTAGTTGTGATGGATCTTGTTAGGGATAATATGATGTTTAGATAGAATCTGAAGTTGTTACAGATATTCATATTTCGGGTATAAATAGGACCCGAGGTCCCGTGTAAGAGAACAATTGAAATATCTCTAATCTTCGGCGCATCGCCATCCTTTTCCTTTTGGACGAACACCCTGTTTGGCTTCGGGCTGCATCGTCTCGATCCCCGGACTCAGGTAAATGTTTGTCGTTAGTGGAGAGATTACTCGTTTCTAATGCTTCCATCGTAATGACACATTGGATTGATAGTTTTGCTATGCTATGTATCATATAGTGTGTATGAATCAATCTAGTGTTTGGATCTATTTTGCGGTTGACTCGTCTTGTGAAGGATGCGTAGTCAGCGATACTAGGTCTAAAGGCTGGTTGGTTCGTATGCGGTATCTACCATCTTGCGGAGTGTAAATCGAAAGTGATAGATTGAATGCTTCTTTTGATACTCAGTGCTGCATCAAGATTGAACTATTGAGTCGTCTTTAGAGTCGTTGGCAATGTATTCTTTTGGATTTACATTATGGGGGATAGCGTCGGGGTTTCAGCGAGCCTTATGTTTTTACGTGTTTCTTTCAACATGATTGTCGTCGGATCTGCTTTGTAGGGCTGTGGTTTGTATCGTGTTGTGTTTACTTACGCCCTTGATCCGGGAATGTTACGTTTGTGCGAGAATTATTGGAGCATCGGCTGATTTGACGACGGTTTCCCGGGGTCGGTTGGTTTATTGATCTGTATATTCGTTATTCTTCGTCGTATTTGGGTGGATGGGCGATGATCGTCTTGGCGTAGCCGGTGCGCTTCGGTCACTTGGTACAAATATGGCCGAGAATAGCGTGTGTACGATATGGATTTCCTCGGCCGATACCGCGGGGTTTGACCTAACGCTTAACGGATACTTTCTTGTATTTTTTCTTGTTGATTGGCAGATCAAATCAAGCGGCACGCTCTACACATTGAAGGCGGCTAGGAAGGACCTGACCGGAGTCAGCGGATCTCCGGGCCGGCGCATGAGAGAGATTTCTCGTCAACAACATGATACAACCTCGGGGTTTTGTCGATCGAGAATCGCCTCGAATCGGCGGTGGCGGAGTGGTGTCTCCGGGAATCGGCTGCTTTTAGGATCGGATTGCCACGATTGGCTATTCAGCGCACTCTACTCCAATCGGTAACGATCTATCGGCCCTTACTTGCAAGTGTTCCTGGTTTGCGCGGTTAAAAGTTTTTGTTTTCGGCTAGCGTAGCCTCCGCGTAACCCTTCAGAAATAACTTCAAACCAATTTAAATCTATTCTCAGAAATAATTAAATCCCAGGAAAATCCTTCTCTTTTTCATTTCTTTTTCCTCGTTTTTTCTTGGGCCGCCGGCCCAGTCCTTTTCTCTCCGCGCTACGCACCACCTCTCCCATGGGCCCGCCCAAGGCCGCGGCCTATCGCCTTCGCGCCCCTCCCATAGTTCGAAACCCCTCCCTCTTCTCCCCAGGTCACCGATAGGTGGGGCCTGTTAGTGATATGCCCTAGAGGCAACATGGAGATGTTGGATATCATGGTCAATGTTTATGTACAAATGAATAAAGTGTTATTCAGTTCCATGATTAGACATCTTGTATTGATCAATAAGTACATGACTTATTTATGAGACTCTATATGTATGAATCTATTTCTAAAAGATCCCAGATCATATATCATATTATTGGAACAAATATGATTCTAAGATCGACATGTTTATTGATTGATGATCATGTCTCATAGATCATCGTATAGAGATACCAAATCAATATACGTGGACATGTGTTAGAGAACACATTGTTGGATAGACCTACCATGAGATACTACAGGAATTAAAGTGCCATTAGTTGGTCTCAGGTAGTGTTGGTACAAAGTCCTTAGATCTGAGATCATCATGGATTCCAACATGTGTAGTAGCCTACTTTGGGACTACCAAACGCTATTCCGTAATTGGGTAGTTATAAAAGTAGTCTTCGGGTTTGCTATGAAACATGTAGTGGGATGTGAATGATCAACATGGAATTTGCCCCTCCTTTGGAGAGATATCTCTAGGCCCCTGGAGGTAATGGATTATGGAAGTGCATGGCCATGCCGAGTTGATTGAGGAGTCAATCAGGCGACGGATAATCCAATACGGTTCGAGTGAATGGTTAAGCTATTGAAGGGATGGCACACATCTTGCCTATAGCTTAATTGGTATCGTGAGGTAAAGGGATTTATGTACACATTACGGAGTTCGAGTCGATATTATATTCTTGTATACTATGGTGTCAATATGTCTTGCTAGGCGCCGCTGTTGACAGATTGAGTTGGACCCGAGCCGACGATCGGCTGAGTTGGACTCGAGCCGACGGTCGGCTGAGTTTGACTCGTTCGAAGCAGAGTATACCTGAACCTCTGGGGTCGCACGCTAAGGGGAAAAAACATGCATTCGAGTTGGACTCGGATACGGCTCGATCGGATAGGGATACGATCGGATAGAGTCCTATGGACTTACGAAGTCGGCCGGCTAACTCTATGAGATTCGGATGTGATCCGATTCAAAATAGAGTCCCGATGGAGCCTCTAGGCCCAACAGAAACTCTATATAAAGGGGTGAGGGGTGGAGAGGCTGCGGCATGCAATTGGAACCGAATCAATCGATTTGGCGCAACGAAGTCGGCGAGATCAATCTCCACGAAAACCCTCCCACCTTCGAGCCAAAACGCTAGCCTTGCATCTTGTGCTAGCACACGGGTGTTAGGCGTTACGTCCTCGGGCGTGTGGATACCGGTAGAGCGGCGCTACGTTGTGGTGCTATTCGCGGCTATGTATCAGCTGCAGTCAGAGGCATCGGAGCAAGGCAACTATGGCAGATTGGCTGCAAATCGGCGAGTTGGCTTAGGTTGGATCGACTCCAGCATTGGGAATCGGCTAGTCGGATCGGCTGTCAGCGAATCGCTGTGATCGGCTAACACGTTCGGATCGAATAGCTCCTAATTGACTATTTCCATTGCGTACTCCAATCGGTAAAGATCTATCAACCATTGCATGCAAGTGTTCTGGTTTGCGCGGTAGAAAAGTTTTGTTTTTAGCTAGCGTAGCCTCCGCGTAACCCTTCTGTGGTATCAGAGCTAATCTTGCTTAGTTTGGGTTTTAGATTGGATCTGGAATAAGTTTTGCACACGGGTTGATTAGATCAATCGGTTTTATGAGATCTGTAGAGGAGAGTAGATGGTAATTGCATTCCTTGATAGTGTATCGGAATGGCGTATTGTGATTACGTCGAAGCAATATACATAGAACTCGGTTTGAGTTGGGTTCAAGATAGCGTTCCTTGATAGTGTATCAGAACGGTATAATGTGATTATGGCGAAGCTGTCTCGTAGTCCGACCTTGTTTGTCGCCTCGCGCCTACGCAAACCATCTCCCTTGATAGTGTATCGGGACGGCATAATGTGATTATGCCGATATGGTTTCCGTAAGCGATTTCATAGATTGGATCTATGATTTTTCATGTGGTGTTCGGGCGCTGCCGTGTGCGTACCCCCTTTCTAGGTCGTCTCGATGCCGTATCTCTGCGATAGGTAGAAAATGTTCTACGCTTAACTTGTTTTTGCAGACAATGCTTTGAGATGGTATGGCCCTATTGTATGTATGAGGTGCATGTGATGCGTGTAATATTCTTTCAAATGTGCAATCCCTGTAATATTCTTTCTTACGTGCAATGCTTGTAATATTATTTCACGACCTACGAGTCGATGTAATCTTCAATTAGAGCTTCTATAGTAGTAGCTTTGTTTGAAGAAATCAAGCATTCGGCACTCGGAAGAACGGTGACGAAGATGGAGATCCTCTACACCGGCATGGAGATGGAGATCACCATGTGAAGGGGGCCATACTATTTTATTATATGCTATTCTACCTGCTTTCATATATGTGATATGTTTGTTTGATAGGATAGTATCCCTCACAAAATTAAGTAGTAATGATGCCCTTCCAAATATTGCACCCGTCTCAGTTATGCTCGTCAATGGTGGGTGCACAAAGCGAGTGCCATTCTCTATCATAACATGAGGGGGTATATGTCAGACATATACAAAAGGAGCATTTGGTTTACCTAACAAGGCTATCAAAACAGTTTTGGGCCTTGGGGCATAGGTTGGCGCTGGGGCATGGAAATGCCACACCAACAACAAGAGTCACATACAAATGTGATTAGCAAGGAGTTGCTTACCGATGTTATTAATCTTCTAGCAGTGATGCCAAAGCTCACTAGAAAATTAATTAACATGTGAATCTTGACCCAATACGTAACCTAGAGGAAGGTGTAAAATACGTAAGGGAGTCTAATGTTAAATTGTTTAACAATAGACATAGCATAAACATTGTGTTAAACTTTGCTTTTCTATTGTAGAATAATGACAGCTAATACCACACCCAGTACCTTTAATTTGCGATCTATTCTTGAACAGGAAAAATTAAATGGAACAAACTTTATGGATTGGTATCGCAACTTGAGAATTGTTCTCAAGCAAGAGCGCAAGGAGTACGTTCTTGAAGTACCCTATCCTGATGATTTGCCTAGTAATTCTACTGCTACTGCACGGAGGGCTTATGAGTGTTAGTGATATGCCCTAGAGGCAACATGGAGATGTTGGATATCACGTCAATGTTTATGTATAAATGAATAAAGTGTTATTCAGTTCCATGAAATAGACATCTTGTATTGATCAATAAGTACGTGACTTATTTATGAGACTCGATATGTATGAATCTATTTCTAAATGATCCACGATCATATGTCGTATTGTTGGAACAAATATGATTCTAAGATCGGCATGTTTATTGATTGATGATCATGTCTCATAGATCATGGGTATGGAGATACCAAATCAATAAACATGGACATATGTGTTGGAGAACACATTGTTGGATAGACCCACGATGAGACAATACGGGAATTAATGTGCCATTAGTTGGTCTCGGGTAGTGTTGGTACAAAGTCCTTAGACTGAGATCACCATGGATTCCAACATGTGTAGTAGCCTACTTTGGGACTACCAAACGCTATTCCGTAAGCTGGGTAGTTATAAAGGTAGTTTTCGGGTTTGCTATGAAATATGGAGTGGGATGTGAGTGATCAAGATGGAATTTGCCCCTCCTTTGGAGAGATATCTCTGGGCCCCTCGAGGTAATGGATTATGGAAATGCATGGCCATGCTAAGTTGATTGAGGAGTCAATCAACAGACGGATAATCCAATACGGTTCGAGTGAATGGTTAAGCTATTGAAGTTATGGCACACATCTTGCCTATAGCTTAACGGTATCGTGAGGCAAAGGGATTTGTGTACACATTACAGGTTCGAGCCGATATTATTCTTGTATACTATGGTGTCAATATGTGTTGCTAGGCGCCGCTGTTGACGGGTCGGCTGAGTTGGACTCGAGCCGACGATCGGCTAAGTTAGACTATAGCCGAAACCGAGTATACCTGAACCTACGGGTCACACGCTTAAGGGGATAAGAACAGGCATTCGAGTTGGACTCAATATGGCTCGATCGGATAGGGATCCGATCGGATAGAGTCCTATGGGCTTACGACGTATGGGCGGCCAACTCTATGAGATATGGATGAGATCCGATTCAAAATAGAGTCCTAATCGGCCACTAGTCCTAGTCGGCCAACTCTATATAAAGGAGGGAGGGGTGGAGAGTTGCTACATGACAATTGCATCGCGTGCAACGAAGTCGCCGAGATCAATCTCCACGGAAACCCTCCCCGCTTTCGAGCCAAACCCTAGCCTTGCATCGCGTGCTAGCACACGGGTGTACGGTGTTGTCCCCGGATGTGTGGATACCGGTAGAGGCGCTCGCTACGTTGCGCGCTGTTGATCGGCTTCGGATCGGCTACAATCGGAGCGATCGGCTGTAGTGGAATCGGGCTGCGGTCGGGCGCATCGGAGCGAGGCGTGAGAACGCGGCTGGGACGGCTCGAATCGGGCGATTGGCGAATCGGCTATCTCCGAGAATCGGCTACACTGTTCGGATCGGATTGCCACGATTGGCTATTCCGCTACACTCTACTCCAATCGGTAACGATCTATCGGCCCTTACTTGCAAGTGTTCTGGTTTGCGCGGTAAAAGTTTTTGTTTTCGGCTAGCGTAGCCTCCGCGTAACCCTTCGGTGGTATCGAGCTAATCTTGCTTAGTTTGGGTTTTAGATTAGATCGGAACAAGTTTTGCGCACGGAGTTGATTAGATCAATTGGTTTTACGGGATGTTGAGGAGAGTTAATGGTAATTGCGTTCCTTGATAGTGTATCGGAACGGCGTAATGTGATTACGTCGAAGCAATTTCCATATAACTCGGTTTGAGTTTGGTTCGAGATAGCATTCCTTGATAGTGTATCGGAACGGTATAATGTGATTATGCCGAAGCTATCTCGTAGTCCGATCTTGTTAGCTGCCTCGCGCCTACGCAAACCATCTCCCTTGATAGTGTATCGGGACGGTATAATATGATTATGCCGACATGGCTTCCGTAAGCGATTTCATAGATTGGATCTATGAATTTCGTGTGGTGTTCGGCGCTGCCGAAGCCCGCGAGGGCGGCTTCCTCCTCGACCCCCGCCCGCTAACCGCTAGCGGGACCGCCGTGTGCGTACCCCCTTATAGGTTGTCTCGATGCCGTATCTCTGCGATAAGTAGAAAACGTTTCTACGCCTAACTTGTTTTTGCAGAGAATGCTTTGAGATGGTATGGCCCTATTGTATGTATGAGATGTATGAGATGCATGTGATGCATGTAATATTCTTTCATATGTGCAATCCTGTAATATTCTTTCATACGTGCAATGCTTGTAATATTCTTTCACGACTGCGAGTCGATGTAATCTTCAATTAGAGCTTCTATAGTAGTAGCTTAGTTTGAAGAAATCAAGCATTCGGCACTCGAAAGAACGGTGATGAAGATGGAGATCTGTACACCGGCATGGAGATGGAGATCACCATGTCAAGGGGGCCATACTATTTCACTATATGCTATTCTTCTTGCTTTCATATGTGATATGTTTGTTTGATAGGATAGCATCCCTCGCAAAATTAAGTAGTAATGATGCCCTTCCAAATGTTGCACCCGTCACGCGTTATGCTCGTCAATGGTGGGTGCCAAAGCGAGTGCCATTCTCTATCATAACACGAGGGGTATATGTCGGACATATACATGCGGGAGCATTTGGTTTACTTAACAAGGCTATCAAAACAGTTTTGGGCCTTGGGGCATAGGTTGGCGCCGGGGCATGGAGATGCCTCACAACAACAAGAGTCACATAGAGATGTGATTAGCAAGGAGTTGCTTACCGATGTTATTAATATTCTAGCAGTGATGCCAAAGCTCACTAGAAAATTAATTAACATGTGGATCTTGACCCAATACGTAACCTAGAGGGAAGGTGGAAAATACGTAATGGGAGTCTAATGTTAAATTGTTTAACAATAGACATAGCATAAACATTGTGCTAAACTTTGCTTTTCTTTGTAGAATAAATGGCGGCTAATACTACACCCGGTACCTTTAATTTGCGATTTATTCTCGAAAAGGAAAAATTAAATGGAACAAACTTTATGGATTGGTATCGCAACTTGAGAATTGTTCTCAAGCAAGAGCGTAAGGAGTACGTTCTTGAAGTACCCTATCTGAGGATTTGCCAAATAATGCCACTTGCACGCACGGAGGGCTTATGAGAAGCACACTAATGATGCCCTAGATATAGGCTGTCTCATGTTTGCTACAATGTCCCCGAGCTTGAAGCAATATGAGAGCGGCGATGCTCACACTATTATTCGGGGACTGCGTGGCATGTTTGAGAACCAAGCTCGGGCCGAGAGGTTCAACACCTCAAAGTCCTTGTTTGCGTGCGAGCTTGTTGAGGGAATCCCGTCGATCCGCATGTGATAAAAATGATTGGCTACATTGAGAGTCGGAAAAACTAGGTTTTCCCCTTAGCCAAGAGTTGGCTGCGATGTGATTCTCCGGTCGCTCCCTCGAGCTTCGAGCCATTCATATTAAACTATCACATGAACAATATGGATAGAACCTTGGCTGAATTGCATGGGATGCTAAAGACAGTGAGGAGAGTATCCGAAAAGCGGTCATCATGTGATGATGATGCGAAGGCAAAGCGCAAACCACTGTCAAGAAACTTTGCACCAAGAGGAAGTTAACTCCCGATGAGATCGCGAGTGCCTCCAATGCAAAGAAGGGCAAGAAGGGTCGGCGGCATCGGATGCCGTTTGCTTCTATTGCAAGGAGAAAGCCCTTTGGAAGAGGCTGCAAGAAGTACATGGAGGATCTCAAAAAGAAGCAAAGTACGACTTACGCCGGGTATTAATGTTATAGACATTAATCTTGCTACTTCACCTACGACTCTTGGGTATTTGATACCGGATCGGTAGCTCATATTTGCAAATCGTTGCGGGAATGAGAAGAAGTAGAGGATTGAGAAGGGCGAGGTGAACTGCGCGTCGGCAATGGAGCAAGCGTTGCTACGATTCTTTGTCGGCACAGTACCACTTCATCTACCTTCGGGATTAGTTTTGGAATTGAATAATTGTTATTGTGTTCCAACACTATGTCAAAACGTTATTTCCGCTTCATGTTTGCAAGCGGAAGGATATGATTTTAGATCAATGAACAATGGTTGTTCAATATATCTCGGAGATATGTTCTATTTTCATGCTCCATTGGTGAATGGATTATACGTTTTGAATCTTGAAGCGTCTCCCATCTATAACATTAATACGAAAGGCAACTCTCTAATGATATAAACCCCACGTTTATCGGCATTGTCGCTTAGGCCATATAAATAAGAAACGCTTGGAGAAGCTCCATAAGGATGGATTGCTTCACTCATTTGATTTTGAATCATTTGAGACATGTGAGTCTTGTTTACTTGGTAAGATGACAAAGGCACCTTTCACGGGACACGGTGAAAGAGCAAGCGACTTATTGGCACTCGTACATCGATGTATGTGGACCAATGAGCTCAACGGCCGAGAGGTGGTTATCGTACTTCATTACCTTTACCGATGACTTTAGTAGATATGGTTATATCTACTTAATGAGGCATAAGTCCGAATCCTTTGAAAAGTTCAAAGAATTCCAGAATGAAGTACGAGAATCATTTAGGGAAAACAATCAAGTTTCTACGATCAGATCGTGGAGGAGAATACTTGAGCCAAGAGTTTGGTAATCATCGAAAGATTGTGGAATTGTTCCACGGTTGACTCCGCCGGGAACTCCACAATGGAACGGAGTGTCCGAACGGAGAAATCGCACCTTGTTGGACATGGTGCGGTCGATGATGAGCCAAAGTGATCTTCCGTTATCCTTACGGGGATATGCTCTTGAAACATTGCGCTCACACTAAATAGAGTTCCATCTAAGTCGGTTGAAAAAACACCATATGAGATATGGACGGGGCAACCCCCTAGTTTGTCTTTTCTCAAAATTTGGGGATGTGAGGCTTATGTAAAACGTTTACGGTCGACAAGCTCACACCCAAATCTGAAAAGTGCTTCTTTGTGGGATATCCTAAGGAAACTAAGGGATATTACTTTTATAATCGGGAACAACGCAAAGTGTTTGTCGCCCGACACGGTGTCTTCTTGGAGAAAGAGTTTCTTTCAAGAAGGGTTAGTGGGAGCAGGGTGCATCTTGAAGAAGTTCAAGAAACACCGAAAACGTTTCGGCGACCACGGAACCACAACGGGAGGAACAAAGTGTTGCGCCACCGGTTGTAGATACACCAGCCCCACGGAGGTCGAGAGATCACGTCGTGCGCCGCAGTACACAGTGCGGAACAACGTGATATATTTTTGTTGGACAACGATGAACCTAAGACCTATGAGGAAGCGATGGTGGGACCCGATTCCAACAAGTGGCTTGGAGCCATGAAATCCGAAATAGAATCCATGTACGACAATCAAGTTTGGAACTTGGTTGATCCACCGATGGTGTCAAAACCATTGAGTGTAAATGGGTTTTTAAGAAAAAGGCCGATATGGATGGAAATGTTCACATCTATAAGGCGCGATTGGTGGCGAAAGGTTTTAAACAGATTCAAGGAGTTGATTATGATGAAACCTTCTCGCCCGTCGCAATGCTTAAATCTATTCGGATTATCCTAGCGATTTTGTATATTTCGATTATGAGATATGGCGAGATGGATGTCAAAACGGCTTTCCTGAATGGAAACCTAAGCGAGGATGTATACATGATACAACCTCGGGGTTTTGTCGATCCAGAATCGCTGGAAAGATATGCAAGCTACGAAATCCATTTATGGATTGAAGCAAGCATCTCGAAGTTGGAATATTCGTTTTGATGAAGTAATCAAAGGGTTTGGTTTCATCAAAAATGAAGAAGAGGCCTGTGTTTACAAAAGGTCAGTGGGAGCGCAATTGTATTTCTAATCTTATATGTGGATGACATATTACGATTGGAAATGATATCCCTATGCTTGAATCCGTCAAGTCTTCATTGAAAAATAGTTTTCCATGAAAGACTTAGGGGAGGCAACATATATATGGGCATTCGGATCTATAGAGATAGATCCAAGAGGCTAATTGGATTAAGCCAAAGTACATACATTGACAAGGTGTTGAAAAGGTTCAACATGCATGATTCCAAGAAAGGTTTCTTGCCCATGTCACATGGCATTAATCTTAGCAAGAATCGGTGTCCTCGGACACATGATGAGCGGAATAAGATGGGTATGGTTCCATATGCTTCGGCAATTGGATCCATCATGTATGCCATGCTTTGTACACGCCCGGATGTCTCGTACGCGTTGAGTGCTACGAGCAGATACAGTCGAGATCCGAGTGAAGGTCACTGGATCAGCCGTAAAGAATATCCTTAAGTACTTGAGAAGAACTAAGGATATGTCCCTAGTCTATGGAGGTGAAGAAGAGCTCGTTGTAAGTGGTTACACCGATGCTAGCTTCCAAACGGACAAGGATGATTATAGATCGCAATGCGGGTTCGTGTTGCTCTGAACGGAGGCGCAGATCAGTGGAAGAGTTCCAAGCGGGATACCGTTGCTGATTCTACAACGGAGGCCGAGTACATTGCTGCTTCGGAAGCTGCAAAGGAGGCTGTTTGGATCAAGAAATTCGTTTCGAGCTTGGTGTGATGACTAGTACGCTGGTCCAATGTCTCTCTATTGTGATAATAGTGGAGCCATTGCGCAAGCCAAGGAGCCGAGGTCACATCGAAGTCCAAACACATACTTCGGCGATATCATCTCATCCGCGAGATAGTGGACAGAGGTGATGTCAAGATATGCAAAGTGCACACGGATCTCAACATAGCCGATCCGGCGACAAAACCTCTCCCTCGCCGAAGCATGAGGCGCACACAAGAGCAATGGGTATTAGATACTTACATGATTGACTCTAGTGCAAGTGGGAGATTGTTAGTGATATGCCCTAGAGGCAACATGGAGATGTTGGATATCACGTCAATGTTTATGTATTTATGAATAAAGTGTTATTCATTTCCATGAAATAGACATCTTGTATTGATCAATAAGTACGTGACTTATTTATGAGACTCGATATGTATGAATCTATTTCTAAATGATCCCGATCATATGTCGTATTGTTGGAACAAATATGATTCTAAGATCGGCATGTTTATTGATTGATGATCATGTCTCATAGATCATGGGTATGGAGATACCAAATCAATAAACATGGACATTTGTGTTGGAGAACACATTGTTGGATAGACCCACCATGAGACACTACGGGAATTAATGTGCCATTAGTTGGTCTCGGGTAGTGTTGGTACAAAGTCCTTAGACCGAGATCACCATGGATTCCAACATGTGTAGTAGCCTACTTTGGGACTACCAAACGCTATTAATGCTGGGTAGTTATAAAGGTAGTTTTCGGGTTTGCTATGAAACATGGAGTGGGATGTGAGTGATCAAGATGGAATTTGCCCCTCCTTTGGAGAGATATCTCTGGGCCCCTCGAGGTAATGGATTATGGAAATGCATGGCCATGCTAAGTTGATTGAGGAGTCAATCAACGACGGATAATCCAATACGGTTCGAGTGAATGGTTAAGCTATTGAAGGGATGGCACACATCTTGCCTATAGCTTAAGCGGTATCGTGAGGCAAAGGGATTTGTGTACACATTACAGGTTGAGCCGATATTATTCTTGTATACTATGATGTCAATATGTGCTTGCTAGGCGCCGCTGTGACGGGTCGGCTGAGTTGGACTCGAGCCGACGATCGGCTAAGTTAGACTATAGCCGAAACCGAGTATACCTGAACCTACGGGGTCACACGCTTAAGGGGATAAGAACAGGCATTCGAGTTGGACTCAAATACGGCTCGATCGGATAGGGATCCGATCGGATAGAGTCCTATGGGCTTACGACGTATGGGCGGCCAACTCTATGAGGTACGGATGAGATCCGATTCAAAATAGAGTCCTAATCGGCCACTAGTCCTAGTCGGCCAACTCTATATAAAGGAGGGAGGGGTGGAGAGCTGTGACACGTCAATTGCATCGCGTGCAACAGAAGTCGCCGAGATCAATCTCCACGGAAACCCTCCCCACTTTCGAGCCAAACCCTAGCCTTGCATCGCGTGCTAGCACACGGGTGTACGGTGCTCGCCCCGGACGTGTGGATACCGTAGAGGCGCTGCTACGTTGCGCGCTGTTGATCGGCTTCGGATCGGCTACAATCGGAGCAATCGGTGTAGTGGAATCGGCTGCGGTCGGGCGCATCGGAGCGAGGCGTGAGAACGCGGCTGGACGACTCGAATCGGCTGATTGGCGAATCGGCTATCTCCGGGAATTGGCTACACTGTTCCGGATCGGATTGCCCTGATTGGCTATTCCGCTACACTCTACTCCAATCGGTAACGATCTATCGGCCCTTACTTGCAAGTGTTCTTGGTTTGCACGGTAAAAAGTTTTTGTTTTCGGCTAGCGTAGCCTCCGCGTAACCCTTCAATGAGAAGCACACTAATGATTCCCTAGACATAAGTTGTCTCATGCTTGCTACAATATCCTCTGAGCTTCAGAAGCAATATGAAAGCAGCGATGCTCATACTATTATTCAGGGACTGCGTGGCATGTTTGAGAACCAAGCTAGGGTCGAGAGGTTTAACACCTCAAAGTCCCTATTTGCGTGCGAGCTTGTTGAGGGAGTCCCGTCGATCCGCATGTGATAAAAATGATTGGCTACATTGAGAGTCGGAAAAACTAGGTTTTCCCCTTAGCCAAGAGTTGGCTACTGATGTGATTCTCCAGTCGCTCCCTCCGAGCTTCGAGCCATTCATATAGAATTATCACATGAACAGTATGGATAAGACCTTGGTTGAATTGTATGGGATGCTAAAGACGGTGAGGAGAGTATTCGAAAAACGGTCATCATGTGATGATGATGCGAAGGATAAGCGCAAACCACCTATCAAGAAACTTTGCACCAAGAGGAAATTAACTCCCGATGAGATCGCCGGTGCCTCCAACGCAAAGAAGGGCAAGAAGGGGTCGGGGCATCGGATGTTGTTTGCTTTTATTGCAAGGAGACAGGTCACTGGAAAAGGAACTGCAAGAAGTACATGGAGGATGTCAAAAAGAAGAAAAGTGCGACTTCTGCTTCAGGTATTAATGTTATAGACATTAATCTTGCAATATAATTTCTGGAGTCGCAGTCGAGATCGCCAAACACGATCGGTTGAAAGAAGAAGAAGATTTAGACAGGTTCGGGCCCTCTCGTGAGGTAATACCCTACTCCTGTTTCGATGGATTCGATCCGCCGAGTGTTTTTATTGATCTCGTGTATCTAAAGCTCTTGCTTGTGAAATCACATATCCCTCAAGGGACGCCCCTCACCCCCTTATATAGTCTTGGGAGGAGGGCTTACAGATCGGAAACCCTATCTTATTCTAAGTTGGTTTCCTCAATCTTACCAAACCGTGACTATAGGCCGATTGCCTTATCTCTATCAGCAATCGTAACACCCAAGTCATGTTTGGCTTACGAGATATGACGGGCGCAATCTATCCCTACCTCCAGTCGGATAAGCTTGCCATGTATATACCCGATTGCCACAATTTCCACAGTAGCCCCCGAGTCCTTTTCAGTCGACGAGACAACTCAGCTTAAGACCAAAGCAGCACACAGTCAAAAAATCTCTTTGACCGAGTGCTTTTGGCGCCGAGTGCTTCCATCATCTCTGCTGAATCTTCCCGAGTGGCTCCAAAGGCGTGAAGGGCTGGAAAAACATATAAAAATTTCTCAAAAATAAATATCTAGGTGCATCTCGATGCACCTAATTAGAATGTAGCCCCGACTATGTGGTTAGTCAAAAATAGGCTAAGCATATAGTCAAGAACTATAAAAGATCATTCTCATGTAGATGCCTAGCTCATGCTAAAGCAATCATAGAAATCTTATTACTCGGCAAGTTCATACTTATCCGAGTGAATTTGCCCAGTCATCTCGAACAAATAATTCAATCAACCCATATGGGTGAAAAACACTCGGTAAACTCAAGCTTATCAAGTGGATTTGCCCAGTAATCCCGGAACAAATATTTCAATCATCCCTCATGGGAAAACAAGTTCTTTCAATCATATGAAAAATATGACCAAGTTATTAAATAGCTTATGCCATAATCTGGTCTCAATCTATAAAGATCTTCACCAAGGTAGAAAAACAAAAAAGCATTGGTAAGGTTACCGACCAAATGCCAAAAAACCAAACATGCTCTTGTCATCAAGGTAGCTATAAAAACTTAGGCTGTTGGGCACCTTCCAAGTTGCATCGTGCTAGCTTCTCATGAAGTCAAGCAAACTGCGGTATGGAAGGATTTTCAAAGGTATAGGGCACTCGGACACGCGCATATTGCCGGGGCAAATCGCTTAAGCTCATCCGCTTAAGTCCCTAAGGACACGCGTCGGGCCACACCTTAGTGGGCCGTAGATTTTCTTATGGGCTCGGCCCACTCACCGAAAACCTAGCGCAACCCTCAAATCTTTCTATAAAGGCGTGAGGTCGTCCCCGCCTCTTCACCTTCCAAAAATTCCCCTTTTCACAACACTGTTCATCAGTTCATTGCGGAGAACCCTAGACTTGCGCGCTCCCAAATCCATCCATCAAGGAGCTCGCTTTCTGCAACAACCAGCTTCCGCAGCCAAATCCCTCATGCTCCCCTATCAAAATCCCCACTTTTTCCGTCCAGATCCACTTCCCATCAACACCACTCTCATGGCGGAGGAAAGAAGGATCCCGTTTGATCAATGGGCCGCATCGGACGTGAAGGAAACCACTCTCAAAGAGATGGTAAAGCACGGCGTGCTTCCGCCAAAGGAGATCGTGGGATGGCGCCCGGCGCGCGGAGGAGTTCCGCCCCGAACACCGGTGAGCTCGTCGTTTTCACTTCTTTCTTCTATTGCGGGTTCAGCCTTCCCACCTCAGAGTTCTTAGGGGCTTCGGATTACTATGGGCTTCATCTCTACCATCGAACCCCAACTCGATGCTTCACATCGCTCTCTTCATTCATGTATGTGAAGCCTTCCTTGGCATCCTCCCCCACTTCCATCTCTTCCGTCGCATGTTCTATCTCAAACCTCATCCGAACAAGGACCAGCCTTGTGTTGTTGGCGGGGGCAGGTTTCCAACTCCGTAGATCTCTCCGCAAGGAGTATTTTTCTCTTCCTTTGAAGTCTTCCAACAAGGGATGGCACGCGGGCTGGTTCTACATTAGCAACCTAGAACCCGACTGCCATCTTTCGTCGGCCATCCTCCTGTGCCCGAGTCCATCATGGAGCACTGTTCCGGTAGCCCAAGATTGGGACGAGGCCAACGAGCTGCTTGCGAAGATCCGCGATGAAGCAAAGGGGTCTTCGCGGGAACAAATCACTCGGCACTTCATCGTGCGCGCGCTCCGATCAAGGAACGGTCAAAACCAGCCTTTGAGTATAAAGGCGGAACGGACCCCATCGGGAAGACCCGGATCCACTCGAGTACGAGATCACGAAGATCCGGATGTACAAGCTCTTCTCGACCGGAATTGCGGTTGAGCGGGCCCTCATTCTGCCGATTCTTCCCTTCAGCATCCACCGACCTCCTCCTCCGGTAAGCCGATTGGTTACTTCAGAGTATCTTTCTATCTTGACATCTTGTCTCTTAACATTGTGCACTCTTCTTCGCGGAAAACGCCTCTATCACCTCCAAGCCATACAAGGTGTCCCATGACGACGCGCCGCATCGCCCGCCAAGAAGCGGTGGCGGGATCAAGATCAAGGCGACCCGGTCGGGAAGCGGCGGCGCCGAGTGAAGACTCGAACAAGTGTGCAAGCAAGAGGAGGCTAATTATAGAGGACTCGGATGACGACGTCCGGCTCCTCCCACCGAGACACCACCTTTGAGACGATCGCCGCGGACGGCACGAAGATCCGCCGGTCATCCGGTATGCTCGAAACCGAAGTCTGAACTCTTTTGTTAAAAACTTCTCTTTATCTTTATCCTTGCTTGTGTTCGCTTTCGCAGAGGCCCCAGGACATAGATCCTGGGAGGGTGAAGGACCGACTCCACTGCTTGCTCCCGAGGTGCCAAGGCCGGCGAGCCAAAGCCCCAGAGCCCACAACCAAGTGTGAGCGCTCCGGGAAACAACCTTCACTTCCAAAGAAGGATGCCCCAAGGAAGGAGCCCCGGCCGGCTCAAGCTCCCCGCCGAGGGTCACTCGGCGTGGAGACGGAAGAAGGAGGCCGAGGGCCACTCCGCCTAAGCAGCGGCCGCCGAAGCCGGTGAGATTTGTTTGAAGTTCTCTTTTACTCTTTCGATTTGAATCTTTCATGTCCTCATTTGTCCTTCACGCTTGCCGACCACGGTGGAGGAGATCCCAGTTGCGATCCTATGAAACACAGGTTCCCCCATTCGGATCGAGTGGCGGGACTCGGAGGCGAGAGGCGGGGCATCATCTTAGGCCGGCAAGCCGAAAAGATGAAAGGGATGCCCTTGTCGAGAGCTGAACGAGGCGACCGGCTGCTCAACGTAAGCCTTTGTCTTTCTCTTAAATTGTATCATCATTGTCTTTCAATCGGTCACTCTTACGCTTTCGCGCGCGAAGGAGTATTGCCGCTCTATGGCAAAATGCGAGGTCTTTGGAGAAGCTGGTCCCCACTTAAACTCCTTGGAGGACGTTCGGCGACAGTGAAGGCCACTCGGGAGGAGGCCGCGTCAAGGGAGGCGGCTTTAAGGAGGGAGATCGCGAGCTTCGGGAGGCGAATCTCGACCTCCGAGGATCAATCGGGAGTAAGCCCGCCTCTCCAAGTTTCTTCATGATTCTTATGTTGATCTTGGTTGTTGACGATCTTCTTTTGTTGTAGAAAATTCTTCGGAGGCCATTCGCTTCAAGTCCAGCTAGAAGCGGTCGGCCTCGACAAGGCCGAGATGGAGGCCGAGTTTGAAGGTAATCTTCTTTGAAGTGAAACTTCTTGTGTTGCTTTATTTCCGAGTGCTTTGAATGATCCGGGACTTTTGGCAGCTTACAAGGTAAAACCCGAGCCCAATACGACGTCTTGCTTGGGCGGATCAAACGAAGCGACGAGATGCAGGAAGAGGTCGCCAACGCCGCCATGCCGATCTTGCTGTCCTTGTTCGATCAAGGAGTTGGGGCCGGCTCGCTGAGCCGATCGAAATATTCGACAAGCTGCGGCGGCTCCCGACCGATACCGGCCAATATCACCGAAGCGAGCCAGCATGGGGGCTGAGTGCAGCTCTTACACGAGACCAAGTCCCTTTACCCCGAGTGGATATCCACTTGGTTGGAGAAGGCTTTGCTGATGGAACGACGGACGAGCAGGCCTTGGACAAGCTAAGTGAGGCGCAAGAAGCGGCGAAGAAGATATCCCTTGATGTAGTAAACAACTTCAAGATTTAATTTGTCTTTCGACTTTTGTCTTGTAAATGTCGCATATCCGTAACATTCTAATGTAGAACTTGTGATATTTTTAGTTTATTTATGTTAATGCCTTGATTCGAGCTTTTGCATGAAATTTCTTAAGTAGTTTTCGTCGTTTGTCATCAAGCCTAGGCTCGATTAGGTCATCGGAAAACTCTCGGTCCTTAGACACCGAGCTCGAGTCGAAGGACATTAAACAATGATAAACCAAATTATGCACAAAAGTTGATGAGGAAAACTTGAGCCTTATTGACATGTGTACACCCACCTTGCTAACTCAAGAAGTCATCTTGCTTGAGGTTGGCGATCAAGGAAAACATGAGGCCTTAGCCAAATTAGGCACAAAATCGTCGAAGATGCTCGATGTTCCAGGAGTTCTCCACCATAGACCCGTCTTCGCGCTTTGCCGGTATGCACCGGTCGAGTCACTTCAGCAATTATGTATGGTCCTTCCCATAAGGGAGATAACTTGTGTCGATCTTTGGTGGTGCTGGATCTTGCGTAGGACCGGGTCGCCAACAATGAAAGCTCGTGCTCGCACGTTGCGGCTGTGGTATCTTCTAAGCCCTTGAAGGTATTTGGCCATTGGATGAGGGCGCCTCGCGGGCCTCTTCCAATCGGGTGAGGTTATCCACTCGGTCGGGGTCGTAGCGTTCATCGTTGAAGCTGCGGACCCGGGAGGGACTCATACTCCATCTCGTTTGGCAACATGGCTTCGCGCCATAGACCAAAAAGAAAGGAGTTTGGCTGGTAGCCCGGGGGTGTGGTTTGCGCGACCATAAAACCGAGGAAGTTCTTGGACCCACTTGCCGGCGTAAGGGTTTAGGCGGTCGCGCGGGCCTTGATGCCTTGGAGGACCATGCCGTTGGCTCGCTCGACTTGTCCGTTGCTTTTGGGGTGAGCTCGTGCGTAGCAGATCTTGATTCCGAAGTCTTCGCAAAATTCCTTGAAGATGCCTCCCGTGAATTGAGTCCCATTGTCGGTTATTATTCTGTTTGGGATGTCGAAGCGGTGCATGATGTTGAGGAAAAGTCTCGTGCTTTGTCGGCGGTAATTGTGGCGACCGGTTTGGCCTCAATCCACTTGAAGAACTTGTCAATTGCGACGAAGAGGTGTGTGAATCCTCCCGGAGCTTTTTGGAAAGGGCCAACCATGTCCAGCCCCATACCGCGAACGGCCGGGAAAGTGGGATTGTTTGAAGCTCTGGGCGGGACATGGCTTTGTCGCGAAAACGCGGCAGCCTTCGCGGGTTCGTACGACTTTATCCACGTCGGAGACCGCGTAAGCCGAAGAAACCTTGTCCGTAAGCTTCGCCAACTAGAGTGCGTCTTGCAGCGTGGCTTCCGCATATGCCCGAGTGGATGTCTTGGAGTAATGCTGCTTCCCTTCTTCGGGTGTGATGCACCTCATTAGAATTCCGGAGGGCTTCTCTTGTATAGATCGTAGTCAACCATGACGTATGCTTGGCAACGACGCCGAGCGCGTTCGCTTCATCCCGGTCATCCGGCGGCTCTTCTTGGGTTAAGAATTTGATGAGCGACGTCCTCCGGTCGGTATCGGTCATGGCGACTTCTTTCGTGGTTTGCTCGGTGAGAGTTGTCTTTGCCGTGATGGTTGGTTCGTAGAGATGTTTGACAAAGACGTCGTTGGGGCAGCTTCGCGCTTAGATCCGAATTGTGCCGGCTCATCGGCGGCTTCGTTGTTATGTCTCGGGACAAGAGAGTTCGAGTCCATCAAACTTGTCCTCAAGCTTGCGGACCTCTTGTCGGTAGGCCTCCATAGTGTCGTTTAGGCAAGACCAGTCTTTCATCACTTGATTGACGACCAGTGGGAGTCGCCTTTCACAATAAGCCGTCGTATCCCGAGTGAGACTACTAGGCGCGTTCATGTAGAAGAGCTTCGTACTCGGCAACGTTGTGTGAAGCGGAGAAGTGGAGGTGAAGGACATATCTTAGCCTTTCCCCGGTCGGGAAATCAGCACAACTCCTGCTCCCAAGCCGGTGATCCTCTTGGATCCGTCGAAGTGCATGGTCCGTGTTGGAGGTCTTCTCGAGGCACGTTCTCTTGCTGTTGATCCACTCGGCGGAAGTCCGCCAAGGCTTGTGACTTTTGGACGTTCTTGCCTTAAAGGTCAAGTCCAGCGGCATTAGTTCTAGGGCCCACTTGGCGATGCGTTCGGTTGCCTCGCGGTTGTGGATGACGTCGCCGAGTGGGAAAGAGGTAACGATGGTGACCGAGTGACCACCCGAAAATAGTGTGCTAATTTCCTCGTGGTTATTAGAACACCATAGAGCAGCTTTTGTACTGAGGGTAGCGAATTTTGGCTCCTGCCAATACTTCGCTAACAAAGTAAATTGGCCTTTGAATCTTCGAGTTCGTCCTTCCTCTTCGCGTTCGACCATGAGGACCGTGCGACCACTTGGTGAGTGGTGAGACATACAGCAGCGCGAGAGGTTCTGGGGGTGAGGCGAGGCCGGGGCGGGTGGCGTGGTAAGGAACTCTTTGAAATCTTCAAAGGCTTGGTTGGCTTCCGCGGTCCACTTTGGAAGTCGTCTGTCTTCTTTAGCGATCGAAGAAGGGCATGCCTCGTTCGTCGAGTCGGGATATGAAACGGCTTAGTGCCGCCATGCGGCAGTGAGCTTACGGACGTCTTTCGGTTACTCGGGGTTTCATGTTTAAGATGGCGTTGATCTTCTCTGGATTTGCTTCAATGCCGCGATGTGACACCATGAAGCCGAGCGGTTGCACGATGGAACACCGAAAGTGCACTTCTCGGGTTTAACTTCATTCGAAGGCCGGATGTTTGCAAAGGTTTCTTCTAAGTCGGCGATCAGGTCTTCTTTCTGCTTGGTCTTGATGACAACATCGTCGACGTAAGCTTCAACGTTCTTGCCGATCTGCGTCCGGAAACATCTTTGGATCATGCGCGGTATGTGGCTCCGGCGTTCTTGAGCCAAAAGGCATGGTGATGTAGTAGGCCCGAAGCGGCGTGATGAACGATGTCTTGAGCGGTCGGATTCTTTTAAGCCGATCGATGATAGCCCGAGTAATAGTCCACGAAGCTCGGGAGTTGGCAGCCGGCTGTTGAGTCGACGACTTGGTCGATACGAGGTAGCCCGAACGGATCTTTGGGGCAGGCTTTGTTGAGGTCGGTATAGTCAACGCACATGCGCCATTGCCCCGTCTTCTTGCGGACCGGGACTGGGTTGGCTAACGGTCGGGATGGAGGACTTCTTTATTGAAGCCGGCGGCCAAGAGCTTTGCGAGTTCTTCTTTGATAGCGTCTTTTCGATCTGTGCGAATCTGCGTAATCGTTGTTTTATCGGTTTGGCGTCGTCTTTGACGTTCAAAGAGTGCTCGATCACCTCCCTAGGAATTCCGGGCATATCGGATGGTTTCCAAGCAAAAACATCTTTATTATTTCGGAGGAAGGTGACGAGCGCGCTTTCCTATTTGGGATCTAGGTCGGCGCCGATTACGCGGTTTTCGAAGGATCGAGATGGATCAAGGGAGATCTTCTTGGTCTTGGCGTCGCCGGATCTGATTTGGCTATCTTCTTCGCGGGGACTTCGCCCTCTGCCGAAGTCGATGCAGCCAATCGGACTTCTTGTTGGCCACGTAATCTCTCGTGAGATTGGGCCATGTCACGGCTCTCCTTATCGCAGGTGAAGGCTTGCTTCACGTCGCTGCAAAAGTAATGACGCCGTTGGGACCCGGCATCTTCATGCAAAGGTAGGTGTAGTGAGGGATCGCCATGAACTTGGCAAGCGCAGGCCTTCCGATGATGGTGTGATATGATGTTTGAAGTCGGCCACCTCAAAGGTGACGTTCTCCGTTCGGAAGTTCTCTCGGGATCCGAAGGTGACTGGGAGGAGATATGCCAGTGGTGTTGAAGACAGCCCTGGGATAACTCCGTGGAAGGGGCTGAGCTTGCTTTCAGTTCGGCCCTCGGGATGCATCTCATCCATGGTCTTGGCAAATAAGATGTTGAGGCGCTGCCCCATCGATGACGACGCGCTTAAGCGATGTTGCGGACCACGGGGTCGGGGCGAGTGGATAGCGCCCGGGTGAACCACTCGGTCGGGATGATCCGAGCGGTCAAACGTGATGGCCACTTCCGACCATCGCAGATATTGAGGACTTCGGGTTGAGCCGCGTTGACCTCCCGGTCGGTTAGCTTTTGTTTCCTCTTGGACTCATAAGCTAGCGGACCTCCGAAGATGTGGTTGAGCTCCCCACTTGGGTCTTGAAAAGGTTCGGCATTTTCAGCCGCGTTGTTCTTTTGGCGCCGACGGGCCAGCCTCGTCGTCGGGTTCTTGCGAGCTGCGCCGCTGATTGTTCGGCGGCGCTTGTAGATAAAGCGATCCTTCGCCGCGTGCTTATGATTCGGATGATGGGTGCTTTGGCGTTCATGATTGCGTCGTAGGCGGCGACTCGGGGGCGGCGTTGAGTGTTGGAGGTTGCGGCGACTAGGTCCTCGGATCGGCGCTTGCGATCTTTCAGGCACAGTTACCGTTGTTGCCGCCATCCTTCTTAGGATTGCGGCTTCCTCCCGCTTGCTTGTCTTCCCTTCTATCGGGCCGGTCTTGACGGGCGGCCTTAATGGCGTCATTGGATTTGGCGTACGAGTTCGCCATCTCGAACATTTGCTTCACCGTCTTCGGTGGTTTGCACCCGAACTTCCCGATGAGCGGCTCATCACGGACTCCCTTCTAGAAGGCGGCGATGATGATGTCGTCGGTGATATTCGGGATCTTGTTGCGTTTCTCGGAGAAACGACGAATATAATCCTTCGGGGGCTCGTCGGCTCTGGATGACGTTGTAAAGGTCAAAGTGTGTGCCGGGCCTCTCGAAGGTACCTTGGAAGTTGGCGATGAAGTGATCCCTCGGCTCGCTCCACGAGCCGATTGAGCCTCTTGGCAGGCTCGTCGGCCAATTTCGGCTGAGTTTGCGAGGGCCACGGGCAGAATTGGCCATAGCTTTGTTGTCGCCACCTACGGCTCGGATGGCAAGGGTGTATACGGTTAGCCAAGATTCGGGTCGGTCTTGCCATCGTACCTTTCAATCCTGTAGGCTTAAAGCCACTCGGCCGGTGCACTCGGCGGAGTTCCCAGTGAAGGCCGGTACTCCGTCGTCGCCGCTATCGGTGATCCCCTCCGTCTTCCCGAGTGCGTCGGTCGCGCTCCGGTAGCGGCGATCGAGGACCTCCCGCAGATCACTCGGCGGGGTCTTCGGTTGGCTGGTTGGATAGCTGGAACCGTTGCGGCGGGCTCGGTGGTGGACGGGTGGATGTCCGTGTCGTTTGTCGCGGGAGTCGGCCGTCGCTCCCGGTACTTCAGCGTGGACTCGCGAGGTGGGCCTCTTGGCCGGTTGTCGGCCGATCCGGCTCGGGCCTCTTATAGTCTCCCGACCTTAGAGGTGGAAGCCGGCTCTTGTCCGGCGTTTCGGCCACGATTCGTCGGTCTTCGTGCCGAAGTGGTGGGATGGCCGTTCGCCGTGGCAGCGACGATGGTTTTGATCTTGTCGAGTATAGGAGTCACGTTGGCGGGAGCCGTCTCCATGACGGTGTCCAAGAGCGTGAGTGCGGCGGCAGCGTTCTGCGTGGCGTCGGAAGATATTGGTGTTGCGAACCCGTGTTTGGAGTATGGCCTCCGGGCGGATCGTCGGCTGCACGTAGATCCCGCTTCCTTTTGTCGGCCTTGTCCTTGCGTTGTTTCTCCTCCTCGGCTGTCTTGCGCTCGAGCTCCACCACAGCTCTCTCTTCTTCGGCAAGCCTTGGCCATGGCTGAGTCGGACTCGTCCGGCTCGGCCATGAGGATGTCAAAGCACTTCGGCTCACAGTCCATGCGGCGGTCGGAGTTGTCGGTTTCGTCGAAGGGATGCCGTAGAGGTTGTCGAAGCCGGCGGAGCTGAGGTATCCACTAAGCTCAGAAGATGAGCGGGAGCCGAATGATGGGAGAATGACGGCGACCTCCCTTGATCTGGGTAACCCGGATCCGGATCGTTCCGGTCCGAGTCGAGCTTGGAGGTGTGGGCTCCTCCGAGTGGGTCGCCGCCGACTCGGGAGAGAAGTTTGCTGAAAATCTCGGCGACGTTTGGTAACCCAAACGGCACCGAGAGGTCTTCATCTGAATAGATCGCTTCCGTCGGGAGGCGAGAAGATTGGCGCAGATTTCGGCGGTATTCGGTAGTCCGAATGGTGCCAAGTGAAGTCCGTTGTCGGAGAGAGTAGATCGCATCTTGGTCTTCAAGATGTCGTCGAAGATCTCGGCGCTGTTGGGGAGCCCGAACGGCGCCGAGTGGGTCTTTCCTTCCGGCTGGTTTGAGTCCGAGTCGAAGGAGGAGTCGCCGAAGAAGTTGTTGGTGGCGAAGTCGCCGAATCTGAAGGAGATCCCATCGCGCTTGTCGGCGAAATTGTCGAGGAAGTCTTGACGCGCTTCCCTACACGATGGGTTGAAAGAAGAAGAAGATTTAGACGAGTTCGGGCCCTCTCGTGAGGTAATACCCTACTCCTATTTCGGTGGATTCGATCCGCCGAGTGTTTTTACTGATCTCGTGTATCTAAAGCTCTTGCTTGTGAAATCACATATCCCTCAAGGGACGCCCCTCACCCCCCTATATATTCTTGGGAGGAGGGCTTACAGATCGGAAACCCTATCTTATTCTAAGTTGGTTTCCTCAATCTTACCAAACCGTGACTATAGGCCGATTGCCTTATCTCTATCAGCAATCGTAACACCCAAGTCATGTTTGGCTTACAGATATGGCAGGCGCAATCTATCCCTACCTCCAGTCGGATAAGCTTGCCATGTATATACCCGATTGCCACAATTTCCACAAGTAGCTCATATTTGCAAATCGTTGTAGGGAATGAGAAGAAGTAGAAGCTTGAGAAGGGGCGAGGTGAACCTGTGTGTCGGCAATGGAGCAAGCATTGCTACAATTGCTGTCGGCACTGTTCCACTTCATCTACCTTCAGGATTGGTTTTGGAATTAAATAATTGTTATTGTGTTCCAACTCTATGTCAAAACGTTATTTCCGCTTCATGTTTCCAAGCGGAAGGATATGATTTTAGATCAATGGACAATGGTTGTTCAGTTTATCTCAGAGACATGTTCTGTTTTCATACACCATTGATGAATGGACTATATGTTTTGAATCTTCAAGCATCTCACATCTATAACATTAATACAGAGAGGCAACTCCCAAATGATACAAACCCCACGTTTATCTGGCATTGTAGCTTAGGCCATATAAATCAGAAACGCATGGAGAAGCTCCATAAGGATGGATTGCTTCACTCTTTTGATTTTGAATCATTTGAGACATGTGAATCTTGTTTACTTGGTAAGATGACAAAGGCACCTTTCACAGGACACAATGAGAGAGCAAATGACTTGTTGGCACTCGTACATACTGATGTATGTGGACCAATGAGCTCAACGGCCAGAGGTGGTTATCAGTACTTCATTACCTTTACCGATGACTTTAGTAGATATGGTTATATCTACTTAATGAGGCATAAGTCTGAATCCTTTGAAAAGTTCAAAGAATTCCAGAATGAAGTAGATAATCATTTAGGGAAAACAATCAAGTTTCTACGATCAGATCGTGGAGGGGAATACTTGAGCCAAGAGTTTGGTAATCATCTGAAAGATTGTGGAATTGTTCCACAGTTGACTCCGCCAGGAACTCCACAATGGAATAGGTTGTCCGAACGAAGAAATCGCATGTTGTTGGACATGGTGCGGTCAATGATGAGTCAAAGTGATCTTCCGTTATCCTTCTGAGGATATGCTCTTGAAACAGCTGCATTCACACTAAATAGAGTTCCATCTACGTCAGTTGAAAAGACACCATATGAGATATGGACAGGGCGACCCCCTAGTTTGTCTTTTCTCAAAATTTGGGGATGTGAGGCTTATGTAAAACGTTTACAGTCCGGCAAGCTCACACCCAAATCTGACAAGTGCTTCTTTGTGGGATATCCTAAGGAAACTAAGGCATATTACTTTTATAATCGGGAACAAGGCAAAGTGTTTGTCGCTCGACACGGTGTTTTCTTGGAGAAAGAGTTTCTTTCAAGAAGGGTTAGTGGGAGCAGGGTGCATCTTGAAGAAGTTCAAGAAACACCATAAAATGTTTCAGCTACCACGGAACCACAACAGGAGGAACAAGATGTTGCGCCACCTGTTGTAGATACACCAGCCCCATGGAGGTCTGAAAGATCACGTCGTGCGCCTGACATGTACACAGGTGCAGAACAACGCGATATATCGTTGTTAGACAACGATGAGCCTAAGACCTATGAGGAAGCGATGGTGGGACCTGATTCCAACAGGTGGCTTGGAGACATGAAATCCGAAATAGAATCCATGTATGATAATCAAGTTTGGAACTTGGTTGATCCACCTGATGGTGTCAAAACCATTGAGTGTAAATGGGTTTTTATGAAAAAGGCCAACATGGATGGAAATGTTCACATCTATAAGGCGCGATTGGTGGCGAAAGGTTTTAAACAAATTCAAGGTGTTGATTATGATGAAACCTTCTGATATGCCTACACCGACCACTCCGACCAGCATGCCGACCACTCAAACCTTTGATAATCCTACACCGACCACTCTGCCGACCACTCACGCCTTTGACGGACCAATTACTCGTAGTCGAGCTAAGAAGCTACAACAAGAGGTGCACGCGCTATTTTGTGAAATTCATTTTAATATTAATGAGAATTATATACTACCTAAGTCGTATATGTTGCTAATGCTTAGGTTCACCAAAGATGATGCCAAGGATGCACCAAGGATGGACTACAGAGAAGAACCGAGCTCGAGCCAATCCAGCAGGACAGAACCGTCAAAAAGAAACTGCCATAACTTTTGGTCCACAAAAGCTATGAAGGTCCATGAGGACTTGTTGGAAAGCTTATTTAGTCTAGTTTCCAATGCTTCAAGTGCCAACCAGTTTGGATGTATCGTTCTTCCTGCCGACCAGTTTTAGTGCAGACTGGTCAGAGAGTCAGCAGTCAGCCTGATGGTCAACTTCGTATAATAAACTGTACCAATCTATAATATGTTGTGGTACATGCTGCACATGGTGTGAAAGTTTAACAAGTTAACTTTCTAACACAACAAATCGCATGTCATTTGGAGAATCCAAGATGGAGTTATTGCCAAAACATTGAGGACTGCGCAGAAGTCAAACAGCCACGCGGAAACTCTCCCGGAAGGCATCTCGAGGAGGCCCGTTCACATAGTGCGTGTTATTTTGTTTAATTCGTGTTTCCACCTATCTAGCAGGGCTGTTGCTAGTATAAATATCCCCCAAACTCATTGTAATCACAGACCATTGATAATTGAAATACAGAATCCCTTTTGTTCAGCTGTGTGCTAACAAACCCTAGAGAGTGATCTCTACCCCTTTGCTCTTGTGATTTCCTTCGTGGGATTTACAGAAGCGGCGGCTTCATCCGCTCCCAATTGGTGCTCCTACTCCCTTCGAGGTTTCCTTGATTGATTGTAGGCTGTGTTGGTTGGTTCCTTGAGAGTGTGGTTGGGCGAATCCTCGATTCAGGTTGCCGGTTAAAGACGGTGGTTGGCTTCGAGTTTTATTCGTCAGGTTGCACTAGTTATCGTTGCTTGCAGCAAAGTTATCTAGAGTTTGATCCTACGCTGTGAAGATCGGGACATCATATCGTATCATCGGTATCGAGCTTCAGTTGCCATGGTAGGATTCTTTACCCTTAGCTACATATATATTCTTGTTCGTCCTATCCACTGAAAAAGCCATAAAAATATTTGCCATAACCCTTTTGTTCAATCGTAATGCTTGTGAGTTTGGTTAGGTCTCAGTCCATTAGAGTCTTTGTTTTAGTTGCTGATCATATCTCCTTTGTGTGTCCTTTGAGCCTCTTTATATATCTGAAAATTGCTAAAAAAATCTATAGCCATTATCGTCCTTCGCGTTACCTTTGATCCTATCAAGTTATTGCTCTTGGTTGTGCTTTGTTTATATCATAAGTGTGCAAGTGTTATAGCTGATCCCTGTGTTTAGTTCTATATAAAAAAGTGTGTCAAAAAAAGGAGAAGAAAGAAAAGTTTAAAAAAAATAAAAGTTGAGAAAGTTATTGAAAGATCGGTTTGTTTATATGCACGTGCTGAAAGTTTATCACAACCGGTTGTGCAACCCATCGCTATCCGTGTTTGGTGCAAAACTATGGTTGGGTTTGATCGCAACACTTGCATCCCAATCATATTCCCTCTTTGCATCAACTCTGAAATTTCTTTGCGCGTGTGTTTGATCGATTGACATCATTCCATATCCTTTGGTCAGCACTAGGCAGGGAACTTCTAGTTTGGATTGTTACTTAACTTTACAACGGCAAGGATCAGATTGCATTCCTTGTTTAATTAATCCCCACCAAGCTCCACATACAAGCCATCGTAATCGGTATCTACGGTCTTGTATTCGCTTAACCATCACTCTTGTTACCACCACACATTTGTTTCTGTAACCGCAGGAATTCATAAGAGCTTTGGTCGGTAAGAGCGGTGAGGTCATGAGATTCCACATATATTTCTATTCCATATATATTTGTTGCTTTGTTCTCACTAATTTGACAGGAAGATGGATTCCAATGGTGAGATCGATGAATGTGTCACTATGGCACAATTTAATGAACTTCGGCAAAGCATGGAAGAAAAGCAAGATCAATTGACACGAGCTTTCCAGGGCCTCATGAATGAGATCAGAGGACGTCGTCCTCCTCAAGAAGGAGCCAGCAACCATGGTGGAGAGGATGAAAGTAGTGATGGAAGGAGAAGGGGTCGGGGGAACCAAAGAGCTGCACATAGCAGAGGAAGTGGACGAGGTCGGCCGAATGATAATGAAGAATCTGAAGATGAGGATGATGATAATCATTCTCAGCGCAGTTTTGGTCGCCAACTGTGGAGATTGTGGCAATCGGGTATCTACATGGCAAGCTTATCCGACTGGAGGTAGGGATAGATTGCGCCTGCCATATCTGTAAACCAAACATGACTTGGGTATTACGATCGCCAATAGAGATAAGGCAATCGGCCTATAGTCACGGTTTGGTAAGATTAAGGAAACCAACTTAGAATAAGATAGGGTTTTCGAGTTGTAAGCCCTCCTCCCAAGACTATATAAGGGGGGTATGGGGCGTCCCTTGAGGGATATCAGATGCTAGATCAGTTTTTAGCTTTCAGCTTTAGATCACGAGATCAATAAAGACACTCGGCGAATCGAATCCACCGAAACAGGAGTAGGGTATTACCTCACGAGAGGGCCTGAACCTGTCTAAATCTCCTTCTTCTTCTAACCCATCGTGCTTGGTGATCTTGACTGCGACCCTAGAAATTATACTGCCGAAACCGAGTTTCGACAGTTGGCACGCCAGGTAGGGGACGCGCGTCGAGACTTCTTCAACAATCTCGCCGACAAGCGTGATGGGATCTTCTTCAGGACTCGGCGACTTCGCTGCCAACTTCTTCAACAACTCCTCCTTCGACTCGGACTCAAACCAGTCGGAAGGAAAAACCCACTCGGCGCCGTTCGGGCTCCCCAATAGCGCCGAGATCTTCGACGACATCTTGAAGACCAAGATGCAATCTACCTTCTCCGACTACGGACTTCACTCGGCACCATTCGGATTACCGAATACCGCCGAAATCTGCGCCAATCTTCTCGCCTCCCCGGCGGAAGTGATCTACTCAGATGAAGACCTCTCGGTGCCGTTTGGGGTACAAAACGCCACCGAGACCTATAGCAAGCTCCTCTCCCCCGGGTCGGCGGCGACCCACTCGGAGGAGCCCACATCTCCCAACTCGCTCGGGTGGAACGATCCGGATCCGGGTTACCCGGGATCAAGGGAGGTGTGTCATCCTCCCATCATTCGGCTCTTGCTCATCTTGAGCTCAATGGATACCTCGGCTCCGCCGGCTTCGACAACCTCTACAGCATCCCTTCGACGAAGCCGACAACTCCGAGCGCCGCATGGTGTGAGCCGAAGTGCTTCGACGTCCTCATGGCCGAGCCGGATGAGTCCGACTCAGCCATGGCCGGGAGGCTTGCCGAAGAAGAGCGAGCGGGTGGAGCTTGAGCGCAAGGCCGAGGAGGAGAAACAACGCAAGGACGAGGGCGACAAAAGGAAGCGGGATCTACGTGCGGCCGGACTATACGCCGGGAGGCCATCCTCCAAACACGGGTTCGCAACACCAACATCTTCCGACGCCACGGCGAACGCTGTCGCTGCACTCACGCTCTTGGACACCGTCATGGAGACGGCTCCGCCAACGTGACTCCTATACTTGACAAGATCAAGACCATCGTCGCTGCCACGGCTAACGGCCATCCCACCACTTCGGCACGAAGGCCGCGAATCCGTGGCCGAAACGCCGGACAAAAGCCGGCTTCCACCTCTAAAGTCGGGAGACTATAGGAGGCCCGAGTCGGCTCGGTCGACAACCAGAGCCAAGAGGCCCACCTCGCGAGTCCACGCGAAGTACCAAGAGCGAGACGGCCGACTCCGCGACAAACGACACGGACGTCCACCCGTCCACCACCGAGTCCGCCGTAACAGTTCCGGCTACCCAACCAGCCAACCGAAGACCCCGCCGAGTGATCTGCGGGAAGTCCTCGACCGCCACTACCAGGAGCGCGACCGACGCACTCGGGAAGATCGGAGAGGATCACCCGATAGCGGCGACGACGGAGCCGGCCTTCACTCGGGAGCTCCGCCGAGTGCAGCTGGCCGAGTGGCTTTAAGCCTACGGGGATCGAAAGGTATGATGGCAAGACCGACCACTGAATCTTGGCTAACCGTATATACCCTTGCCATCCGAGCTGCAGTGGCGACAATAAAGCCATGGCCAATTACCGCCCGTGGCCCTCGCAAACTCAGCCGAAATTGGCTCACGAGCCTGCCAAGAGGCTCAATCGGCTCGTGGAGCGAGGCGAGGATCACTTCATCGCCTACTTCCAAGGTACCTTCGAGAGGCCCGGCACACACTTCGACCTTTACAATGTCATCCGAAGCCGGACGAGCCCCTAAAGGATTATATTCGTCGTTTCTCGAGAAGCGCAACAAGATCCCGAATATCACCGATGACATCATCATCGCCGCCTTCCGAAGGGAGTCCGTGATGAGTGCTCATTGGGAAATTCGGCGCAAACCACCGAAGACGGTGAAGCAAATGTTCGAGACGGCGAACTCATACGCCAAATCAAATGACGCCATTAAGGCCGCCCGCCAAGACCGGCCCGATAGAAGGGAGGACAAGCAAGCGGAGGAAGCCGAAATCCTAAGAAGGATGGCGGCAACAATGGCAACCAAGGCCGAAAGATCGCAAGCGTCGATCGAAGACCTAGTGGCCGCAACCTCCAACACTCAACGCCGTCCCCGAGTCGCCGCCTACGACGCCATCATGAACGCCCAGTGCACCCACCATCCGAATCATAAGCACGCGGCGAAGGACTGCTTTATCTACAAGCGTTCGCCGAGCAGATGCAGCGGCGCGGCTTAACAAGAAGCCAGGCGACGAGGCTGGCCCATCGGCGCCAAAAAGAACAACGCGGTCGAAAATGCTGAACCTTTCCAAGACCCGTGGGGAGCTCAACCATATCTTCGGAGGGCCACTAGCCTATGAGTCCAAGAGGAAACGAAGCTAGCGACCGGAGGTCAATGCGGCTCAACCCAAAGTCCCTCGTATCTGCGATGGTCGGAAGTGGCCATCACCTTTGACCGCTCGGATCACCCTGACCGAGTGGTCCACCCGGGGCGCTATCCACTCGTCCTGGACCCCGTGGTCCGCAACATCAGGCTTAAGCGCGTCCACATTGATGGGGGCAGCGCCCTCAACATCCTATTTGCCAAGACCATGGATGAGATGCGGATCCGAGGGCCGGCGAAAGCAAGCTCAGCCCCTTCCACGGAGTCATCCCGAGGCTGTCTTCAACACCACTCGGGCATATCTCCCTCCCAGTCACCTTCGAGCCCGAGAGAACTTCCGAACGGAGAACGTCACCTTCGAGGTGGCCGACTTTGAAACAGCATATCATGCCATCATCGGAAGGCCTGCGCTTGCCAAGTTCATGGCGATCCCTCACTACACCTACCTTTGCATGAAGATCCGGGTCCCAACGGCGTCATCACTCTTGCGCGACGTGAAGCAAGCCTTCACCTGCGATAAGGAGAGCTGCGACATGGCCCAATCTCGAGAGAGATTACGTGGCCAACAAGAAGTACGATTGGCTGCATCGACTTCGGCAGAGGGCGAAGTCCCCGCGAAGAAGATAGCCAAATCGGGATCCGGCGACGCCAAGACCAAGAAGATCTCCCTTGATCCGTTGGATCCCTCAAACGCCGTAATCGGCGCGACCTAGATCCCAAATAGGAAAGCGCGCTCGTCACCTTCCTCCAAAATAATAAAGATGTTTTTGCTTGGAAACCATCGATATGCCTCGGAATTCCTAGGGAGGTGATCGAGCACTCTTTGAACGTCAAAGATGACGCCAAACCGATAAAACAACGATTACGCAGGTTCGCACGGGATCGAAAGGACGCTATCAAAGAAGAACTTGCAAAGCTCTTGGCTGCAGCTTCATTAAAGAAGTCCTTCATCCCGACCGGTTAGCCAACCCAGTCCTGTCCTGCAAGAAGACGGGCAATGGCGCATGTGCGTTGACTACACCGACCTCAACAAAGCCTTCCCCAAAGATCCGTTCGGGCTGCCTCGCATCGACCAAGTCGTCGACTCAACAGCCAGCTGCGAACTCCCGAGCTTCTTGGATTGTTACTCGGGCTATCACCGAGATCGGCTTGAAAGAATCCGACGCTTGAAGACATCGTTCATCACGCCGTTCGGGGCCTTGCTACATCACCATGCCTTTCGGCGAAGAACGCCGGAGCTACATACCAACGCATGATCCAAAGATGTTTCCAGGACGCAGATCGGCAAGAACGTTGAAGCTTATGTCGACGATGTTGTCATCAAGACCAAGCGAAAGAAGACCTCGATCGCGACTTAGAAGAAACCTTTGCAAACATCCGGGCCTTCGAATGAAGTTAAACCCAGAGAAGTGCACCTTCGGCGTCCCATCGAGCAAGCTGCTCGGCTTCATGGTGTCACACCGCGGCATTGAAGCAAATCCAGAGAAGATCAACGCCATCTTAAACATGAAGCCCCGAGTAACCGTAAAGACGTCCGAAGCTCACTTGGCTGCATGGCGGCACTAAGCCGTTTCATATCCCGACTCGGCGAACGAGGCATGCCCTTCTTCAGATTGCTAAAGAAGGCGGACGACTTCCAGTGGACCGCGGAAGCCAACAAGGCCTTTGAAGATTTCAAAGAGTTCCTTACAACGCCGCCCGTCCGGCCTCGCCTCAACCCGGGAACCTCTGCCGCTCTACGTTTCCGCCACTCACCAAGTGGTCGATGCGGTCCTCGTGGTCGAACGCGAGGAAGAAGGACGAGCTCGGAAGATTCAAAGGCCAATCTACTTTGTTAGCGAAGTATTGGCGGGAGCCAAAATTCGCTACCCTCGGTACAAAAATTGCTCTATGGTGTTCTAATAACCGCGAGAAAATTGGCACACTATTTTCAGGGTCACTCGGTCACCGTCGTCACCTCTTTTCCACTCGGCGACGTCATCCACAACCGCGAGGCAGCGGGCGCATCGCCAAGTGGGCCCTAGAAGCGATGCCGCTGGACTTGACCTTTAAGGCAAGGACGTCCATTAAGTCACAAGCCTTAGCAGACTTCGGCGAGTGGATGAACGGCAAGAAAACGTGCCTCGGGAAGACCTCCAACACTGGACCATGCACTTCGACGGATCCAAGAGGATCACCGGCTTGGGAGCAGGAGTCGTGCGATATCCCCGGCCGGGGAAAGGCTAAGATATGTCCTTCACCTCCACTTCTCCGCCTCACACAACGTTGCCGAGTATGAAGCTCTTCTGCATGGATGCGCCTCGCGGTTTCACTCGGGATACGTCGGCTTATCGTGAAAGGCGACTCCCGCTGGTCGTCAATCAAGTGATGAAGGATGGTCCTGCTTAAATGACACTATGGAGGCCTACCGACAAGAGGTCCGCAAGCTTGAGGACAAGTTTGATGGGCTCGAACTCTCACATGTCCGAGACATAACAACGAAGGCTGCCGATGAGCTAGCACGTTCGGATCTAAGCGCGAAGCTGCCCCAACAGACGTCTTTGTCGAACATCTCTACGAACCAACCATCACGGCAAAGACAACTCCCAACGAGCAAACCATGAACGAAGTCACCATGATCGACACCGACGGAGGACGCCGCTCATCAAATTCTTAACCCAAGAGCCGCTGATGGCCGGGATGAAGCGAACGCGTTCGGCGTCGTTGCCAGCGTACGTCATGGTTGACTCCGATCTATACAAGAGAAGCCCCTCCGGAATTCTAATGAGGTGCATCACACCCGAAGAAGGGAAACAGCTACTCCAAGACATCCACTCGGGCATATGCGGAAGCCACGCGGCAGCACGCACTCTAGTCGGCAAAGCTTACGAGGCAAGGTTTCTTCGCTTCTGCGGTCTCCGACGCGGATAAAGTCGTACGAACTGCGAAGGCTGCCGTTCTTCGCCCGACAAAGCCATGTCCCGACCCAGAGCTTCAAACAATCCCACTCTCCCGGCCGTTCGCGGTATGGGGTGGACATGGTTGGCCGTTTCAAAAAGGCTCCAGGAGGATTCACACACCTCTTCGTCGCAATCGACAAGTTTTCCAAGTGGATTGAAGCCAAGCCGGTCGCCACAATTACTGGCGATAAAGCACGAGACTTTTCCTCAACATCGCGCACCGCTTCGGCATCCCAAACAGAATCATAACCGACAATGGGACTCAATTCACGGGAGGCATCTTCAAGGAATTCCGCGAAGACTTCGGGATCAAGATCTGCTACGCATCGGTGACTCACCCCAAAAGCAACGGACAAGTCGAGCGAGCCAACGGCATGGTCCTCCAAGGCATCAAGGCCGCGTTTTCGACCGCCTAAACCCTTATCTTGGCAAGTGGGTCCAAGAACTTCCCTCGGTTCTATGGTCGCTGCGAACCACACCCGGTCGGGCTACCGGTCAAACTCCTTTCTTTTTGGTCTATGGCGCGGAAGCCATGCTGCCAAACGAGATGGAGTATGAGTCACTCCGGGTCCGCAGCTTCAACGATGAACGCTACGACCCTGACCGAGTGGATGACCTCACCCGATTAGAAGAAGCCCGTGAGGCAGCCCTCATCCAGTCGGCCAAATATCTTCAAGGGCTTAGAAGATACCACAAATCGCAACGTGCGAGCACGAGCTTTCATTGTTGGCGACTGGTCCTACGCAAGATCCGGACCACCAAAGATCAACACAAGTTATCTCCCTTATGGGAAGGACCGTACATAATCGCCGAAGTGACCCGGCCGGTGCATATCGGCTAAAGCGCGAAGACGGGTCTTTGGTGGAGAACTCTGGAACATCGAGCATCTTCGACGATTTTATGCCTAATTTGGCTAAGGCCTCATGTTTTCCTTTGCCAACCTCAAGCAAGATGACTTCTTGAGCTAGCGATCGGGGGCGTACACATGTCAATAAAGCTCAAGTTTTCCTCATCAACTTTTGTGCACGATTTGGTTTATCATTGATTAATGTCCTTCGACTCGTGCTCGCGTCTAAGGACGAGAGTTTTCCGATGACCTAATCGAGCCTAGGCTTGATGACAGCGACGAAAACTACTTAAGAAATTTCACGCAAAAACTCGAATCAAGGCATTAACATAAATAAACTAAATATACCACAATTTCTACATTAGAGCATTACGATTACACGGCATTTACAAAACAAAGCCGGAAAGACAAATTAAATCTTGAAGTTGTTTACTACATCAAGAGATATTTTCTTCGCCGCTTCTGCGCCTCACTTAGCATGTCCAAGGCACGCTCGTCGTCGTCCCGTCAGCAAAGCCTTCCCCGACTGAATGGATATCCACTCGGGGTAAAGGGACTTAGTCGAGCAAGAGCCGAGACCAGCCCCCATATCGGCCGCCGGTGATATTGGCCGGGTATCGGTCGGGAGCGCCCGCGGCTTGTCGAAGATCTCGATCGGCTCTAGCGAGCTGGTCCCAACTCCTTGATCGAACAAGGACAGCAAGATCGGCATGGCGGCGTTGGCGACCTCTTCCCGCATCTCGTCGCTGGATTTGATCCGCCCAGCGAACGTCGTATTGGGCACGGGTCTTTACCTTGTAAGCGCCAAAAGTCCGGATCATTCAAAGTACTCGGGAATAAAGCATTACAGAATTTTGACTTCAAAGAAGATTACCTTCAAACTCGGCCTCCATCTCGGCCTTGTCAAGGGCGACCGCTTCACTGGACTTGAAGCGAGTGGACCTCCAGAAGAATTTTCTACAACGAAAGAAGATCGTCAATAGCCAAGATCAACATGAGAATCATGATGAAGCTGGGAGAGGCGGGCTTACTCCCGATTGATCCGCGGAGGTCGAGGTTCGCTTCTCGAAGCTCCGCAATCTCCCTCCTCAAAGCCGCCTCCCTTGACGTGGCTTCTCCCGAGTGACCTTCAGCCTGTCGCGAACGTCCTCTAAGGAGTTTAGGTGGGGAACCAACTTCTCCAAGCACCTCGGATTTTGCCATAGAGCGGCAATATTCCTTACGCACACAATGGCGGAAGAGTGACGATTGAAAGACAATGATGACGTAATCAAAGAGAAAGACAAAGGCTTACGTTGAGCAGCGGTCGCCTCATTCAGCTCTCAACAAGGGCATCCCTTTCATCTTTTCGGCTTGCCGGTCTAGGATAATGCCCCGTCTCTCGCCTTTCGAGTCCCGCCACTCGATCCTAATCGGGGAACCCGGGTCTCGAGGAGGCGCAACACGGGGATCTCTTCTACCGTGGTGACAAGCAAGAAGGACAAATCAAGACATGAAAGATTCAAATCGAAAGATTAAAAGAGCACTTGAAACAAATCTCACCGGTTTCGGCGGCCGCTTGCTTAGATGGAGCGGCCCGACTAGCTTCTTTCTTCGGCTTCGCGCCGAGTGATCCCTAGTCCTGGGCGCTTGAGCCGCGGCCGGACTTCCCGGCCGTTTGATCGGTTTCCGGTCGGGATATCCCGGCCGCGGCCGGGGCTCCTTCCTCGGGCGTCCTTCTTCGGAGGCGAAGGTTGTTTCCGGAGCATCGCACTTGGCCGTGGGCTCGGGGCTTTGGCTCTGCTGGCTTTGGCACTTCGGGGGCAGCAGCTGGAGTCGGTCCTTCATCCCCTCCGACAGGATCTATGTCCTTGGGCCTCCTGTGAAAGTGAACACAGCAAGGGTAAAGATAAAGAGAAGTTTTTAACAAAAAGAGTTCAAGACTTCGGTTTGAGCATACTGGATGACCGGCGGATCTTCGGTGCCGTCCGCGGCGATCGTCTCAAAGGTGGGGTCTCGGTGGGAGGAGCCGGGACGTCGTCATCCGAGTCCTCTATGATCAGCCTCCTCTTGCTCGCACGCTTATTCGAGTCTTCACTCGGCACCGCTCGCTTCCCGACCGGGTCGCTTTGGATTTTGATCCCGCCGGTCGGCTTCTTGGAAGGGCGATGCGGCGCGTCGTCATGAGACACCTTGTATGGCTTGGAGGAGATAGAGGCGTTTTCCTGCAGAAGAAGGAAAGTGTAATGTTAAGAGACAAGATGTCAAGATTGAAAGATACTATGAAGCAACGTCGGCTTACCGGAGGAGGAGGTCGGTGGATCTTTGAAGGGAAGGACTGCGGAATGAGGGCCCGCTCAGCGCAATCCCGCACGAGAAGAGTTTGTACATCCGGATCTTCGGGATCTCGTACTTGAGTGGATCTCGGATCTTCCCGATTGGGGTCCGTCCCGCCTTCATATTCGAAGGCCGGCTTCGATCGCTCCTTGATCGACGCCGCGCGCACGATGAAGTGCCGAGTGATCCGTTCCCCGCGAAGCCCTCTCATTTTCATCGCCAGGATCTTCGCGAGCAGATCGTTGGCCTCTTCCCAATCTTGGGCTACCGGGACGGTGCTCCAAGATGGCTTGGGGGACAGGGGAAGACCGACGAAGGGCGGCAAGTGGGTTCGAGGTTGCTAATATAGAACCGCCCGCGTGCCATCCCTTGTTGGAAGATGTCAAAGGGAGAGAAAAGTAATCTTTGCGGAGAGATCCACGAAGTGCGGAAACCCGCCCCGCCAACAACGCAAGGTTGGTCCTTGTTCGGATGAGGTTTCAGATAGAACATGCGACGGAAGAGATGGAAGTGAGGAAGAATGCCAAGGAAGGCTTCACACACATGAATGAAGAGAGCTATGTGAAGCATTGAGTTGGGGTTCAGGTGGTAGAGATGAAGCCCATAATAATCCGAAGCCCCGGAAGAACTCGGAGGTGGGAAGGCTGAACCCGCAATAGAAAAAGGAAGTGAAAACGATGAGCTCACCGGTGTTTGGGGTCGGGAAGTCCTCCCCCGCCGCGGGCGCCATCCCACGATCTCCTTTGGCGGAAGCACGCCGTGCTTCACCATCTCCTTGAGGGTAGATTCCCTCACATCCGAAGCGGCCCATTGGTCGAAGGGAATCCTTTTTCTTCCGCCATGAGAATGGGTTGTTGGGAAGTGGATCTGGCGAGAAAGGTCGGATTTTGGCAAGGGACCGTGGGAGATTTGGTGTGGAGGCTGGTTGTTGCGAGAGCGAGCTCCTAGGTGGATGGATTGGGGAGCGCGCGAGTCTAGGGTTCTCCGCAATGAAGCGATGAACAGTCTTGCGAAAAGGGAATCTTTTGGAAGACGAAGAGGCGGGGACGACCTCGCATCTTTATAGAAAGATCGAGGGTTGCGCTAGGTTTTCGGTGAGTGGGCCGAGCCCATAAGAAAATCTACGGCCCAGCTAAGGTGTGGTCCGATACGTGTCCTTAGGGACTTAAGCGGATGTGCTTAAGCAGATTTGCTCTGGCAATATGCGCGTGTCCGAGTGCCCTGTACCTTTAAAAATCCTTTCATACTGCGGTTTGCTTGACTTCATGAGAAGCTAGCACGATGCAACTTGGAAGGTGACCGACAGCTAAGTTTTTATAGCTGCCTTGATGACAAGGGATGTTTGGTTTTTGGCGTTTGGTCGGGTAACCTTACCAATCTTGTTTGTTTTTCCACCTTGGTGAAGATCTTTTAGATTGAGACCGGTATTATGGCATAAGCTATTTAATAATTTGGTCATATTTTTCATATGATTGAAAGAATTTGTTTTCCCATGAGGGATGATTGAAATATTTGTTCCGGGATTACTCGGACAGGTCCACTCGGATAAGCTTGAGCTTACCGAGTGCTTTTTACCCATGTGGGTTGATTGAATTATTTGTTACGAGATGACTCGGGCAAATTCACTCGGGTAAGTATGAACTTGCCGAGTAATGAGATTTCTATGCTTGTTTTAGCATGAGCTAGACATCTACACGAAGATGATTTTTTATAAGTTCTTGACTATATGTTTAGCTGTTTTTGACTAACCATATAGTCGGGGCTACACTAATTAGGTGCATCGGAGATGCACCTAGATATTTATTTTTGAGAAATTTTTATATATTTTTCCAGCCCTTCACGAGTCTTTTGGAGCCACTCGGGAAGATTCGGGCAGAGATGATAGAATCACTCGGCACCAAAAGCACTCGGTCAAAGAGGTTTTTGGCGTGAGTGCTGTTTGGTCTGGCGAGTTGTCTCGTCGCCGAAAAGGACTCGGGGCTACGTGGAGATTGTGGCAATCGGGTATCTACATGGCAAGCTTATCCGACTGGAGGTAGGGATAGATTGCGCCTGCCATATCTGTAAACCAAACATGACTTGGGTATTACGATCGCCAATAGAGATAAGGCAATCGGCCTATAGTCACGGTTTGGTAAGATTAAGGAAACCAACTTAGAATAAGATAGGGTTTCCGAGTTGTAAGCCCTCCTCCCAAGACTATATAAGGGGGGTATGGGGCGTCCCTTGAGGGATATCAGATGCTAGATCAGTTTTTAGCTTTCAGCTTTAGATCACGAGATCAATAAAGACACTCGACGGATCGAATCCACCGAAACAGGAGTAGGGTATTACCTCACGAGAGGGCCTGAACCTGTCTAAATCTCCTTCTTCTTCTAACCCATCGTGCTTGGCGATCTTGACTGCGACCCCAGAAATTATACTGCCGAAACCGAGTTTCGACACCAACGTCATAGGAGAGGCAACCCAGAGGAGAGGTTTGGTAAACTAAAATTTACCATGCCAAAATTTGATGGAGGGTCTGATCCTGAAGACTATTTCACATGGGAGTTGAAGGTGGAAAAGATCTTTCGCATGCATAATTATTCAGAGCAGAAGAAGTTGGCAATGGCATCTCTAGAATTTGATGGATATGCTCTTATTTGGTGGGAGCAACTGCTCCAAGATCGAGAAGAGAAGAAGGGGAACGTCCTGTTGCAAGTTGGCAAGAAATGAAGAGAGAAATGAGACTTCGATTTGTGCCCAAGCACTATCGACGTGATCTCTTTGATAAGCTGCGAGAATCCGAGACAAGGAAATTTCTCGTTGAAAAATATTATAAAGAGATGGAGAAGGCTATGATTCGAGCTAATGTGCATGAAGATGAGGAGCAAACCATTGCACGTTTCATGGCTGGTCCGCATCGCAACATTCAGCGTATTGTTGAGTTTCAGCCGTACGACATTTAATTGATTTGGTACATCAAGCAACACAAGCTGAACGTCAACTTCAAGCAAGATGCTAAGAGCAGCAAATCCCCGTCATTTGGCACGAGGAATTATTCGGAGGAAGCAAATCAATCTCCAAGTTTGCTGCTGCACCCTCGTCGCAAAAAGTTCAAGCGGAGGTTTGTGTTCCAATATTCAAAATGCCGTTAGTGGGAAGAACACTGCTGGCCCAAGCATGAGTGCTAAACCAGCGGCATCCACCTCCACTTCGGTGGGTTCTACACCAAGAGTAGTGGTATCCAATGTTTCAAATGTGGAGGCCGTGGGCATGTAATTAGAGAGTGCCCAAACAATCGGGTGATTCTTGTGAATGACAATGGAGAATTTGATTCAGCTAGTGAAGAAGAAGTTGAGGAAGAGAATGTTGAGGAAGCCCAGGAGGATGAGGAGCATACTAGGTGTGATTTTGAGCAAGGTGCTGCTCTTGTGGTGACTCAAATTTTGAGTGTCCAACTGAAAGAAGCTGAAAATGGACAACGACATAATCTTTTTCGACCGAGCAAAAGTGCAAGATAAGGTAGTAAAGGTGATCATTGATGGCGGAAGCTGCCATAATCTTGCTAGTCGTGAGATGGTTGACAAACTTGGTCTAAAGTTGCAGCGACATCCTCATCCCTATCATGTCCAATGGTTGAATGATTCGGAGATATTAAGATTGGGTATAGAGTAAAAGTACCATTCAAAATTGGCGAATATGTTGACACCGTTGAGTGCGACGTGGCCCCCATGTCCGTGTGCCACTTGCTGCTTGGTAGGCCTTGGCAATATGATCGCTATACTCAAGCCTTGTGGGAGGACAAATCAATACACCCTCGAGCTAAAGGGGAGGAAGTTTGTTCTCAAACCTATGACACCACAACAAATCATGGCCGAGCACTTACAAAAGAAATCTGAAGTTGTACCCGTGAGTAGAGAAGATGGAGAGCAAAATAAATTGAGTGACATCCACAAATCGGTGAGTGAGTGCCACAAGCCAAATTTGAGAGAAAAAAAGAAAGGAGAGGGAGAGCGCTTAGTTATGCTAGCCACAAAATCGAGATGAGAGAAGTGAGGAACAACCCGATCAAGTGCACTTTGTACTTGTGTACAAAGACATTTTAATTTCACCTAATGACATCACCTCTCTTCCTAGTGTTGTGTCTTATCTTTTGCAGGACTATGAAGATGTTTTTCCAAAGGAGACACCAATGGACTACCTCCAATTCGTGGGATTGAGCATCAAATTGATCTCATTCCGAGGGCTGCACTCCCGAACCAACCACCATACCGAAGCAATCCTGAAGAAACAAAGGAGATACAAAGGCAAGTGCAAGAACTTCTTGATAAAGGTTTTGTTCGAGAAAGTTTAAGTCCTTGTGCTGTTCTGTGATCTTAGTACCTAAGAAATATGGATCGTGGAGAATGTGTGTTGACTGTAGAGCTATAAATAACATCACTGTTCGCTATCGTCATCCTATTCCACGCTTAGATGACATACTTGATGAATTGAGTGGCTCCACAATATTCACTAAAATTGATTTGAGAAGTGGTTACCATCAAATAAGAATGGCGGAGATGAATGGAAAACTGCGTTTAAAACAAAATTTGGGCTGTATGAATGGTTAGTTATGTCTTTTGGATTGACTAATGCTCCTAGCACTTTATGAGATTAATGAACCATGTCCTGAGAGCTTTCATTGGAAAATTTGTAGTTGTTTACTTTGATGACATCTTGATTTACAGCAACTTGTTTGAAGAGCATATGAATCACATTCGTCAAGTTTTGGATGAGCTCCGAAAGGAGAAATTATTTGCTAATCTTGACAAGTGCAGTTTTTGCACAGACCATGTGGTGTTCCTTGGCTTTATTGTTTCAGAAAAGGGATAACGGTGGATGAGACCAAGGTAAAAGCTATCAAGGATTGGCTAACTCCTACAAATGTAAGTCGGGTAAGGAGTTTTCATGGCCTTGCTGGTTTCTATAGGAGATTTGTGAGAGATTTTAGTACCATTGCTGCTCCATTAAATGAATTGACAAAGAAAGGGATTGAATTTAAATGGGGAAACTCACAGGAAAATGCTTTTCAAGAATTAAAGAAACGATTGATGAAGCACCATTACTTGTTCTACCCGATTTCACTAAAACTTTTGAAGTTGAATGTGATGCTAGTGGGATTGGAATAGGCGGAGGTTTTAATGCAGCAAGGAAAACCTGTAGCATATTTTAGTGAGAAACTGGGAGGTGCTCAACTAAATTATTCTATGTATGATAAAGAATTGTATGCTTTGGTGCGTGTACTTGAGACTTGGCAGCATTACTTATGGCCGAAAGAATTTATTATCCATTCCGACCATGAAGCTCAAGTACTTGAAAGGACAATCAAAACTGAACCGTTGCCATGCCAAATGGGTTGAGTTCATTGAAACGTTTCCATACATTGTGAAATTTAAGAAAGGTAAGGACAATGTGGTTGCGATGCATTGTCTCGAAAGAATGTGTTGCTGAATCAACTCGAGGTAAAAGTTTTGGGACTTGAAAGTTTGAAAGGTATGTATGACAATGATCCTGAATTTTCAGAACCATACAAAAATTATAACGATGGAAAAGGTTGGGAAAAATATCACATACATGATGGGTTTTTGTTTCGAGCTAACAAGCTTTGTGTTCCAAATTCCTCGTTAGACTCGCTTTTGTTACGGAATCACATGGAGGAGGATTGACTCGGCCATTTTGGACAAAAGAAAACTTACAAACTGCTCGGTGATCATTTCTATTGGCCCAAGATGAGGAGAGACGTCATCAGATTTGTGGAGCGATGCATCATCTGTCACAAAGCTAAGTCAAAACTGAACCCTCATGGTTTATACACTCCCCTACTCGCTCCTAATATTCCTTGGGAAGACATAAGCATGGATTTTGTTTTAGGACTGCCTAGAACTCAAAGGGGAAAAGATTCTATTTTTGTTGTGGTCGATAGATTTTCAAAGATGGCTCATTTCATCCCTTGCAACAAGACCGACGATGCTTCACATGTTGCTAACTTGTTTTTCGGAGAAGTTGTGCGGCTGCATGGAATGCCTAGGACCATTGTGTCGATCGTGACGTCAAGTTTGTGAGCTATTTTTGGAAAACATTATGGGCAAAACTTGGGACCAAGCTTTTGTTCTCAACCACTTGTCACCCTCAAACCGATGGGCAAACGAAGTGGTGAATCGTACATTATCAATGCTGCTACGGACAATGGTGAAAAAGAACTTGAAGGATTGGGAGGATTGCTTGCCTCATGTGGAGTTTGCTTATAATAGGGTTGTACACTCCACCACTAATTTGTGTCCTTTTGAAATTGTTTATGGGTTCAAACCAATTGCTCCGATAGATTTGTTGCCTTTGCTGATGCAGGAAAGAACAAACATGGAAGCCTCTAAGCGTGCTGCATATGTAAAGAAGATACACGAGAAGACCAAGGAAGCAATTGAACTCAAGGCAACACGCAAGGCTGCAAGTGTGAACCAACATCGGAAGAAAGTGTTATTTGAACCAGGGGGACTTGGTGTGGATTCACTTGCACAAGGATCGCTTTCCTGATAAGCGCAAATCCAAGTTCATGCCACGAGGAGATGGTCCATTTCGTGTTCTTGCAAAGATCAATGACAATGCATACAAGATAGATCTTCCAGCAAGTTATGGTGGCAGCATCACTTTCAATGTTGCTGATCTATCACCATTCACAAGTCAAGATATCTCAGAGTCGAGGACGACTCCTTTTCAAGAGGGGGAGGATGATATGCCTACACCGACCACTCCGAACAGCATGCCGACCACTCAAACCTTTGATAAGCCTACACCGACCACTCGCCGACCACTCACGCCTTTGACGGACCAATTACTCGTAGTCGAGCTAAGAAACTACAACAAGAGGTGCACGTGCTACTTTGTGAAATTTATTTTAATATTAATGAGAATTATATACTACCTAAGTCGTATATGTTGCTAATGCTTAGGTTCACCAAAGATGATGCCAAGGATGCACCAAGGATGGACTACAGAGAAGAACCGAGCTCGAGCCAATCCAGCAGGACAGAACCGTCGAAAAGAAACTGCCATAACTTTTGATCCACAAAAGCTATGAAGGTCCATGAGGACTTGTTGGAAATCTTATTGAGTCTAGTTTCCAATGCTTCAAGTGCCAACCAGTTTGGATGCATCGTTTTTCCTGCCGACCAGTTTTAGTGCAGACTGGTCAGAGAGTCAGCGATCAGCTCGATGGCCAACTTCGTATAATAAACTGTACCAATATACAATATGTTGTGGTACATGCTGCACATGGTGTGAAAGCTTAGCAAGTTAACTTTCTAACGCAACAAACCGCATGTCATTTGGAGATTCCAAGATGGAGTTATTGCCAAAATATTGAGGACTGCGCAGAAGTCAAACAGCCACGCGGAAACTCTCCAGAACGCATCTCGAGGAGGCCCGTTCACATAGTGCGTGTTATTTTGTTTAATTCGTGTTTCCACCTATCTAGCAGGGCTGTTGCTAGTATAAATATCCCCTAAACTCATTGTAATCACAGACCATTGATAATTGAAATACGAACCCCTTTTGTTCAGTGTGTGCTAACAAACCCTAGAGAGTGATCTCTACCCCTTTGCTCTTGTGATTTCCTTCGCGGGATTTACGAAGCGGTGGCTTCATCCGCTCCCAATTGGTGCTCCTACTCCATTCGAGGTTTCCTCGATTGATTGTAGGCTGTGTTGGTTGGTTACTTGAGAGTGTGGTTGGGCGAATCCTCGATTCAGGTTGCCGGTTAAAGACGGTGGTTGGCTTCGAGTTTTATTCGTCAGGTTGCACTAGTTATCGCTGCTTGCAGCAAAGTTATCCAGAGTTTGATCCTACGCTGTGAAGATCGGGACATCGTATCGTATCACCTTCTCGCCCATCGCAATGCTTAAGTCTAAATGGAAACCTAAGCGAGGATGTATACATGATACAACCTGAGGGTTTTGTCGATTCACAATCGTCTGGAAAGATATGCAAGCTACAGAAATCCATTTATGGATTGAAGCAAGCATCTCGAAGTTGGAATATTCGTTTTGATGAAGTAATCAAAGGGTTTGGTTTCATCAAAAATAAAAGAGGAGGCCTGTGTTTACAAAAAGGTCACTGGAAGCGCAATTGTATTTCTAATCTTATATGTGGATGACATATTACTGATTGGAAATGATATCCCTATGCTAGAATCCGTCAAGTCTTCATTGAAAAATAGTTTTTCCATGAAAGACTTAGGGAGGCAGCATACATATTGGGCATTCGGATCTATAGAGATAGATCCAAGAGGCTAATTGGATTAAGCCAAAGTACATTTATTGACAAGGTGTTGAAAAGGTTCAACATGCATGAATCCAAGAAAGGTTTCTTACCCATGTCACATGGCATTAATCTTAGCAAGAATCAGTGTCCTCAGACACGTGATGAGCGGAATAAGATGGGTATGGTTTCATATGCTTCAGCAATTGGATCCATCATGTATGCCATGCTTTTGTACACATCCGGATGTCTCGTACGCTTTGAGTGCTACGAGCGGATACGATCGAGATCCGGTGAAGGTCACTGGATGCTAAAGAATATCCTTAAGTACTTGAGAAGAACTAAGGATATGTTCCTAGTCTATGGAGGAGAAGAAGAGCTCGTTATAAGTGGTTACACCGATGCTAGCTTCCAAACGGACAAGGATGATTATAGATCGCAATCTGGGTTCGTGTTCTGCCCGAACAGAGGTGCTATGGAAGATTTCCAAGCGGGATACGTTGTTGATTCTACAACGGAGGCCGAGTACATTGCTTCCGGAAGCTGCAAGGGAGGCTGTTTGGATGACAAAATTTGTTTTCGAGCTGGGTGTGATGACCGGTGCAACTGGTCCAATGTCTCTCTCTTGTGATAATAGTGGAGCCATTGCACAAGCCAAGGAGCCGAGGTCACATCAGAAGTCCAAACACATACTTCGGCGATATCATCTCATCCGCGAGATAGTGGACAGAGGTGATGTCAAGATATGCAAAGTGCACAGGGATCTCAACATTGCCGATCCATTGACAAAACCTCTCCCTCAGCCGAAACATGAGGCGCACACAAGAGCAATGGGTATTAGATACTTACATGATTGACTCTAGTGCAAGTGGGAGATTGTTAGTGATATGCCCTAGAAGCAACATGGAGATGTTGGATATCACGTCAATGTTTATGTATAAATGAATAAAGTGTTATTCAGTTCCATGAAATAGACATCTTGTATTGATCAACAAGTACGTGACTTAATTATGAGACTCTATATGTATGAATCTATTTCTAAATGATCCCTGATCATATATCATATTATTGGAACAAATATGATTCTAAGATCGGCATGTTTATTGATTGATGATCATGTCTCATAGATCATGGTATAGAGATACCAAATCAATATACGTGGACATGTGTTAGAGAATACATTGTTGGATAGACCCACCATGAGACACTACAGGAATTAATGTGCCATTAGTTGGTCTCAGGTAGTGTTGGTACAAAGTCCTTAGACCTGAGATCATCATGGATTCCAACATGTGTACCAAACGCTATTCCGTAACTGGGTAGATATAAAAGTAGTCTTCGGGTTTGCTATGAAACATGTAGTGGGATGTGAATGATCAACATAGAATTTGCCCCTCCTTTGGAGAGATATCTCTGGGCCCCTCGAGGTAATGGATTATGGAAGTGCATGGCCATGCCAAGTTGATTGAGGAGTCAATCAACATACAGATAATCCAATACGGTTCGAGTGAATGGTTAAGCTATTAAAGGGATGGCACACATCTTGCCTATAGCTTAATTGGTATCGTGAGGCAAGGGATTTGTGTACACGTTACAGGTTCAGAGTCGATATTATATTCTTGTATACTGTGGTGTCAATATGTGCTGCTAGGCGCCGCTGTTAACAGATTGACTAAGTTGGACCCGAGCCGATGATCGGCTGGGTTGGACTTGAGCCGATGGTCGGCTGAGTTCGACTTGGGCCGAAACCGAGTATACCTGAACCTACAGGGTCGCACACTTAAGGGGATAAGAACAGGCATTCGAGTTGGACTCGGATACGGCTCGATCGGATAGAGTCCTATGGACTTACGAAGTCCGGCCGGCTAAATCTATGAGATTCGGATAGGATCCGATTCAAAATAGAGTCCCGATGGGCCTCTAGGCCCAACCAGCATCTCTATATAAAGGGTTGAGGGGTGGAGAGCTGCGACATGCAATTGGAACCGAATCAATCTGATTTGGCACAACAGAAGTCGACAAGATCAATCTCCACGGAAATCCTCCCCACCTTCGAGCCAAAACCCTAGCCTTGCATCTTGTGCTAGCACATGGGTGTTAGGCGTTCTGTCCCCGGACGTGTGGATACCGGTAGAGGCGTTGCTACATTGCGTTGCTATTCGTCGGCTCGAATCGAGGCGCGGTCGAGGCATCGGAGCAAGGCGGGTGTGGTAGACCGGCTGCGAATCGGCGAGTCAGGTGAGGTTGGATCGGCTACGGCATTGGGAATCGGCTACGTCGGATCGGCTACATCGGATCGGCCGTCAGTGAATCGGCTGTGATCGGCTGACACTGTTCTAGATCGGATAGCTCCTGATTGGCTATTTTCACTGCGTACTCCAATCGGTAACGACCTATCGACCCTTACTTGCAAGTGTTCCTGGTTTGCGTGGTAGAGAAGTTTTGTTTTTAGCTAGCGTAGCCTCCGCGTAACCCTTCAGGGCCCACCTATCGGGCCCATCCTCGATCTCTGGCTGGCGGAGCTACCGCCACAACCACCGCTCCCACGCCGTCCGCACTACCTCGCCCATCACTCCCCACACTCCGTGACTTCCGCACCCCACGCCCTATTCTCCCCACACGCGTCGGGCCCGCGATTAGGCCGGGATTCAAATTCAAATCCCGCCACCTCTCTCTCTCCACCTCCTCACGTCAGCAAGAAATCCAGCCACCCTCCCGGCCACGTCCGCCTTCCCGAGCCCCTACAAATGATCCTCGTATCCCCCTTTGCCGCTCGCTCCCGTGCTCTCGAGCTCTCCCATGCCGTTCCACCTACCCACCACCGTCTTTAGCGTCTCCAACCACCACTCACCACCAATAGCCACCGCGCTGAGCTGCGCCGCCACCGCCTTCGGGTTCACAAGGCCGAGGGCTACCTCGCTGTCACGCTCGAAAATTTAGCCAAATTTCCTGACTATTTTATGTATTAAATCCCTACCGAAGAATCAACTAGGGTACATAAAATGACAAAATAATACATAGATCCAAACGTAAAATAAAGCGTAAAATAAAAATACTTACCGAAGAGGCTCTTAGTCCTCACACCTAGAAACAACAGCGGAAAAGACGACACTAGCGGGGCTTCAGCTCCACTCCACAGGCAAACTCAACTGGGGTCTGAGCCTTGGTCTTCTAACTCCATCTTCAACTCAGAAGCACTACACTTCTGAAAGGGGGAAAAATCGCAAGACTGAGTACGACCACCGTACTCAACAAGCCACACCAAGAAATGCAGACGTGCAAGGGGAGAAAAGAGTGCTTAGGGCTATTTTGCATAAATACAGTTTACAAACATTTAATTGTTCAAAAGACAGTAAAACAGTTGAGTAATTAAGGCAATATTAATCTTCCACTGTACATTCACAGGCCCAACCATTCCACCTGAACTAAACTAGTTCCATTAAATCAAATTATTCACTAGTGGGACTAATCATAGTGAATCTGCTCGATCGCCCATAACTGCGGGCATGGCTATTCGAATAGTTTTACTCTGATCAGAGGTGCACAGCTTTACCCACAAGACACGATTCCACACATGTTACCATGCCCCGAAGTACCACAATGATACCGCAAAGGGGGAAATCGTGACAAGACCTTTCGCATAACTCTCCCTAACCAAGCGATACCACACCAAGGTTTCGCCCCCACTCCCCTAAGGGTAATGGGCAGCGCCCCCCCCCCCGCGTGCCACGGTGAATCCGGAAGTCGATCAACCCATAAAACCGGGGCCGACCCAACTCCATCACGCCCACCCTCACTAGGGTACGTCGGCTAGAGAAAAGATATACTACGAGTCAAGCAATTACCCATTCTTGCATGTGGTAAGCGCTATAATTCTTCCAGGGTTTCCCATGAACCGGTCCTTAATTGTCATGGGTGCGACCATCCAAAACCATGCACCCACAGCGCACCATTATGTCATATTTTAGTTTAGATAATTATGACCAATGAGACATGGCCAGGTGTTTTGAGCTTGCAGCTCATCAGAGACTAGAATAAATAGTGTAATTACCCATTTAGTGAGCTAGTGGTAATTAAGCATGGCTAAGCGTATAATTCTAGCTAAAATCAACATTATTGACTAAAGCTAGTCCAATTAACACCCAAGGTTAGCAAAGGACAGATATCAAGTAAATAAGGAACAAATAAGCAGATAGGTATTCCATCATTCCATGTAATTAGCAAAGCAATGCAATTTTATTTGCAAACGTAAAATATTTATAAAAGTAGGGTCAATATGCTTCAAGGGAAGTGTGACTTGCCTTGTGTCTTCAAACGGACTTCTGGACTGTTTTCCTCGCGAGCGCGAACTCTGGAAACGATAGAATCTACATACTGGCACGCAAAACAAGCAAAACCTTAATAAAAACCAAATAAGCAGTACATAAAAAGTAAACAAACATGTAGAGCTCAATTTTAGATGAATTTTGCAATTTGAATGGCCCAATTTGGAGTTCGTATGAATTAGATATGAATTTTAGAAGTTGTGGACTGTTTAAATGAATTTGAAATTAAAATGATTTATTGCATAATATTTAATTATTTTAAAAGAAAAAGGCTCGGAATGACGTCAGCAAAACAAGGGCTGACGTCGCAAGCGATCGGCGTGGGCCGACGTCGCCAAGCCAAATGCCGACATCGCAAGCGTGGCGACGTCGCCGCTAATGCAAGCAAGGGTTGACGTCAGCGGATCCAAGGGCTGACATCAGTCGTGGCGGGAGTGGCTCACGGGTTCACGGTGGACTCAGTCCACGGGGACCGGTCCACGCGGCGCATCACGTGGCAGCATCCGAGCGGTCGGGGCAGCGCGCGATCGCATGGCCGAGCGGCGCTAGGGTTATGGTTTGCGGCGGCGGCGCTGGCGACACGTGGCGGCCATCCCAATGGAGGGTTTGGTGTTATTGCTCCCTGTGGGCTTGACGGTATATCTACGGGAGTCATCGGGGTTTGCGCGGAACATACTGGTGTTGCTCAGGTACCAACCACGAGTTTGCATCATTCTTGTTGGAGCAGTAGTTGCATCTGTTGCATCATCATTACCACTAGCGTATGCAGTTAGCCTCTGCAGGCTAAGGTCGGGTTCACAGGGAAAGGAGGTGGAGTGTCCACAGGGTCGCTCTGGGTTAATCCATGAGACTGCTGGGATCTTGCTTTGCTGCGCTTGGCTTTTCCCATCTATTGTTAGAGAGAAAGAGAAAAGTAGAGGTTAAGCTATGGATGGGGCCTTATTCTGTGTACTCTCCTTGTTTTAGTGGGTTAAACAATCGCCCAAGTTCCAACATGGTCATAGTCCGACATCTATTTTTGAAGATAGATTAGGGTTAGAGAAAAGTAGTGGTAAAAATCAAATGTTTGTAGAGAATTGGGGGTCAAGGGTGTAAGGAAAAACATATTTGTTTTGTAAAAAATAGTCTGTATTTTTCAAAATAATCCTATGTAGGGATATTTCCCTTTCACCAGCTATTCAGGGGTAGGGCGCCAGTTGGTCTTATCCTACAGTCGCACTGCTCTGATACCAGCTCTATCAACCCCCGTTTTTGAGGACGGAAATCATTCGTGTTCATAGTACCATATCCCTGGATCGAGTAGTTTGGTAGCCACGAATACAGTTTTGAATCACCAGGTGCAAAGTGCATGAATAGTCTTACATCGAAATTATTACAATAATAGGCCCGAAGGCAATATCCAATACATATAGGACCAACTGGTCCAGATACAACCAAAAGCAGAAATTAGATAAGATAGCAGACGGAAGGCAGCGGCATCTCGATCGCCTACAGGCAACGACTGGGGACTAACACCTAGTAGACACCTTCTCCTTCTTCGTGCACCTGGCAGTAAGCATAGGGTCCTCCAGTTCTTCGTTTCCACCATCTGAAGGTTTGTGCGTATAGCAAGGGTGAGTACCCAACGTACTCAGCAAGCCAACACGAAATGATGCACATGATAGGGTCATTCAAAGGGTGGCTGTGGTTCGTTTGCACAAAGCCAATTTTTGCAAATCATTTCACAAAACCTAACATCTAGCCAATCAAGTGACGGTTCTGTCTGCCATCCATCGTGATACCAAGGATGGTTTCCCGTCTCTGGTTCGTCATGGTTTCCTGGGGAGTCTATCCTTTCTCGCAGGTCGAGAAGTTGAGTCCACCAGCATACAAAATCATTATGCATTCCCACCCATTATTTTAAAATTTATGAGTCTAGCCACGGGAGAAACTTGTCACGTCGCTCATTAACCGCGAGCACGGCTATTCGAATAGATTGATTTACTCACACTGCGGTGGATGTACACTTTACTTGTACTCCGCAACTGCTCATTGAATGAGCTTTCATCCCTCTATATGGGACGTCACGCGAGCTTTTCGATAACCTCACTTTGGTAGTACCTGCTCCATGAACATAAGTCCTCATGCACTCTAGCCGTCATTTCCTAGCAGTGAGAGGAGTTCTAGTGTTCCCGGGGTAAGAGAGAAGACTCACTTAATCTTTAAGTCATTGTTAAGTTCAGTTTATTATTCACATAAAGGCCTTTTGTCTTATCACAATCACGGGCACTCTACCATTGGTAGGCCCAGGACACTCTACCCATTGGTAGGTCCTTAACTCAACACCTACACCTGAACCACTATGCAGGGGTATTGCCTCCGCTCGGCTATCTACTCCGCTAGGTCTATACCCATTCGAGAAGTACGGTTGTACTAGTTTGTTCTAAGTTGTAGTCTCATGGCTCGATCCTTAATTGACCAGGGACGGTACTAGCCTTTCCCGGAATCCACCCAAATCCAACCATCCGCCCAGTCTAAAAACATTGGTTTTGCATTTTTGGTTTTCATAAAAACTCATTTCATAAAAACAATGTGGGGCTCATGTCTCCACATGCCGCATTCCAACTACCTTCCCTTAAGGTAGTTGCCCAAGCATATAACATTTTGTAAAAATATGAATATGCAAGATTCTAGTATAATCATGGCTAAGCATTTTATCGAAGATATCCTCCGGTTGTATCACATCGAGGGTTACAAAGAATATTTCTAAGGGTAATCAATATCAAGGCAAGATACATCAAGCATAGGTATTCATTTGTGTATAGCGTGCATGTCTTGAAGTTTAAATCAACATCATTTCGTAAAATAGGATCAATATGTTCAAAGGGGAGTGTTGACTTGCCTTGCTCGTGACCTTGTTGGCTTGAGTCTTCGATGTTCTCGACGATTCCCTCGGACTCTATCATACGTGCGGGAAATCCAATTTGAATTCGATTAGAATTCAAATAAAATCTAATAAGATCCAATAAAAGCCAAATGAATCACGAAAGCGGCTCCCAATACTAGGCTATGACTCTACGCGAACCTAGGTTCGAGTTTCGACGAAACCGAGTTAGGGCGAAAGAGTTATAAGGATTTGAAGTTTTGCGATTTCCGATTTAGTTAAGTATGATGTGATATTTATTTTAAGTTAATATGCTTAAAGTTTGAGAAATATTAGGGTTGATGATTCAATTAAAAGGAAGTGGTTATCTTTCAATTTTATCAAAATTTTCCTCGGTCGAGAAGCCCTAGGGTTTAATAATAGTTGATCCCAAGAATAATTCCCGAAGCTAAACACTACACTAATAATCTACGTTTTAAGTCTAGCAAATATATAGATCAAGAATAATATTTTGAAGACAAGTTTAAGACATAGATAATTTTCTCGAAGGATAAATAAATGCTATGATTAAATATTTTGGAAAACATGTTTTAATAATCGGTCCCGAATTATTTTTAAAATCCAAATTTGTTTCCGAGAAAATATATATGAGAAAACTATATATTTTTGCCCAAATATTTTTCCAAATATTTCCCAAAAACTTTTTCCTACATTTTCTAAATTTTCCCTAAATTTTCTCTTTTTCTTTTTCTTTTTCTTTCCTTCCCTTTCTTTCCTTTTCTTTTTTTCTTTTCTCTTTTTTATTTTCCCTTTCTTCCTTCTTATTTCCCTGCTCTGCTTCCCTCTTCTTCCCTTCCAGGGCCGGCGCCGGTGGGGACAAGGCCGACGACGGCGAGGGATGGCCGGTCCTAGGGGGCAAGGGTCCTACCTCCATCTACGAGCTACGAGGGTCCCGATTCAAGGCTTGGGCGGGTTGGAGAGGTGGCGAAATGAGCCGGCGATGGCGAGCTCCCGGCGGCGGCGGCGACGACGCTCGTCGCGGCGGTGCTCGTCAATGGCATGGCGAAGGTAGCGGGTGTGGGAGCAACTACGAGGTGTGGAGAAGCTAACTAAAGCATCAATTTGCCTGGAAAAGTTCCGTAGCGGCCTAGCGACGTGCACGGCGGCGGCCAAAACCGAGCAAGTATGGCGGGCTCGTCGGCGGTGGGTCTCTGGCGACTAATTGGTTCGGGCAAGTTAGGGGAATAGAAGCTTTAGACATGTAGAGCATGATAGTACCTTTAATTTGAGGGGAAATCGACCAGGTACGACGAATTTTTGGCGAATTGGCTCGGTGCGACGGCAAAGGCGGCGTCGCGGTGGCTTGCGGCGCGGCTCCGGCGCTTGGCGCGGCAGAGAAGGGAGAAAGAGGAGGGGCGGCGTGCTGTGGGAGAGGGAAGGGAGGCACACCCATATATATAGGCGGCCGGAGAGGGGGAGGAAAAGGGGAGGGCGGCACGGTGGCGCGCGTGGCGACGCGCGGCGGCGCGCCGCGCGCGCGCGGCGCGGGGTCGGCGACGGCGCGGGCACACGCGGCGACGTGCGTGGGGCGACGCGGTCGGCACGCGGCACGGCTGCGCGACGTGCGGCAGCAGCGCGCACCGTCGCGTGCGTCCACGCGCGGCGCGCGCGTGGCGAGCGCACGGCATGACGTGGAACGTGCGGCGGCGCGCGCGCGGGTACGGCGCGGCATGGGCATGGTACGGCGGTGTGGGGCGCGGTGCTGCGGGCACGACGTGCGGCGCGCGGTGGCGAGGCGGTCGGGGGTCCGGGTACGGCGTCGAACAGGTGGCGCGCAATGAATAGTGACCTTCCGATTTTCCCGAATTATATTTCCTAATTTCCCAATTATATTTCCTTTCACCACTAAAATTCAAAATAAAATATAACACACCCAAAAATAAGTTGTAAAATATATTTTCAACCTTTTCACCCACTTTTATTATTTTAAAATATATTTTACATATTTAATGTAATTCTTTTTCTCAATTCCGGAAAATGCGATTTTGATTCAAATTAATTTCTAGACTTCATATATATATTATAAAATATTTTATCACTTATTTTGCTCACTAATTAATATTACTCAATCACGTAAATAATGTTTTTATCACAAATATATATTTTTATAAATCCACAACCCTTCCTATTTTATATTTAAATTCCCAACTCCAAACTTCAAAATTTTTCTTCCCAAAAGAAATTCAAATCGTTTGTTTTTTCTCAATCATCCAGATGAATCACTCACATAAAATTTTTATGCAACAAGCTGGCAAATAAGAAGCAATAAACACGATGAGAAGCAATGAGCCAAAAGTTTTTCTAAGTTTCGATTTTTTAATTCCCGGTTTTAAATTCTTCGATTTTTAGGGTGTTACAAACCTACCCCCCTAACAATAAATCTCGTCCCGAGTTTTGGGTCGGGTCGCAATCGGGAGTCGGTCGGTATAAACATATGGGATGGATCCATTAGGACTCCTCCTCAGCAGGTTGATTAATCGGTTGGTTGCTCCGGGTGACGCAGGAATCTATCAGTGAGTTTCTAAGGGTGGTCCACTTCGATTCTTTGTTTCAGATAACATGATGTTATCAGCTCTTAATCCTTGGGGCATCCTTCAAGCATGCAGGATTCAGTAGGTCTCTAATTTCCTTAAGTTGTATAATAGACTTGTTGTGCTAAACTGTTGGAACCTTTAGCTACAGACGGGTGGTGATCCTGGTAGGATTGCAGTCGTGTGATTTTGGTGGGCGACAAGAGGTTATCTAGAGAAGGTTTGGTTTTACCTAGCTTCAATATAGTGTCCAATCTGAGAGTCCATGGTCATGTCACTCTACCCCCCTAACAATAAGTTCAAGCTTGCCTTTTTAGGTAAGGGCTATATTGGCGCCGGTATGGAGTACAGCTATGTCTCTCCTAGGTGAATGTACTATTATGGGTCTCTTAAGGTCTACCAGACGTAGGTTATGTTTTGTGCTTATTCTTGAGGTTATGGAAGAATGATAAGCTCCAGAATCAATCAAAACTTTAATCGGTGCAGAGTGGATAGAGAACATACCCATTAGCACGACTTGGTCCTCCTGAGCTTCTTTTGCGCGCGTTTCACTTGGCCACGGCGGAATCCGGTGGTAGCTTCCTTCTGCTGGGGCGTTCTGAACAAGCTTCGTCCGGGGGCCAGGGTAGGGGTTCCTCTCACAACCGTGGTGTTGGCTCAAGTACGGTTGAGTGTGTTGTGCAGTTTGGGACATTGATTGGCATAATGCCCGAATTCTCCGAGTTGAAGCAATTAACATTCGGTTTCCCGGTGCTGCCAAAGTGGGGGCGGGTGCGGAAAGGTGTTGCCGGTGGCTGCTAGCGTTGTTGGGTGCGAGAGGACGATTGGCCGCTATGGTGGCTGGTTTCCATCCTATTAGTGTTGCTCCTTTGGGTCGCTGAGATGTCCCTTGAATTGGACGGGCAAGAGCAAGCCTTCTCTTTCGGTTGTTTTCAACCATCCTTTGGTCATGCTCAAGCCTCACGACCTGGTTGATGAGGCTTTGGAAACCGGCATGGTCTTGACCGACCATCGGTCCTCTCGGCTCGTCGTTCGTCCTTCGATAAATTTATCCATCTTCTCTTCTTCGTCCGCCAGTCACTTGTGGCGTAACGGGCAAGCTGCGTGAACTTGTTGAGGTACTCTTGCACCGAGGTGTTGCCTTGGCGCAACCTACGGAACTCATTCTTCTTCATCCTCATGACCGCGACAGTACAAAATTCACATGGAAGGCGGCCGTGAATTCCTCCCAAGTTGGTTCTCCGGCATCTTCAGCCTGAGTCTCTTTGTAGGTATCCCACCGAGTCACTTGCGGGGCCTTCCGGTGATTGGTGGTGAAGATGACTCGTCGGCTTCCCGTACTCGGACGAGAGTCAACTTCTTCTCTATTACCCTCAACCAATCTTTAGCATCCATGGGTTCATCTGCCGTGGAGAATGTTGGCGGCTTGGCTCGCATAAACTCGCCTAAACTTGAACTTCCGCGATTCCCCTGGTTGTTGGCAATGGCTTGAAAGCGTTGGGTCTGTAAAGCCATGACTTGCTAGGGTGGAGGGTTAGGCTCGCGGGTTCTCGGTAGCTGCGAGGCTCTACGACGATGCGCCATCCGAGGAATATAGATGAGGTAAGGGATTGAATCGACTAAGGTCATGGTTCTAATCGACTTTTAAGTGATCTTCAAGTTATTTTTAAGTGATCTTTTGCACACAACAAGCATGGTGGAATAAACTCATTTAAGACATAACATGGAACTTCATAATTAGTTCATAGATGTTACATCATGGGGATACATTGGACATGTGTAGTCCCATACAACACAATACAATATCACTAATATCGATCTAGGGTTTTCATCCATAAGGGTAAGGGCATGGTCGTTGTTGTCTTAATTTCTTTCAAAGCAAGACCAGGGTTGCTGCAGATTTCTCATCTAGTTATCCGGGTTGTTGCCCGATCTGGGGTTGCCACCTATGGCTATTGCATTGGCACCGGTAAGAGGAGGGATGCTTTGCGTGGCTTGGGGCATTGGTTGGCATAGTGCCCAAATTCTTCACAGTTGAAGCAATTCACATCCTTTTTCCTTGGGGCTGCCAGGATAGGTGTTGGAGTGCGAAACCGTGCGGTAGTTGTCCTAGGACAGTCATTGGCATAGTGCCCTAACTCTCCATAGTTGAAGAAAATTCTTCCTTAGACGTCGGGAATCTCCTCGGCATCTTGGGGTACACACTTGTGCTGGTGATGAGCATCCTGCCGTACCACTGTGTGGACCCCCGATTTTGAGGCGGGAATCTTTCGTGTTCATAGTACCATTTCCCTGGATCAAGTAGTTGGTACCCACGAATACAGTACTGGATAATCAAGTGCGCATGCACGAATAGTCTTACAATACCATTATTACATTAATAGGCCCGAAGGCATTGTTCATCCCACAGACCTTACGGTCCGAATACAACATAAAAACGAGTTTAGATAAGGCGGCGGAAAGAGGCGGCTTGTCAATTGCCACGAGCAACACCGGAGCTAAAGTCTAATATGCGCCGTCAGTTCCCTCGTCCTCCTGGTGATATGCGTATGGATCTTCTGGCTCTTCAACTCCATCAGCTGGAGGTTTGTGCGTATAGCAAGGGTGAGTACCAACCGTACTCAGCAAGCCAACACAGAATTGATGCATATGATAAGGTTATTCAAAGAACATGGCTAGGGTTATTTTTGCGTAAAGCCGGTTTTCACAATTCTTTTCACAAGCCTATCGACTAGCCAAATCAAGTTTTAATTTCATAGTTCATTAACCCGGCGACGGTTCTGTCTACCATCCATCGTGATTCCAAGGATGGCTTCCCGCCTCCGGTTCGTCATGTTTTTCTGGGAGTCCACCCCTTCCCGCATTCTCGAGAAGTTGATCCACCAGCGAATAAAATCATCATGCAAACCCATCCCAGCATTTTTAAGTTCAAAGTCTAGCCAAGCGAAAGTCTTGTCACGATGCTCAATATCCGCGAGCACGGCTATTCGAATAGATTGATTCATTCACACTGCGGTGGATGTACACTTTACCCGTACTCCGCGACGCCCAACAAATGAGCCTACGCCTCAACACATGAGACGGTCACGGCAAAGCCTTTCGATAACCTCACTTTGGCGGTACCCGCTCCATGAACTTATGTCCTCATGCACTCTAGGCGTCCTTTTCTAGCGGTGAGAGGAGTTACGCGCACCGGGGTAAGGGAAGACATTTCCAATTTTTAAGTTTAATTATCGGTAGTTTAATCCCACCATTCATAACAAAGGCCGCAGCCTCATTCTCATCCCATAACCACATCATAGAGAACCATCTATGCAAGGATACCGCCTCCGCTCGGCTATCTAGTCGCTAGGTCTATACCCATTCGAGAAGTACGGTTTATGCGGCTCGTTTCCGCTATCTCATGGCTCGGTCCTTAATTGACCAGGGTCGGCACTTGCCTTTTCCGAGTCCACCCAAATCATCCGCCGCCCGATCTAAAACATTTGTATAGTACTTTCCATTTTCATCAAACTTAATTCATCATGGCCATGTGGCGCTCATGTCTCCACATGCCGAATCTCAACCACCTCCCTAAGGTGGTTGCCCAAGCACAAAGCTTTTTCATAAAGTCCCGAGTATGCATAAATCTAAGTATAGCATGGCTAAGCGGTTTACCGAAGTTATGCTTCGGTTGTTTGTATCACATCGCGAGTTACAAGGAGTAATTCTAAAGGTAATCAAAGCAAGGAATGGCATAACAAGTATAGGTAACTCGTAAAGCATGCAGGTTTAAAGTTTAAAATAACATCATTTCGCAATTGGGATCGATATGTTCAAAGGGTGTGAAGACTTGCCTTGCTCGCACGCCGGTTGAGTGGGGTCTTCCGCGTAGTCGGCGTTCACTTCTTCGGACGCTATCCGTACGTGCGAAAAGAAGGGTTGAATCCAATTAAAATCCAACAATATCAACGAAAAGAAAGAGATCTCAAAATGATCGCGTAAGCGGATTCCAAACACAACCTCAACTTCGGAAATTTTAATAGTTGAATCAACGAAAAGGAGTCCGTTAAACCGAGCAAACCATCTCGTAATAAATATATATTTTGTTCCTAAATTTGAAGATATCCTAGAATAATTAGATTTCTAATTTCCATATCTCCAATAATTTTATCTTTAATGTTGCAATTATATCTCGCTAGGGGTTTTGAAATTCTAACGACCGAATAATGTCATTCATGCTTAACCAATCTTTAAAAAGGTCTCATGTGAACTTCGATAACAAATTAGAGGTCGGACAATATTTGAATTCATAAAAAGGAAAAATTTAATCTAGAAATTATTTTCACAAAGTATTTCTTTTTGGAAGGAAAAAGAATATTATACTCATTTCTAGATAATAATATTTCAAAAACCTTATTTTATATCCTAAAATATTTCCAAAATAATTTTTTTTACCTTTACCCTAATTCCTTTACTATTTTTCTTTTCCTTATTTTTTTTTCTTTCCCTTCCTTTTTTTTCCCTTTTCTTTTCTTTTCTTCCTCTGCTTCTTTTCTTCCTCTCCCCCGCTCGTTTTCCACCGGTGGCCGACGGTGAGGGGGGGGTGCCGACAGCGAGGGAGGGCCGGAGCTAGGGAAAAGAGGGGCGCTACACCATCCCGGGACCACAAGGGTTCCATTTCTCCACTCGGCCGAGACCGGGAGCGGCGGAAAGGGCTGGCGACGGCGAGGTGGTTCGGCGGCGGTGGCGCTCGTCGCGGCAGCATAATCCGGCGAAGCTCTGGCTAAAGTGAGAGGTCTACGAGCATCGGTGAACCCTAGGGATGCTAAAGGTGGGGTTGGTTCGGCCGGAGAGGCACCGCTGCGGCGGGTGGCGACGGCGAGGTGGTTCGGCGGCCGAGACAGGGGAATTCGAGGGGTTCGTCGCGGCGATTTTCCGGCGACCATTTGGCTCGGGAGCTTAGGGGAAATAATACCTAGAGCACGGGAATGATAATGGTACCTTTAATTCGGGAAGAAATCGGCGAGGGTGACGAATTTCGATGTGTCGCACGGGCGGTCGAATTAGGGTTCTTCCGCCGAGCTCCGATCCTTCCCAAAATTCGTGCAATGTAGTGGCTAATCCTTGGGGAAATTGGGGGAAAGCACGAGTGATCACTGGGGAGTATTTTTGATGTTGAGGGCCGGGTGCTGGGAGGCTTCTTATAGGCGGTCGACGGCGAGGGCGACGCGACGGCAGCAATGGCGCGGCGTCGGCGGCATGGCGCGGTCGCGGGAGATCGTGCGCGACGTGCGGCAACTGCAGCCGATGTGTGTGCGTACGGTGAGCGCGGCGAGGGCGGAGCATGCGGATGTACTGAGACGCGGCGCTCACGCGGCAGTACGGCGACGACATGGCGACGGCCTAGCGCGGCGTCAGCGGCGACCGCGGACCGCGGGGTGGCGCGATGTACGGCGGTGGCTGTGCGCGCGGAGGACGGTGTCGTCGCGAGGCACGCGGCGAGGGCGTCCTGGTACGCGCGCGGCACGGCGCTCGCGCGTGGCGCGCGCGGACGTGGGCGACGGTTTGGTCGAACACTGCCGACGCGATGAATAGTGCACTTTTCCATTTATCCCGAATTTGAAATCCTATTTTCCATTTCCATTTCTTTTATTCCTAAAAATCCCAAATAATTCTTGGTATTCACAGAACAATTTCTAAAGTATATTTCCCATTTTTCCCCATATTTTTCTTTATATATATTTTCCATTTTTTTTATTTTGCCTCTTCTCTTAAATTCAAGAAAATGGAATTTTGATTGAAGCCAAATTTCAAATTTTATTTCACTTTTTCCAAAAATATTTTTGCCATCCAATTCTAATTATTTATTATATTTCCCCATTAATTAGAGTTAAAACATTAATTTATCCCTGTTTGTAATGCACCCTATTATATACATATATATATCTATATGCTCTTTTCGAGTACACACTGTTTATTTTGAAATTGTTTTCACCGTGGGTTGAAATGCTTAGGTTTTATTCCATTTTACCTCAAAGTAATTGTAGAAGAAAATCTTATATCGCTGAACCGGCAATTAAGATCGAAAAACACGATAAGAAGTAATGATTCCAAAAGTTTTTGTGAGTTCCGATTTTCACGTTCCGAATTCTACTCCTTCGATTTTCAGGATGTTACAAACCTACCCCCTAGCAATAAATCTCGTCCCCGAGATTTTCTTACCGATTGCTGAATAGGTGTGGATATTCTGTCCTCAGGAATTCTTCGCTCTCCCAGGTAGCTTCTTCTTCTGTGTGATTGCTCCATTGTACTTTGTACATGCGCCACGACTTGGTTCGTGTCTTCTTTTCGCTTCGTCTAGTATCTTGATTGGATGCTCGGGTAGGTAAGATCACTTGTGGACATGGATGGTTTCTAACGGGGTTTGCTCTTCCGGTACCCGAACATTTCTTCAGCTGCGATACGTGGAATACGGGTGGACATCGGAGAGATTCTCGGGCGGTTCCAATTGGTAAGCCACTTCTCCCCTCCTAGCGCTTATCGGGAATGGGCCCACGTATCGTGGTGCGAGTTTTCCCTTGACTTTGAACCTCTGTGTTCCCGTAGTGGTGAGACCTTCAGATACACGTAGTCACCCTCTTTGAATTCCAATTCTCTTCGTCGAGTATCCGCGTAGCTCTTTTGTCGTGATTGAGCAGCTTGTAGTCGGTCCCGAATCGGGCGAACCTTTTCCTCGGCCTCCTTGATTATGTCGAGTCCGAATACGGTTCGTTCACCGGTTTCGACCACATCAATGGGGTCCGACATCGGCGACCAAATAGAGCTTCGTTTGGCGACATCTTCGATCGCTTGATAGCTATTGTTGTAAGAGAACTCGGCGTACGGCAAGCATTTCTCCCAATCCTTGGTGAAATCCAATGCACGAGCTCTCAGCATATCCTCGTACTTGGATTCGTCCTTTCCGGTCGCCCGCCGATGCCGTGGATGATAGGCGGTGCTGAAAGCGAGATGACTTCCGAGTGCCTCGTGGACTTTGCTCCAAAAATGAGATGTGAATTGGGTACCACGATCCGATATGATCCTCTTTGGTACACCGTGAAGACATACAATCCTACTCATATATAGTTCCGCTAGCTTGGCTTGTTGTAGTTAGTTTTCACGGGTATAAATCGGCGGTCTTGGTGAGCCGATCTACTATTACCCAAATGGAATCGTAACAGTCGTAGTTTTGGGTAGTCCCACTATGAAATCCATGCCTATCTCGTCCCATTTCCATTCGGGAATCTTGAGTGGCTGCAGCAAGCCGGTGGCCGTTGATGCTCGGCTTTCACCCTTTGGCACACATCGCACACGGCTACGTATTCGGCTACATCTCTCTTCATATTGGGCCACCGTATTCTCCTTTCAAATCTGGTACATTTTCGTGCTTAGGGATGTAACGAATATGCCGATTCGTGGGCTTCCTTTAAGATCAATCCTCTCAAACCGCCTCGTTCGGGCACACGATTCTTTTCTTGTACCGCAGATTCCCTTGTCATCCACGAAAACTCCCGAGCACGTCCGGCGGTCATGCGTTCCTTGATTTCTGGGTTTCCTCATTCCCTTTTGGGCTTCCTCTATTTGAGTTCTCGGTAGAGGTTGGATTTCAACGAGTTCACTCCTCCGTGAGGAATCGGGTGTAGATTGAGTCTAGCCATTTCTTCTTGAAGTTCGGCGGCCATACTTCCCAATCCCATGTGGTTGCATTGGGCTTTGCGGCTCAGCGCATCGGCCACTACATTTGCCTTGCTTGGGATGATAGTGGATTCCTAGATCGTAATCCTTAATCAACTCCACCCATCGCCTCGTCGTAGATTGAGATCAGCTGAGTAAAGAAATATTTTAAGCTCTTGTGATCGGTATACACATCACGGTGGTTCCCGATCGAGATAGTGTCTCCGAGATCTTCAATGCGTGTACAACCGCGGCTAATTCCAGTCGTGTGTGGGATAATTCTCTTCGTGGGGTCGTAGCGTCGCGAGGCATACGCTACGACCTTCCCATCTGCATTAATACTCCTCCTAATCCTTGCCGGGAGGCATCACAAGACATCACGAAGTCCTTCCAGGTTGTCGGGTAAGGTTAGGATTGGGGCAGTGGTTAACTTTTCTTTTAATTGGTCGAAGGCTTTTTGGCACTTCTCATTCAATTCAAACTTCTTTTCCTTCTTCGAAGTTGAGTCATAGGTCGGGCCACGTGGAAAACCCTTCGATGAACCGTCGGTAATAACCGGCCAAACCCAAGAAACTCCGAACTTCCGTCAGCGACTTGGGTGCCTTCCATCCCGTAACGGCTTCGACCTTGGCGGGGTCTACGGCTACTCCTCCCGGCTGAAACCACGTGGCCAAGAAAAGCGACTTCCTTGAGCCGAACTCGCATTTGCTGAATTTTGCATACATTGGTGCTCTCGTAACTTTTCCAAGATGCAGTCGTAGATGCTCCGCGTGTTCCTCATCGTTCTTGGAGTAGATAAGTATATCGTCAATGAACACCACTACGAATTTGTCCAGGTATTCCATGAATACCTTGTTCATCAGTTCATAAAGTATGCGGGGGCATTGGTCAATCCAAAGGACATCACCGTGAACTCGTATAAGCCGTAACGTGTAGAGAACGCCATCTTAGGAATATCTCCGGCTCTAATCTTCAAGCGATGATATCGACCGTAGATCAATCTTGGAGAACACTGCGCACCTTTAAGTTGATCGAATAGGTCATCGATTCGAGGTAGCGGGTACTTGTTCTTGATAGTTACTTCATTCAGCGATCGGTAGTCCACACACATTCTCATACTTCCATCCTTCTTTTGACGAAGAGTACGGGGCTCCCGGAGAAGAGGCTGGGGCGTACAAATCCCTTCTCTTGTAGTTCCCTTATCTCGCTTCTTGAGTTCCTCTAACTCGTTGGCGGGCATTCGATAAGGTCTCTTGGATATGGGGGCGAGACCGGGCATTAGATCGATGATAAACTCTACGTCGCGATCCGGGGCATTCCGGGTAATTCCTCGGGAAACACATCCGGGTATTCTTGTACTACGGGCATTCCGCCTAAGGGTAGCATGGTGAACACTCCCGCAGCTTGCTCACATAGCTTTGGGTTTTGATCCATAGTTATGCTCATCGGTGATCCCCATGGGGTGGATACCGTGACTTCCCTTCGACTGCATCTATAATCCCATTATTTTTGATCAACCAATCCATCCGAGTATGACATCTATGGTCTGGGGTGATAGCACCATAAGGTTTGAGAGAAACACCACGTCTCTAATCCGTATGGGCACATTAATGCAGGCATGGGGTACGGTTATGTCTCCCCGTGAGTGTACCAACATAGGCCTCTTAAGTGCTACTTGGTGCAGGTGGTGTTGTTTGCTTACTTGGGAAGATATGAATGAATGCGAGGCTCGTAATCGAATAAAACTTTAATCGGTGCGAGTTGATAGAGAACATACCCATCAATACGCTCCGGTCCTCCCGAGCTTCTTCCGCCCGCACATGATTCACCTGGCCACGTCGAAACCCGGTGGCGGCCTCGTTGGGTAGCGGGGTCCTGAATAGACCTCGTCCCGCCGCGGGGTGGGGGTTCCTCGGACGGGCGTTGCATTGGCGCCGTGCGCACGTGGGCGTTGCGTGGTTTTGGGCAGCTATTGGAGTAGTGCCCGAATTCTCCGCAATTGAAACAGCTCACATTCCTTCTTCCTGGAGCGGCTAGGGTTGGTGTGGGCGTACGGCGAGGTGTAGCTGACTGTTGACATGGTCGGAAGCGGGAGAACGTCCGGTTGCGGAACATTTGGCTTCCATCCGGCGGGGTGGCTCCCTTGGGGCGTTGTGGCGTTCCTGAAATGGGCGAGCCATAGCGAGCCTCCTCTTGCGGTTATTGTCTACCACCTTTTGGTCATGCTCAAGTCGGACGACCTTGTTGATGAGGCTTTGAACCGGGTGTGATCTGCCCGATCATTGGTCCCCTCGTTCGTCATTTAGTCCCTCAATGAATTTGTCTATCTTTTCTTCTTCGTCGGCGAGTCACTTGGTGGCGTAACGGCAAGCTGGGTGAACTTGTTCAGATATTCTTATCGAGGTGTTCCCTTGACGCGATCTGCGGAACTCGTTTTCTTCATCCTCATCTTGCAACTGGTGGCATGAAATTCTCACGAACGCAGCCGTGAATTCCTCCCATGTTGGTTCCCCGGCGTCTTCAGCTCGTGTCTCCTTGTAGGTGTCCCACCGAGTCACTCGCGGGACCCTCCACTGGTTAGTAGCAAAGATAACTCTATCCGCTTCTCGGATTCGACGAGGGTTAGCTTCTTCTCTATCACTCTTAGCCAATCTTCGGCATCCATAGGTTCTTCGGCCGTGGAAAAAGTGGGCGGCTTAGCTCTCATGAATTCTCCCGGACTCGATCCTCCTCGACCTCCTTGATTATTAGCAATCGCTTGGAGTAGCCGGGTGCAAAGCCATGACCTCCGCCAGTGGAGGGGTTGGGTTCGGCGGGTTCTCGTTGGTTGCTGCGGCTGCGGCGATGTGCCATCCGAAGAAGGTAGATGAATTAAGAGATCGGACTAGTTTAGGTTATAGTTCCCAGGGGAATTCTTCAATCAACGGACGGGGTGACATAATAATAATAAGCTTACGAATTAAGACATCGCAAGGCGATGCTCGGGTTCATCATATTACATAAGGGGGTACACGGTGTACACACACAGTCCTTCATGCCGGGATAGCAATAATAATTATATCGTCCAACTAGATCAACTAATTAAGGGAAATAGGAAGTGCTGCCGAGCTGGGAAGGTCCTTCCGCCTAGTCATCCAACCACCCGCAAGAGCCGGGCGCCGGAAGTGGGTGGTCCGCGGAAGCAAACCGAAGTCCCCATGGCTCGGAGGTGGTGGCCTCGGAGTCACGCCGAATCTTCCGACTCGGTGGCCGCGTACTCTTGCGAGCGATCGGCGGGTGAGGGGGCCTCCGTGTGAGTCGCGACGAGGGGGAACTTCCTCCTCCATTGAGTCGGTGTCGCTAGACTCCCATTTGATCTCCATGGGCTCGCCTCGGACTCCGTATCGGTGTAGATCGGATGGGGTTACCCTCTCCGATCCCGGCTCGGATGGTACTGGTACGGAGCTCGGGGTGGGTCCCATGGATGTGGCAGCAGTGGGGTCTACCAGGTACGGTGCAGGCTCTGTGCTCAACATAAAAGCTTGCTCCATCATAGCTTGAAAAGTATCTAAGCTGGCTGGAGTCATGAGGTAATAGTGGTCGGGCACAGGGGCAGGAGGTGATGGTACAGGCTCAGTGGAAGTACTGCGTTAGCCGTAGACGGGACCAGTGCGCGTTCCTCTAGGCGGTTGATGCTTGCTTGCTCTTCTACCCAGGCTGCTCTTCCAGCTCTACCGGAGCCTCCCCTCGGGCCATGTATGCGGTCCGAGAGTTGCTCATCATCGAGCACCATTGGCTGCGGCTGCAGTGCGGCATGCTTATCTGGTCTCCACGGCCTTGGTGGTACATTGACGGATCATTGAGGCGTGGCTGCGATCGTTGATCTCGAGCAGGGCCTCCTCGTAACAGTCGTCTGCTGTCTCGCCCAACGCGATAGACGCGTGACCATCGGGTTGTAGCAGCGAGGGGTAGCCTCACGGTGCAGACCGGGTTGCCCTCTTCGCGGTAAGGATGATGCACGAACTCGTCATTGTGAGTTCGGCACGGTGTTCCGCATTAAGGCGAAGAAGGCCTCGCATGCCGCATCTGAATAGCCGCTTCGCTAGGTCCCGGTGGTAGCGAGTATGGAAGCAAGTAAGATGTCTCACTTCCCATGTG
>JAIFGZ020000607.1:0-221949 GCA_019925245.2 Oryza australiensis
TGTGGAGATTGTGGCAATCGGGTATCTACATGGCAAGCTTATCCACTGGAGGTAGGGATAGATTGTGCCTGCTATATCTGTAAGCCGAACTTGACTTAGGTGTTACGGTTGCCGATAGAGATAAGGCAATCGGCCTATAGTCACGGTTTGGTAAGATTGAGGAAACCGTCTTAGAGTAAGATAGGGTTTCCGACTTGTAAACCCTTCCTCCCAAGACTATATAAGGGGGTAAGGGCGTCCCTTGAGGGATATCTTAGACTTGATCAGATATCAAATGCGATATCAGAGTTGATAAGCAAGAGCTTTAGACTTTAGAAGTTACAGATCTTGAGATCAATATACACTCGGCGGATCGAATCCACCGAAACAGAGTAGGGTATTACCTCACGAGAGGGCTGAACTGTCTAAATCTTCTTCTCCTTCTAACCCATTGTGCTTGGCGATCTTGGATTGCGACCCCATAAAATATATTGCCGAAACCAAGTTTCGGCGGTTGGCGCGCGGGTAGGGGCCGCGGCGTCAAGACTTCTTCGACAAATCTCGCCAACGAGCGTGATGGGATCTTCTTCGGGATTCGGCGACTTCGCCGCCAACTTCTTCGACGACTCCTCCTTCGACTCGGATTCAAACTAGTCGAAAGGAAAGACCCACTCGGCGCCGTTTGGGCTCCCCAATAGCGCCGGGATCTTCGACGACATCTTCAAGATCAAGATACGACCTACTTTCTTCGACGACGAACTTCACTCGGCACCATTCGGATTATCGAATACCGCGAAATCTGCGCCAACCTTCTCGCCTCCCCAACGGAGACGATCTACTCGGACGAAGACCTCTCGGAGCCGTTTGGGTTACCAAGCGCCGCCGAGATCTACAGCAAGCTCCTCTCCCCGAGTCGGTGACAACCCACTCGGAGGAGTCCACGCCTTCAAGCTCGACTCGGACCGGAGCGATCCGGACCGGGCTACCTAGGATCAAGGGAGGTCGCCGTCATCCTCCCATCATTCGGCTCCGCTCATCTTCGAAGCTCAATACCTCAGCTCCGCCGGGTTCGACAACCTCTACGGCATCCCTTCGACGAAGCCGACAACTTCGATTGCCGCATGGACTGCGAGCCGAAGTGCTTTGAGGTCCTCATGGCCGAGCCGAACGAGTCCGACTCAGCCATGGCCGAAGGCTTGCTGAAGAAGAGCGAGCCGGGATTGAGCACGGCGCAAGACGGCCGAAGAGGAGAAGCAACGCAAAGATGAGGCGACAAGAGAAAGCAAGATTTACGGGCAGCCGGACGGTCGGCTCGGGAGGCTATCCTTCAAACGCGGGTCCGTAACACCAATATCTTCCGGACGCCACGTGAACGCTGTTGCCGCACTCACACTCTTGGACACCGTCATGGAGACGGCGCCCCGATGTGACTCCAATCTTGGACAGAATCAAGACCATCGTCGCGGCTACGGCCAATGGTCATCCCTCCACCTCAGCACGAAGACCGGCGAGTCCGTGGCTAAAACACCGGACAAGAGCCGGCTTCCGCCTCTAAGGTCGGGAGACTATAAGAGGCCCGAGCTAGATCGATCGACGACAAGGCCAAGAGGCCCCCATCGCGAGTCCACTCGAAGTACCGGGACCAAACCGCCGACTCCGCGCACAAAAGACACGGACATCCACCCGTCCACCACCGCATTCGCCACAACGTCGGCTCCGGCTATCCAACCAGCCAACCGAAGACCCCGCCGAGTGATCTGCGGGAAGTCCTCGATCGCCGCTACCAAGAGCGAGACCGACGCACCCGGGAAGATCGAAGGGGATCACCCGATAGCGGCGACGACGGAGTGCCGGCCTTCACTCGGGAGCTTCGCCGAGTGCAGCGGCCGAGTGGATTCAAGCCCACGGGAATAGAAAGGTACGACGGCAAGACCGACCCCGAGTCATGGCTTACCGTGTACACTCTCGCCATCCGCGCAGCGGCGGCGACAACAAGGCTATGGCCAATTACCGCCGTGGCCCTCGCCAACTCGGCCGGGAAGCGCTCACGAGCTTACCAAGAGGCTCAATCGGCTCGTGGAGCGAGCGAGGGACCACTTCATCGCCAACTTCCGGGGCACCTTCGAGAGGCACGGAACCCACTTTGATCTCTACAACATCGTCCGAAGCGGACGAGTCATTGAAAGATTACATCCGACGCTTCTCCGAAAAGCGTAACAAGATCCCCAACATCACCGAGCGACATCATCATCGCTGCCTTCCGAAAGGAGTCCGTGATGAACCGTTAATCGGAAAATTTGGGCGCAAGCCACCGAAGACGGTGAAGCAAATGTTCGAGACAGCGAACTCCTACGCCAAGTCCAACGACGCAATCAAGGCGGCGCGCCAAAATCAGCGACAAAAGGGACGACAAGCACTCGGGAGGAAGCCGTCATTCTAAGAAGGATAACGGCGACAACAATCGGGCCGAAAGCGCAAGCGTCGGCCCGAGGACCTAGTTGCTACAACGTCCAATTCTCAACGCCGTCCTCGAGTCGCGGCCTACGACGCAATCATGAACGATCATGAACGCTCGGTGCACACATCATCTACAAGTAATTCGCCGAGCAACATGCGGCATGGTTAAACAAAAAGCCGACGATGAAGCCGGTACATCGGGAACCAAGAAGAACAACCCGATGGAAATTCGAGTCTTTTCAAGACCCCGTGGGCGAGCTGAATCACATCTTCGGGGAGCCGCAGGCTTATGAGTCCAAAAGGAAGCAAAAGCTGATGGACCGCGAGGTCAACGCGGCACAAACCGAAGTCTCACAATATCTACGATGGTTGGAGGTAGCCATCACGTTTAACCGCTCGGATCATCCTAACCGAGTGGTTCACCCGAGGAGGTATCCTCGATACCCACCCGGTGGTTCGAATATCAAGGCTGAAGCGCGTCCTCATCGATGGGGCGGTGTCCTCAATATTCTTTTCACCAAGACCTTGGACGAGATGCAGATTTCAAGATCGAGTTGAAGGTAAGTTCAGCCCCCTTCCATGGAGTTATCCGGGCTGTCATCTACGCCACTCGGGCACTTCGCCCTTCCAATCATCTTCAGAGTTCGGGAGAACTTTCGGACGGAGAACATCACCTTCGGGGTGGTCGACTTCAAGACGGCCTACCACGCGATCATCGGAAGCGACGTCAAACAAGCCTTCACCTGCGACGAAGAAAGCTGCGATATGGCCTAATCTTGTGAGAGATCACGTGGCCGGGAAGAAATCCGACGGCTACATCAACATCCGAAGAGGGTGAAATTTCTACAAAGAGGATAGCCAAGTCGGGACAAGGCGACGCCAAAACGAAGAAAATCTTTCTTGATCCAGTCGGCAAGATATCTTCAAGGACTTAGAAGATACCGAGTCGCAATGTTCGGGCGCGAGCTTTCATTGTCGATGATTTGGTTCTACTCAAGATCCGGACCATCAAGGACCATCACAAATTATCTCCACTATGGGAGGGACCATACATAATTGCTGAGGTGACTCGGCCGGGAGCATTTCGACTAAAGAGCGAAGATGGATCTTATGGTGGAGAACTCTGGAATATTGAACATCTTCGACGATACGTGCTTAAATTGCCGTAAGTTTTATGTTGTTCTTATTGTCAATCTCAAGCAAGATGACTTTTTGAGTTGACGGTCGGGGCTGCATACGTGTCAATAAAGCATGGTTTTCTTTGATAACTTGTTTATATTTAGTTTATCATTGTTTATTGTTTTGATTCGAGTTCAATAGATAAGGACGAGAATTTTTGATGATCTAATCAAGTTTTAGGCTTGGTGACAGTCGGACGAAAATTACTTAAGAAATTTTCTATGAAGACTCGGGTCAAGGCATTAACATAAATAAGCTAGATACCTACAAGTTCACATCGAAGGCATAAAGAGACCAAGATGATTAAACTTACGCCGATGAACCTCGGACGTCAAGTGAATCTTGGAGGTGAATGCGGAAGATGGCTTGTGATGGAACAAGAGTTCCTAGATGGATGGATTTGGGTGCGCGCAAGTTTAGGGTTCTCCGCGGAGAGCTTGTGAATAGTGACGTGAAAGATGAAGTGTCGAGGATGACCTCGAGGCTTCGTAAAAGACCGAGATGACTCGGGCAAATTAACTCGGATGAGCATGAGCTTGCCGAGTGTTTTTACCCATGAGGGTTGATTAAGATTATTTGTCCCGAGATGACTCGGGCAAGTTAACTCGGATAAGCATGAGCTTGCCGAGTGTTTTTTCCTATGAGGGTTGCGCTAGGTTTTCTCGGGATTGGGCCGAGCCCATGAGATAATCTACGACCCAACTAAGGTGTGGCTCGACGCGTGTCCTTAGGGACTTAAGCGGATGTGCTTAAGCAAATTTGCCCGGCAATATGCACGTGTCCGAAAGCCCGTGCCTTTAAAGATCCTTTCATACCACGGTTTGCTTGACTTCATGAGAAGGCGGCACGATGCACCTTGGAAGGTGACCAACGGCTAAGTTTTTATAGCTGCCTTGATGACAAGGGCTGTTCGGTTTTTGGCATTTGATTAAGTAATCTTATCAATGCTATCTATTTTTTCCACCTTGGTGAAGATCTTTTTAGATTAAGACCAATATTATGGCAGCGGCTATTTAATATTTTGGTCGTATTTTTCGAATGACTGAAAAATTTGTTTACCCATGAGGGTTGACTAAATTATTTGTCCCGAGATGACTCGGACAAGTTAACTCGGATGAGCGTAAGCTTGCCGAGTGTTTTTTACCTACGATGGTTGATTAAATTGTTTGTTCTGAGACGACTCGGGCGAACTACTCGGATAAGCATGAGCTTGCCGAGTGATGTGATTTTTTATGATTGCTTTGGCTTGAGCTAAGCATTTATATGAGAATTATTTGTTAGGGATGACTCGGGCAAATTTCGGGATGACTCGGGAAGATCAGCTCGGATAAGCATAAGCTTACCGAGCGAATTGATTTCTTACCCATAAGGGATGATTGAAATATTTGTTCCGAGTTGACTCGGACAGATCCACTCGGATAGACATGAGCCTACCGAGTGCTTTTTACCTAATAGGGTTAATTGAGTTATTTGCTCTGGGATGACTCGGGCAAATTCGCTCGGATAAGCATGAGTTTGCCGAGTGATGAGGATGCTTTAGCATGAGCTAAGCGTCTACATGAGAATAATTTTTATAGTTCTTGACTATATGCTTAGTACATTTTTGACTAACCACATAGTCGGGGGCTACACCTATAATTAGGTGCATCGGGAGATGCACCTAGATATTTATTTTTGAGAAATTTTTATATTTTTCAGCCCTTCACAGTCTTTGGAGCCACTCGGGAAGATTCGGGCGAGAGATGATGGAATCACTCGGCGCCAAAAGCACTCGGTCAAAGAGATTTTTGGTTGAGTGCTGCTTTGGTCTGAAGGCGAGTTGTCTCGTCGGCCGAAAAGGACTCGGGGGCTCTTGTGGAGATTGTGGCAATCGGGTATCTACATGGCAAGCTTATCCCGGAGGTAGGGATAGATTGTGCACTGCTATATCTCAGAGCGAACTTGACTTAGGTGTTACGGTTGCCGATAGAGATAAGGCAATCGGCCTATAGTCACGGTTTGGTAAGATTGAGGAAACCGTCTTAGAGTAAGATAGGGTTTCCGACTTGTAAACCCTTCCTCCCAAGACTATATAAGGGGGTAAGGGGCGTCCCTTGAGGGATATCTTAGACTTGATCGGATATCAAATGCGATATCGAGTTGATAAGCAAGAGCTTTAGACTTTAGAAGTTACGGATCTTGAGATCAATATACACTCGGCGGATCGAATCCACCGAAACGGGAGTAGGGTATTACCTCACGAGAGGGCTGAACTGTCTAAATCTTCTTCTCCTTCTAACCCATTGTGCTTGGCGATCTTGAGCTGCGACCCCATAAAATATATTGCCGAAACCAAGTTTCGACACCATGCGGGCTTCTATGGATACAGTGCCTCCCAGCTGGATACTCTTCGGAGCCATGCCTTTTGGTGTGATAGGTGGGTGGTTCCGGTACCTCAAACACCATAGTAGGGACTGGAGTTGGACCACGAACCCCTCGTCTCGCGGAATAGTGACTTCCCAGTTCCGTCGTGGTTTGACATCCGCTTTTACGGGCAACTTAGGGTTAGCGGGAGGGGAGCTATCATAATCATTTGGTAAAAAGAAATACAGATATAGAAAAGATATATTTGCATTTTCGGAAATAATAGTTTAAAACTGATCCTACTGTAGGGATATTTCCCTTTAACCATCTAGTTAGGGGTAGGGCGCCATTTGGCCTTAGCCTACGGTCGCATGGCTCTGATACCAGCTCTGTGGACCCCCGATTTTGAGGCGGGAATCTTTCGTGTTCATAGTACCATTTCCTGGATCAAGTAGTTGGTACCCACGAATACTGATCTTGGATAATCAAGTGCGCATGCACGAATAGTCTTACAATACCATTATTACATTAATAGGCCCGAAGGCATTGTTCATCCACAGGACCTTACGGTCCGAATACAACATAAAAACAGAGTTTAGATAAGGCGCGGAAAGAGGCGGCGGCTTGTCAATTGCCACGAGCAACGACCGGAGCTAAAGTCTAATATGCGCCGTCGTTCCCTCGTCCTCCGGTGATATGCGTATGGATCTTCCGGCTCTTCAACTCCATCATTGGAGGTTTGTGCGTATAGCAAGGGTGAGTACCAACCGTACTCGGCAAGCCAACACGAGAATTGATGCATATGATAAGGTTATTCAAAGAACATGGCTAGGGTTATTTTTGCGTAAAGCCGGTTTTCACAATTCTTTTCACAAGCCTATCGACTTGCCAAATCAAGTTTTAATTTCATAGTTCATTAACCCGGCGACGGTTCGTCTACCATCCATCGTGATTCCAAGGATGGCTTCCCGCCTCCGGTTCGTCATGTTTTTCTAGGGAGTCCACCCATTCCCGCATTCTCGAGAAGTTGATCCACCGGCGAATAAAATCATCATGCAAACCCATCCCAGCATTTTTAAGTTCAAAGTCTAGCCAAGCGAAAGTCTTGTCACGATGCTCAATATCCGCGAGCACGGCTATTCGAATAGATTGATTCATTCACACTTGCAAGTGGATGTACACTTTACCCGTACTCCGCGACGGCCCAACAAATGAGCCTACGCCTCAACACATGAGACGGTCACGGCAAAGCCTTTCGATAACCTCACTTTGGCGTACCCGCTCCATGAACTTATGTCCTCATGCACTCTAGGCGTCCTTTTCTAGCAGTGAGAGGAGTTACGGCGCACACCGGGGTAAGGGAAGACATTTCCAATTTTAAGTTTAATTATCGTAGTTTAATCCCACCATTCATAACAAAGGCCGCAGCCTCATTCTCATCCCATAACCACATCATAGAGAACCATCTATGCAAGGATACGCCTCCGCTCGGCTATCTAGTCGGCTAGGTCTATACCCATTCGAAAGTACGGTTGTGCGGCTCGTTTCCGGCTATCTCATGGCTCGGTCCTTAATTGACCAGGGTCGGCACTTGCCTTTTCCGGAGTCCACCCAAATCATCCGGCCGCCCCGTCTAAAACATTTGTATAGTACTTTCCATTTTCATCAAACTTAATTCATCATGGCCATGTGGCGCTCATGTCTCCACATGCCGAATCTCAACCACCTCCCCTAAGGTGGTTGCCCAAGCACAAAGCTTTTTCATAAAGTCCCGAGTATGCATAAATCTAAGTATAGCATGGCTAAGCGGTTTACCGAAGTTATGCTTCGGTTGTTTGTATCACATCGCGAGTTACAAGGAGTAATTCTAAAGGTAATCAACAGCAAGGAATGGCATAACAAGTATAGGTAACTCTGTAAAGCATGCAGGTTTAAAGTTTAAAATAACATCATTTCGCAATTGGGATCGATATGTTCAAAGGGTGTGAAGACTTGCCTTGCTCGCACGCTGGTTGAGTGGGGTCTTCCGCGTAGTCGGCGTTCACTTCTTCGGACGCTATCCGTACGTGCGAAAAGAAGGGTTGAATCCAATTAAAATCCAACAATATCAACGAAAAGAAAGAGATCTCAAAATGATCGCGGTAAGCGGATTCCAAACACAACCTCAACTTCGGAAATTTTAATAGTTGAATCAACGAAAAGGAGTCCAGTTAAACCGAGCAAACCATCTCGTAATAAATATATATTTTGTTCCTAAATTTGAAGATATCCTAGAATAATTAGATTTCTAATTTCCATACCTCCAATAATTTTATCTTTAATGTTGCAATTATATCGCTAGGGGTTTTGAAATTCTAACGACCGAATAATGACATTCATGCTTAACCAATCTTTAAAAAGGTCTCATGTGAACTTCGATAACAAATTAGAGGTCGGACAATATTTGAATTCATAAAAGGAAAAATTTAATCTAGAAATTATTTTCACAAAGTATTTCTTTTTGGAAGGAAAAAGAATATTATACTCATTTCTAGATAATAATATTTCAAAAACCTTATTTTATATCCTAAAATATTTCCAAAATAATTTTTTTACCTTTACCCTAATTCCTTTACTATTTTTCTTTTCCTTATTTTTTTCTTTCCCTTCCTTTTCTTTTTCCCTTTTCTTTTCTTTTCTTCCTCTGCTTCTTTTCTTCCTCTCCCCTGCTCTCGTTTTCCACCGGCGGCCGACGGTGAGGGAGGGTGCCGACGGCGAGGAGGGCCGGAGCTAGGGAAAGAGGGGCGCTACACCATCCTGGGACCACAAGGATTCCATTTCTCCACTCGGCCGAGACCGGGAGCGGCGGAAAGGGCGGCGACGGCGAGGTGGTTCGGCGGCGGTGGCGCTCGTCGGCGGCATAATCCGGCGAAGCTCGGCTAAAGTGAGAGGTCTACGAGCATCGGTGAACCCTAGGGATGCTAAAGGTGGGGTTGGTTCGGCCGGAGAGGCACCGCGGCGGGCTGGTGACGGCGAGGTGGTTCGGCGGCCGAGACAGGGAATTCGAGGGGTTCGTCGCCGGCGATTTTTCGGCGACCATTTGGCTCGGGAAGCTTAGGGGAAATAATACCTAGAGCACGGGAATGATAATGGTACCTTTAATTCGGGAAGAAATCGGCCGAGGGTGACGAATTTCGAAGTGTCGCACGGGCGGTCGAATTAGGGTTCTTCCGCCGAGCTCCGATCCTTCCCAAAATTCGCGCAATGTAGTGGCTAATCCTTGGGGGAAATTGGGGGAAAGCACGAGTGATCACGGGGAGTATTTTTGATGTTGAGGGCCGGGTGCAGGGAGGCTTCTTATAGGCGGTCGACGGCGAGGGCGACGCGACGGCAGCAATGGCGCAGCGTCGGCGGCATGGCGCGGTCGCGGGAGATCGTGCGCGACGTGCGGCAAGCTGCAGCCGATGTGTGTGCGTACGGTGAGCGCGGCGAGGCGGAGCATGCGGACTGTACGACACGACGCTCACGCGGGCAGTACGGCGACGACATGGCGACGGCCTAGCGCGGCGTCAGCGGCGACTTCGGCGACCGCGGGGTGGCGCGACTGTACCGGCGGCGGCTGTGCGCGCAGGACGGTGTCGTCAGCGAGGGCACGCGGGCGAGGGCGTCCTGGTACGGCGCGGCACGGCGCTCGGCGCGTGGCGCGCGCGAACGTGGCTGACGATTTGGTCGAACACTGGCCGACGCGATGAATAGTGCACTTTTCCATTTATCCCGAATTTGAAATCCTATTTTCCATTTCCATTTCTTTTATTCCTAAAAATCCCAAATAATTCTTGGTATTCACAGAACAATTTCTAAAGTATATTTCCCATTTTTCCCCATATTTTTCTTTATATATATTTTCCATTTTTTTTATTTTGCCTCTTCTCTTAAATTCAAGAAAATGGAATTTTGATTGAAGCCAAATTTCAAATTTTATTTCTCTTTTTCCAAAAATATTTTTGCCATCCAATTCTAATTATTTATTATATTTCCCCTATTAATTAGAGTTAAAACATTAATTTATCCCTTTTTTTAATGCACCCTATTATATACATATATATATCTATATGCTCTTTTCAGAGTACACACCTGTTTATTTTGAAATTGTTTTCACCGGCTGGGGTTGAAATGCTTAGGGTTTTATTCCATTTTACCTCAAAGTAATTCTAGAAGAAAATCTTATATCGCTGAACTGGCAATTAAGATCGAAAAACACGATAAGAAGTAATGATTCCAAAAAGTTTTTGTGAGTTCCGATTTTCACGTTCCGAATTCTACTCCTTTGATTTTCAGGATGTTACAAACTGTATTCCATTTTGGTGACTTCCTTTTCTTGGGGTTAGATGGTGGCAAACTAAAATCTTGGCCGGTTGTTTGATTGGATTCTTTATCCTTTCCTCCGCACTGTATCTCTCCCCTGATCGGGGTCCTAGTGTACTTGTCCCATGTATTGTTCCTTACTCCATGTCCTTGTTCCATGGAACCGTAGCGAGGGTCAAGTGTTTCCTTCCATCCCAATGGCGGGTTTGGTGTTATTGCTCTCTGTGGGCTTGACAGTATATCTGTGGGAGTCATCAGGGTTTGCGACGGAATGTACCGGCGTTGCTCTGGGTACCAACCCTGAGTTTGCATATGTTGTTGTTGGAACAGTTGTTGCATCTGTTGCATCATCATGACCATTAACTGTGTTTGGTTAGCCACTACCTGGGCTAAGGTCAGGTTCACAGGGAAAGGAGGTGGAGTGTCCACAGGGTCGCTCTGGGTTAATCCATGAGACTGCTGGGATCTTGCTTTGCTACCCTTGGCTTTTCCCATCTATTGTCAGAGAGAAAGAGAAAAGTAGAGGTTAAGCTATGGATGGGGCCTTATTCTGTGTACTCTCCTTGTTTTAGTGGGTTAAACAATCGCCCAAGTTCCAACATGGTCATAGTCCGACATCTATTTTTGAAGATAGATTAGGGTTAGAGAAAAGTAGTCGTAAAAATCAAATGTTTGAAGAGAATTGGGGGTCAAGGGTGTAAGGCAAAACATATTTGTTTTGTACAAATAGTCTATATTTTTAAAAATAATCCTATGTAGGGATATTTCCCTTTAACCAGCTATTCAGGGGTAGGGCGCCAGTTGGTCTTATCCTACAGTCGCACTGCTCTGGTACCAGCTCTGTCGACCCCCGTTTTTGAGGACGGGAATCATTCGTGTTCATAGTACCATATCCCTGGATCGAGTAGTTTGGTACCCACGAATACAGTTCTGAATTACTAGGTGCAAAGTGCACGAATAGTCTTACACCAAAATTATTACAATAATAGGCCCAAAGGCAATATCCAATACATATAGGACCTACTGGTCCGGATACAACCGAAAGCAGAAATTAGATAAGATAGCAGGCGGAAGGCAGCGGCATGTCGATCGCCTACAGGCAACGACTGGGGACTAAGACCTAGTAGACGCCTTCTACTTCTTTGCCCACCTGGTAGTAAGCATAGGGGTCCTCCAGTTCTTCGTTACCAGCATCTGAAGGTTTGTGCGTATAGCAAGGGTGAGTACCCAACCTACTCAGCAAGCCAACATGGAATGATGCACATGATAGGGTCATTCAAAGGGTGGCTGTGGTTTATTTGCACAAAGCCAATTTTCGCAAATCATTTCACAAACCTAACATCTAGCCAATCAAGTATTAGTTTCAGAGTATTTTAAATCGGTGACGGTTCTGTCTGCCATCCATCGTGATACCAGGGATGGTTTCCCGTCTTCGGTTTGTCATGGTTTCCTGGGGAGTCTATCCCTTCTCGCACGTCAAGAAGTTGAGTCCACGAGCATACAAAATCATTATGAATTCCCACCCATTATTTTAAAATTTATGAGTCTAGCCACGGGAGAAACTTGTCACATCGCTCATTAACCGCGAGCACAGCTATTCGAATAGATTGATTTACTCACACAGTAGTGGATGTACACTTTACCCGTACTCCGCAACTGCTCATTGAATGAGCTTTCATCCCTCTATATGGGACGGTCACGGTAAAGCTTTTTGATAACTTCACTTTGGCAGTATCTGCTCCATGAACTTAAGTCCTCATGCACTCTAGCCATCATTTTCTAGCAGTGAGAGGAGTTCTGACGTTCCCAGGGTAAGAGAGAAGACTCACTTAATCTTTAAGTCATTGTTAAGTTCAGTTTATTATTCACATAAAGGCCTTTTGTCTTATCACAATCACGGGCACTCTACCATTGGTAGGCCCAGGACACTCTACCCATTGGTAGGTCCTTAACTCAACACCTACACCTGAACCACTATGCAGGGGTATTGCCTCCGCTCGGCTATCTACTCCGCTAGGTCTATACCCATTCGAGAAGTACGGTTGTACTAGTTCGTTCTAAGTTGTAGTCTCATGGCTCGGTCCTTAATTGACTAGGGACGGTACTAGCCTTTCCCGGAATCCACCCAAATCCAACCATCCGCCCCAGTCTAAAAACATTGGTTTTGCATTTTTGGTTTTCATAAAAACTCATTTCATCATGTTTTAGGCAATGTGGAGCTCATGTCTCCACATGCCGCATTCCAACTACCTTCCCTTAAGGTAGTTGCCCAAGCATATAGCATTTTGTAAAAATATGAATATGCAAGATTCTAGTATAAGCATGGCTAAGCATTTTATCGAAGATATCCTCCGGTTGTATCACATCGAGGTTTACAAAGAATATTTCTAAGGGTAATCAATATCAAGGCAAGGTACATCAAGCATAGGTATTCATTTGTGTATAGCGTGCATGTTTTGAAGTTTAAATCAACATCATTTCGTAAAATAGGATCAATATGTTCAAAGGGGAGTGTTGACATGCCTTGCTCGTGACCTTGTTGGCTTGAGTCTTCGATGTTCTCGACGATTCCCTCGGACTCTATCATACGTGCGGGAAATCCAATTTGAATTCAATTAGAATTCAAATAAAATCCAATAAGATCAAATAAAAGCCAAATGAATCACGAAAGCGGCTCCCAATACTAGGCTATGACTCTACGCGAACCTAGGTTCGAGTTTCGACGGAAACCGAGTTAGGGCGAAAGAGTTATAAGGATTTGAAGTTTTGCGATTTCCGATTTAGTTAAGTATGATGTGATATTTATTTTAAGTTAATATGCTTAAAGTTTGAGAAATATTAGGGTTGATGATTCAATTAAAAATGAAGTGGTTATCTTTCAATTTTATCAAAATTTTCCTCGGGTCGAGAAGCCCTAGGGTTTAATAATAGTTGATCCCAAGAATAATTCCCGAAGCTAAACACTACACTAATAATCTACGTTTTGAGTCTAGCAAATATATAGATCAAGAATAATATTTTGAAGACAAGTTTAAGACATAGATAATTTTCTCTGACGGATAAATAAATGCTATGATTAAATATTTTGGAAAACATGTTTTAATAATCGGTCCCGAATTATTTTTGAAATCCAAATTTGTTTCCGAGAAAATATATATGAGAAAACTATATATTTTTGCCCAAATATTTTTCCAAATATTTCCCAAAAACTTTTTCCTAAATTTTCTAAATTTTCCCTAAATTTTCTCTTTTTCTTTTCTTTTTCTTTCCTTCCCTTTCTTTCCTTTTCTTTTTTTCTCTTTTTTTCTTTTTCCTTTCTTCCTTCTTATTTCCCTGCTCTGCTTCCCTCTTCTTCCCTTCCAGGCCCGGCGCCGGTGGGGACAAGGCCAACGGTGGCGAGGGATGGCCGGTCCTAGGGGGCAAGGGGTCCTACCTCCATCTACGAGCTACGAGGGTCCCGATTCAAGGCTTGGGCGGGTTGGAGAGGTGGCGAAATGAGCCGGCGTCGACGAGCTCCCAGCGGCGGCGGCGACGCTCGTCGCGGCGGCGCTCCGGCAATGGCATGGCCAAGGTAGCGGGTGTGGGAGCAACTACGGGGTGTGGAGAAGCTAACTAAAGCATCGGTTTGCTTGGAGAAGTTCCGTAGCAGCCTAGCGACGTGCACAGTGGCGGCCGAAACCGAGCAAGTATGGCGGGCTCGCCGGCGGTGGGTCTCCGGCGACTAATTGGTTCGGGCAAGTTAGGGGAATAGAAGCTCTAGACATGTAGAGCACGATAGTACCTCTAATTTGAGGGGAAATCGACCAGGTACGATGAATTTTTGGTGAATTGGCTCGGTGCGACGGCGAAGGCGGCGTCGCGGTGGCTTGCGGCGCGGCTCCGGCGCTTGGCGCGGCAGAGAAGGAAGAAAGGGGAGGGGGCGGCGTGCTGTGGGAGAGGGAAAGGGGAGGCACACCCATATATATAGGCGGCCGGAGAGGGGAGGAAAAAGGGGAGGCCGGCAAGGCGGCGCGCGTGGCCGACGCGCGGACGAGCGCGTTGCAGGGGTCGGGCGTGGCGTGGGCACGCGGGCGGCGCGCGGCAGCGGGGTCGATGCGCGGCACGGGCACGCGCGGCGACGTGTGTGGGGCGGCGCGGTCGGCACGCGGCACGGCTGCGCGACGTGCGGGGCAGCGCGCGACACTGTCGCGTGCGTCACGGGCGTGGCACACGCGTGGCAGACGCACGGCGCGACGTGGAACAGTGCGAGCGACGTGACGGCGCGGTACGGCGCGGCATGGGCATGGTACGGCGGCGTGGGGCACGGTGCTGCTGAAGGGTTACGCGGAGGCTACGCTAGCCGAAAACAAAAACTTTTACCGCGCAAACCAGGAACACTTGCAAGTAAGGGCCGATAGATCGTTACCGATTGGAGTGTGCAGCGGAAACAACCAATCAGGGCTATCCGATCTGGAACTGTCTAGCCGATTCCCGCAAGCCGACAGCCGATACACCAATCAGCCGATTCGCCGATGCCGCAGCCGATTCCTCCACAGCCGATCAACAGCGCGCAACGTAGCAGCGCCTCTACCGGTATCCACACGTCCGGGAACAGAACGCCGTACACCCGTGTGCTAGCACACGATGCAAGGCTACGGTTTGGCTCGAAAGTGGGAGGGTTTCCGTGGAGATTGATCTCGACGACTTCTGTTGCACGCGATGCAATTGACGTGTCACAGCTCTCCACCCCTCCCTCCTTTATATAGAGTTGGCCGACTGGGACTAGTGGCCGATTAGGACTCTATTTTGAATCGGATCTCATCCGTATCTCATAGAGTTGGCCGCCCCACACGTCGTAAGCCCATAGGACTCTATCCGATTGGATCCCTATCCGATCGAGCCGTGTCCGAGTCCAACTCGAATATCTATTCTATCTCCTTAAGCGTGCGACCCGTAGGTTCGGGTATACTCGGTTTCGGCTATAGTCTAACTTAGCCGATCGTCGGCTCGAGTCTAACTCAGCCGACTGTCAATAGCGGCGCCTAGCAGCACATATTGACACCATAGTATACAAGAATAATATCGGCTCGAACCTGTAATGTGTACACAAATCCCTTTGCCTCACGATACCGTTAAGCTATAGGCAAGATGTGTGCCATCCCTTCAATAGCTTAACCATTCACTCGAACCGTATTGGATTATCCGCGTTGATTGACTCCTCAATCAACTTAGCATGGCCATGCATTTCCGTAATCCATTACCTCGAGGGGCCCAGAGATATCTCTCCAAAGGAGGGGCAAATTCCATCTTGATCACTCACATCCCACTCCATGTTTTATAGCAAACCCGAAAACTACCTTTATAACTACCCGATTACGGAATAGCGTTTGGTAGTCCCAAAGTAGGCTACTACACATGTTGGAATCCATGGTGATCTCAGGTCTAAGGACTTTGTACCAACACTACCCGAGACCAACTAATGGCACATTAATTCTGTCTTGTCTCATGGTGGGTCTATCCAACAATGTGTTCTCCAACACATATGTCCATGTTTATTGATTTGGTATCTCCATACCCACGATCTATGAGACATGATCATCAATCAATAAACATGCCGATCTTAGAATCATATTTGTTCCAACAATATGATATATGATCGAGGATCATTTCGAAATAGATTCATACATAAAGAGTCTCATAAATAAGTCACGTACTTATTGATCAATACAAGATGTCTATTTCATGGAACTGAATAACACTTTATTCATTTATACATAAACATTGACGTGATATCCAACATCTCCATGTTGCCTCTAGGGCATATCACTAACAATCTCCCACTTGCACTAGAGTCAATCATGTAAGTATCTAATACCCATTGCTCTTGTGTGTGCCTCATGCTTCGGCGAGGGAGAGGTTTTGTCGGCGGATCGGCTATGTTGAGATCCGTGTGCACTTTGCATATCTTGACATCACCTCCGTCCACTATCTCGCGGATGAGATGATATCGTCGAAGTATGTGTTTGGACTTCGATGTGACCTCGGCTCCTTGGCTTGCGCAATGGCTCCACTATTATCACAATAGAGAGACATTGGACCAGTCGTACTAGTCATCACACCAAGCTCGAAACGAATTTCTTGATCCAAACGGCCTCCTTTGCAGCTTCCGAAGCAGCAATGTACTTGGCCTCCGTTGTAGAATCAGCAACGAGTATCCCGCTTGGAACTCTTCCAGTGGATGCGCCTCCGTTCGAGGCGGAACACGAACCCAGATTGCGAACTATAATCATCCTTGTCTGTTTGGAAGCTAGCATCGGTGTAACCACTTACAACGAGCTCTTCTTCACCTCCATAGACTAGGAACATATCCTTAGTTCTTCTCAAGTACTTAAGGATATTCTTTACGGCGATCCAGTGACCTTCACGGATCGGCGCGTATCTGCTCGTAGCACTCAAAGCGTACGAGACATCGGGCGTGTACAAAGCATGGCATACATGATGGATCCAATTGCCGAAGCATATGGAACCATACCCATCTTATTCCGCTCATCACGTGTCCGAGGACACCGATTCTTGCTAAGATTAATGCCATGTGACATGGGCAAGAAACCTTTCTTGGAATCATGCATGTTGAACCTTTTCAACACCTTGTCAATGTATGTACTTTGGCTTAATCCAATTAGCCTCTTGGATCTATCTCTATAGATCCGAATGCCTAATATGTATGCTGCCTCCCCTAAGTCTTTCATGGAAAAACTATTTTTCAATGAAGACTTGACGGATTCAAGCATAGGGATATCATTTCCAATCGTAATATGTCATCCACATATAAGATTAGAAATACAATTGCACTCCCACCGACCTTTTTGTAAACACAGGCCTCTTCTTCGTTTTTGATGAAACCAAACCCTTTGATTACTTCATCAAAACGAATATTCCAACTCCGAGATGCTTGCTTCAATCCATAAATGGATTTTTGTAGCTTGCATATCTTTTCAGCGATTCTGGATCGACAAAACCCCGAGGTTGTATCATGTATACATCCTCGCTAAGGTTTCCATTTAGGAAAGCCGTTTTGACATCCATCTGCCATATCTCATAATCGAAATATGCAGCAATGGCTAGGATAATCCGAATAGATTTAAACATTGCGACGGGCGAGAAGGTTTCATCATAATCAACTCCTTGAATCTGTTTAAAACCTTTCGCCACCAATCGCGCCTTATAGATGTGAACATTTCCATCCATATCGGCCTTTTTCTTAAAAACCCATTTACACTCAATGGTTTTGACACCATCAGTGGATCAACCAAGTTCCAAACTTGATTGTCGTACATGGATTCTATTTCGGATTTCATGGCTCCAAGCCACTTGTTGGAATCGGGTCCCACCATCGCTTCCTCATAGGTCTTAGGCTCATCGTTGTCTAACAACAATATATCACGTTGTTCCGCACTGTGTACTGTCGGTGCACAACGTGATCTTTCGACCTCCGTGGGGCTGGTGTGTCTACAACGGTGGCGCAACACTTTGCTCCTCCTGTTGTGGTTCGTGGTCGCCGAAACGTTTTCGGTGTTTCTTGAACTTCTTCAAGATGCACCCTGCTCCCACTAACCCTTCTTGAAAGAAACTCTTTCTCCAAGAAGACACCGTGTCTGGCGACAAACACTTTGCCTTGTTCCCGATTATAAAAGTAATATCCCTTAGTTTCCTTAGGATATCCCACAAAGAAGCACTTGTCGATTTGGGTGTGAGCTTGTCGACCGTAAGCGTTTTACATAAGCTTCGTATCCCCAAATTTTGAGAAAAGACAAACTAGGGGGTTGCCCTGTCCATATCTCATATGGTGTCTTTTCAACCGACTTAGATGGAACTCTATTTAGTGTGAGCGCAATGTTTCAAGAGCATATCCCCGAAGGATAACGGAAGATCACTTTGGCTCATCATCGACCGCACCATGTCCAACAAGGTGCGATTTCTCCGTTCGGACACTCCGTTCCATTGTGGAGTTCCTGGCGGAGTCAAGCGTGGAACAATTCCACAATCTTTCGATGATTACCAAACTCTTGGCTCAAGTATTCTCCTCCACGATCCGATCATAGAAACTTGATTGTTTTCCCTAAATAATTCTCTACTTCATTCTGAAATTCTTTGAACTTTTCAAAGGATTCGGACTTATGCCTCATTAAGTAGATATAACCATATCTACTAAAGTCATCGGTAAAGGTAATGAAGTACGATAACCCACCTCGGCCGTTGAGCTCATTGGTCCACATACATCGGTATGTACGAGTGCCAATAAGTTACTTGCTCTCTCACTATGTCCCGTGAAAGGTGCCTTTGTCATCTTACCAAGTAAACAAGACTCACATGTCTCAAATGATTTAAAATCAAAAGAGTGAAGCAGTCCATCCTTATGGAGCTTCTCCATGCGTTTCTTATTTATATTGCCTAAGCGACAATGCCGATAAACGTGGGGTTTATATCATTAGAGAGTTGCCTTTCGTATTAATGTTATAGATGGGAGACGCTTCAAGATTCAAAACGTATAATCCATTCACCAATGGAGCATGAAAATAGAACATATCTCGAGATATATTGAACAACCATTGTTCATTGATCTAAAATCATATCCTTCCGCTTGCAAACATGAAGCGAAATAACGTTTTGACATAGTGTTGGAACACAATAACAATTATTCAATTCCAAAACTAATCCCGAAGGTAGATGAAGTGGTACTCGTGCCGACAAGCTCGTAGCAACGCTTGCTCCATTGCCGACGCGCAGTTCACCTCGCCCCTTCTCTATCCTCTACTTCTTCTCATTCCCCGCAACGATTTGCAAATATGAGCTACCGATCCGGTATCAAATACCCAAGAGTCGTAGGTGAAATAGCAAGATTAATGTCTATGACATTAATACAACGTAAGTCGTACTTTGCTTCTTTTTGAGATCCTCCATGTACTTCTTGCGGTTCCTCTTCCAGTGGCTTGTCTCTTTGCAATAGAAGCAAACGACATCGATGCCGTCGACCCCTTCTTGCCCTTGTTTGCATTGGAGGCACTCGCGATCTCATCGGGAGATAACTTCCTCTTGGTGCAAAGTTTCTTGACAGTGGTTTGCGCTTTGCCTTCGCATCATCATCACATGATGACCGTTTTCTGGATACTCTCCTCACTGTCTTTAGCATCCCATGCAATTCAGCCAAGGTTCTATCCATATTGTTCATGTGATAGTTTAATATGAATGGCTCGAAGCTCGGAGGGAGCGGCGGAGAATCACATCGCAGCCAACTCTTGGCTAAGGGGAAAACCTAGTTTTTCCGGACTCTCGATATAGCCAATCATCTTTATCACATGCGGATCGACGGGATTCCCTCAACAAGCTCGCACGCAAACAAGGACTTTGAGGTGTTGAACCTCTCGGCCCGAGCTTGGTTCTCAAACATGCCACGCAGTCCCGAATAATAGTGTAAGCATCGCGCTCTCATATTGCTTCAAGCTCGGGGGACATTGTAGCAAGCATGAGACACTTATACCTAGGGCATCATTAGTGTGCTTCTCGTAAGCTCTCCGTGCGTTGTAGTGGCATTATTTGGCAAATCCTCGGGATAGGGTACTTCAAGAACGTACTCCTTACGCTCTTGCTTGAGAACAATTCTCAAGTTGCGATACCAATCCATAAAGTTTGTTCCATTTAATTTTTCCTTTTCGAGAATAGATCGCAAATTAAAGGTACGGGTGTAGTATTAGCCGCCATTTATTCTACAAAGAAAAAGCAAAGTTTAGCACAATGTTTATGCTATGTCTATTGTTAAACAATTTAACATTAGACTCCGTTACGTATTTTATACCTTCCCTATAGGTTACGTATTGTGTCAAGATCCACATGTTAGTTAATTTTCTAGTGAGCTTTGACATCACCGCTAGAAAATTAATAACATCGGTAAGCAACTCCTTGCTAATCACATCTCTATGTGACTCTTGTTGTTGGTGTGGCATCTCCATGCCCCGGCCCCAACCTATGCCCCAAGGCCCAAAACTGTTTTGATAGCCTTGTTAAGTAAACCAAATGCTCCCGCTGTATATGTCCGACATATACCCCTCGTGTTATGATAGAGAATGGCACTCGCTTTGGCCGACCCACCATTGACGAGCATAACGGTGACGGGTGCAACATTTGGAAGGGCATCATTACTACTTAATTTTGCGAGGGATGCTATCCTATCAAACAAACATATCACATATGAAAGCAAGAAGAATAGCATATAGTGAAATAGTATGGCCCCCTTCACATGGTGATCTCCATCTCCATGCCGGTGTACAGGATCTCGATCTTCATCACCGTTCTTTCGAGTGCCGAATGCTTGATTTCTTCAAACTAAGCTACTACTATAGAAGCTCTAATTGAAGATTACATCGACTCGCAGTCGTGAAAGAATATTACAAGCATTGCACGTATGAAAGAATATTACAGGATTGCACATATGAAAGAATATTACATGCATCACATGCATCTCATACATACAATAGGGCCATACCATCTCAAAGCATTCTCTGCAAAAACAAGTTAGGCGTAGAAACGTTTTCTACTTATCGCAGAGCTATGGCATCGAGACAACCTATAAGGGGGACGCACACGGCGGTCCCGCTATGAATTCGCTTACGGAAACCATGTCGGCATAATCATATTATGCCGTCCCGATACACTATCAAGGGAGATGGTTTGCGTAGGCGCGAGGCAGCTAACAAGATCGGACTACGAGATAGCTTCGGCATAATCACATTATACCGTTCCGATACACTATCAAGGAACGCTATCTCGAACCCAACTCAAACCGAGTTATATGGAAATTGCTTCGACGTAATCACATTACGCCGTTCCGATACACTATCAAGGAACGAAATTACCATTAACTCTCCTCAACGATCCCGTAAAACCGATTGATCTAATCAACCCGTGCGCAAAACTTGTTCCAGATCCAATCTAAAACCCGAACTAAGCAAGATTAGCTCGATACCACCGAAGGGTTACGTGGAGGCTACGCTAGCCGAAAACAAAAACTTTTACCGCGCAAACCAGGAACACTTGCAAGTAAGGGCCGATAGATCGTTACCGATTGGAGTGTGCAGCGGAAACAACCAATCGGGGCTATCCGATCCGGAACTGTCTAGCCGATTCCCGCAAGCCGACAGCCGATACACCAATCGGCCGATTCGTCGATGCCAGCCGATTCCTCCACGCCGATCAACGGCGCGCAACGTAGCGGCGCCTCTACGGTATCCACACGTCCGGAACAGAACGCCGTACACCCGTGTGCTAGCACACGATGCAAGGCTACGGTTTGGCTCGAAAGTGGGAGGGTTTCCGTGGAGATTGATCTCGACGACTTCGTTGCACGCGATGCAATTGACGTGTCACGCTCTCCACCCCTCCCTCCTTTATATAGAGTTGGCCGACGGGACTAGTGGCCGATTAGGACTCTATTTTGAATCGGATCTCATCCGTATCTCATAGAGTTGGCCGCCCCACACGTCGTAAGCCCATAGGACTCTATCCGATCGGATCCCTATCCGATCGAGCCGTGTCCGAGTCCAACTCGAATATCTATTCTATCCCCTTAAGCGTGCGACCACGTAGGTTCAGGTATACTCGGTTTCGGCTATAGTCTAACTTAGCCGATCGTCGGCTCGAGTCTAACTCGCCGAACTGTCAATAGCGGCGCCTAGCAAGCACATATTGACACCATAGTATACAAGAATAATATCGGCTCGAACCCGTAATGTGTACACAAATCCCTTTGCCTCACGATACCGGTTAAGCTATAGGCAAGATGTGTGACATCCCTTCAATAGCTTAACCATTCACTCGAACCGTATTGGATTATCCGTCGTTGATTGACTCCTCAATCAACTTAGCATGGCCATGCATTTCCATAATCCATTACCTCGAGGGGCCCAGAGATATCTCTCCAAAGGAGGGGCAAATTCCATCTTGATCACTCACATCCCACTCCATGTTTCATAGCAAACCCGAAAACTACCTTTATAACTACCCGATTACGGAATAGCGTTTGGTAGTCCCAAAGTAGGCTACTACACATGTTGGAATCCATGGTGATCTCAGGTCTAAGGACTTTGTACCAACACTACCCGAGACCAACTAATGGCACATTAATTCTGTAGTGTCTCATGGTGGGTCTATCCAACAATGTGTTCTCCAACACATATGTCCATGTTTATTGATTTGGTATCTCCATACCCATGATCTATGAGACATGATCATCAATCAATAAACATGTCGATCTTAGAATCATATTTGTTCCAACAATATGATATATGATCGGGATCATTTAGAAATAGATTCATACATAAAGAGTCTCATAAATAAGTCACGTACTTATTGATCAATACAAGATGTCTATTTCATGGAACCGAATAACACTTTATTCATTTATACATAAACATTGACGTGATATCCAACATCTCCATGTTGCCTCTAGGGCATATCACTAACATGCGGGTGCAACGCACGGCGCGCGGTGGCGAGGCGGTCCAGGGTCCAGGTTACGGCGTCGAACAAGTGGCGTGCAATGAATAGTGACATTTTCGATTTTCCCGAATTAAATTTCCTAATTTCCCAATTCTATTTCCTTTCACCCCTAAAATTCAAAATAAAATATAACACACCCAAATAAGTTGTAAAATATATTTTCAACCTTTTCACCCACTTTTATTATTTTAAAATTATATTTTACATATTTAATTTAATTCTTTTTCCTTAATTCCAGAAAATGCGATTTTGATTCAAATTAATTTCTAGACTTCTTATATATACTCTAAAATATTTTATCACTCATTTTGCTCACTAATTAATATTACTGGTTTTTTAATTCCTGGTTTTAAATTCTCCGATGTTCAGGGTGTTACAGGTTGACACCAGGCCACCATGTCAGCGCCACATGTGTGTCGCATGGTGCACCACACCCTGGACCCGTGGACTTGGTCCAGCGTCGACCGGCGCCCTTGAGCCACGACATGTGGGGCCCGCTTGCCAGCACCAACCCCTCCCATGATGATGTCACCCTAGGATTTGTTGCATAATAATTGATTAATGTATTTTTTGTTAATAGTAAAAACACAATAAACCTTCTAAAAATCATAACTAATTCATCCAAGCTCTGTTTAAGCCCATTCAAATTGCAGTAAATTCATAGAATGTAGACAATCCATTAAAAATTGTTGTGTTTCCTGTTTCAGTAGACTTATAGTCTGTTTTGCATGTGTGCCTTGTTTGTTGTTTAGAATCCGGCAGTTCCTAAGCGCCTATTTATTTTGAAGTTGTCGCAAAGGTTGCACCAGCACCAGAGCAAGGCAAGTCATGCTTTAATTTGATCATATTGTGCCCATTTTGCGAATACCTCAATTTCCTTAAATATTGCATTGTTTTATAATATCACTTTATGGGCTTATTTACCTATTGTACTCAGCCATATGAATTGTCTACCTTGTACCTTTGATAGCTGGGGTATTAATATGATTAGATGCTGGTCTAGGAGATGTTTAGTCATGCTTAGATCAACTAGCTTACTAAAGGGGTTATCTTACTTAATTATTTAGTATAGGCCCTTGTTGATGAGAAAAATCTCTCACACGCTGGCCTCGGAGATCTGCTTAGCTCCAGTGCAGGTCCGTCCTTGGCTACCTGTGATGATCTAGGCGTGTCAAATGGTTTGATCTGCTAACCAATAAAAAAGAATAAACAGATACATGTGTTAAGGTTAAAGTTAGATCCTACCGGATTGGCTGAGGAAACCAACCTGCATATAATTGCTTTCTCGGAGCATATTTAAACTAAGTGACTGGGATAGATCGGCTATGAAGGGTTACGCGGAGGCTACGCTAGCCAAAAACAAAAACTTTTACCGCGCAAACCAAGAACACTTGCAAGTAAGGGCCGATAGATCGTTACCGATTGGAGTAGAGTGCGCGGAATAACCAATCGGGGCAATCCGATCCGAAGTGTAGCCGATTCCCGGAGACGCCGATTCGCCAATCGCCCGATTCGAGTCGTCCGGCCGCGTTCTCACGCCTCGCTCCGATGCGCCCGACCGCAGCCGATTCCACCACGCCGATCGCTTCGATTGCAGCCGATCCGAAGCCGATCACACGCGCGCAACGTAGCGGCGCTCTACCGGTATCCACACGTCCGGGGACGAACGCCGTACACCCGTGTGCTAGCACGCGATGCAAGGCTAGGGTTTGGCTCGAAAGTGGGGAGGGTTTCCGTGGAGATTGATCTCGGCGACTTCGTTGCACGCGATGCAATTGATGTCCTGCTCAGCTCTCCACCCCTCCCTCCTTTATATAGAGTTGGCCGACCGGGACTAGTGGCCGATTAGGACTCTATTTTGAATCGGATCTCATCCGTATCTCATAGAGTTGGCCGCCCATACGTCGTAAGCCCATAGGACTCTATCCGATCGGATCCCTATCCGATCGAGCCGTATCCGAGTCCAACTCGAATATCTATTCTATCCCCTTAAGCGTGCGACCCGTAGGTTCAGGTATACTCGGTTTCGGCTATAGTCTAACTTAGCCGATCGTCGGCTCGAGTCCAACTCAGCCGACACTGTCAATAGCGGCGCCTAGCAGCACATATTGACACCATAGTATACAAGAATATAATATCGGCTCGAACCTGTAATGTGTACACAAATCCCTTTGCCTCACGATACCAGTTAAGCTATAGGCAAGATGTGTGCCATCCCTTCAATAGCTTAACAATTCACTCGAACCGTATTGGATTATCCGTCCGTTGATTGACTCCTCAATCAACTTAGCATGGCCATGCATTTCCATAATCCATTACCTCGAGAGGCCCAGAGATATCTCTCCAAAAGAGGGGCAAATTCCATTTTGGTCACTCACATCCCACTCCATGTTTCATAGCAAACCCGAAAACTACCTTTATAACTACCCAGTTACGGAATAGCGTTTGGTAGTCCCAAAGTAGGCTACTACACATGTTGGAATCCATGGTGATCTCAGGTCTAAGGACTTTGTACCAACACTACCTGAGACCAACTAATGGCACATTAATTCCTGTAGTGTCTCATGGTGGGTCTATCCAACAATGTGTTCTCTAACACATATGTCCATGTTTATTGATTTGGTATCTCCATACCCATGATCTATGAGACATGATCATCAATTAATAAACATGCCGATCTTAGAATCATATTTGTTCCAACAATATGACATATGATCAGGGATCGTTTAGAAATAGATTCATACATATCGAGTCTCATAAATAAGTCACGTACTTATTGATCAATACAAGATGTCTATTTCATGGAACTGAATAACACTTTATTCATTTATACATAAACATTGACGTGATATCCAACATCTCCATGTTGCCTCTCGGGCATATCACTAACAGGCTATGCCGACACAGTATGAATCACTTAACCTAAATATACACCAAGATAATAAATATATACGTTCATAACCTAGACGATGCTGCAGGTCTAACGTAAATCGGCTAATACTCCGATATATCTTATAAAAAGATATCAATCTGACCTAAATGTGTTAAACCTAGATCAATTGGTTGTCGGCTGATGCCAACGGACTGATACTGGCTGATGCGCCGAGATTGTATTGATTGTGATTGATTGTTTACAGGGGCCTCGGGTCCTATTTATACCCAAGAGTAACAGTATCTGTGTGAACCACGGTTTCTATCTAATCTACTATACATGGTACGACAATATCCCAGGACATGGTCCCACGCCGTATTACAATAGGAAATCTAAACAAATTCCTAGTTTACAGACACAATTGTCGTTACAGGACTCTATCCATAGATGGCAATATCTTTTAATGTGCAATTAAGGAACCGAATCCAACTCCTTATCTCCACGCTTCCCATCGGGATTGGTCCCACTTCAACCCTGACTCAGAATCGGCTATCGGCTATTCTAATCTGATTCACCTTCGGCCGATTGGCTCCGTAGCCGATTCGGACTCAGCCGATTATGTTTCTGTCTCTTCTCAGATCGCATACCTTCTCCGATTCCGCTCCAATCTCTGCTTCAAACCCGAGGATTAGGTTACCAAATTTGGTCGTTAACACATGCCCCCAAGTCCGTGATATGAAATGTTGCAGATTTTAGATGATTCAAATCCCAGGCGCAATCCTAGCGCGACTCTGCTTCGACTGTCACAGAAATTCTTTAAATATCGCCCCCACTGCCACCAAACAAGTCACGCCATCAAACAGATAGCCACCTCAGCAGACATCTTCAAGCTCTCCGGCGACCCATCCAGCCTTCAAGACCCACAGCAGCGATTTCCTCCTCCAGCGACCTCCGCTCACGAGATGGCTTCCTCCGCCGCCGCCACTGCCACATCGGCTGTCACACCTGCTGAGTTCCCTGAGGTGCGCCCTAATCGGCTAAAAACCCCTTCTTTACCGCCTTGACATATAAATCTGCATTCCAGGGTTTCTAATTTATGAACTTGTCCTGCTTTCCGATTGTAGCATCTGTCCCATCAGATAGCCATCCCCAGTCTTGTTCAGAACAACAGATATTTTCTAGGGCCTATCGGCAACAAGGACCCCACTGAGATAATAACAGCCGAAACCGATAGGATGCCCTATAACATGAAGAAACCCTCTCTGAGTCACTGGGCTAGAACCTTTAAATCTTGGCCGTCCATGGACAAATCCTGGCCTCAATGGTATAAGAGGATGCAATCGGCCAAGCAAACACACTGGGAAAAAGTAGGGTAGCTTAATGTTTAGCTTTGTCAATGGCCGATATGGAGAAAGATGAACCGTTGATGTTGGCCGCGACCTACTTCTGGAATGATACTTTGAATGCTTTCATGTTTCAACAAGGTCCAATGATAGTCACCCTAGCTGACGTAGTAATGACCACTGGATTAAACATCTTGTCGTGGGCTAACCCTGAAGAACTGAATAGGAAAGGCCAACACCAGTTCAAGACCAAGGCCATAGGGGGATGGAGCGGTTATGTGGCCATGAACATGAGGGATGGACCAGTTGGCCCTAGGGAACACACCGCATTTCTTATGATGTGGCTGGTAAAATTTGTGTTCTGCGGTTCAAGCTGTTGGCTGACTGCCAATTGGCAAGTTGTAGCCGAGGCCCTGGTAGACAAAAAAAAGATCCCTCTGGGCAAGTACCTCCTCGACTACTTATATCAAACCCTCCATCAAGTCGTTGCCAAGAAAGCTGCCGACGCCTCTGTTAACACTGGGGGCCTGTGGTGGTTTCTTTAGATCTGGCTAGTATTGATGACCCAGAAAGTAGCCGGTCGGCCACCTCAGACTGAAGTGTGTTTCCTGCGACTAGAGCCGATTGAAGATGATGAGGGAAATGAAATAACCACCACGAGGTGTCTAAGCTATGGAGAAGCAGTGGCCATGCATGCCGGGTCAAAACAATTGGCTGAACTGCTAGGCGAGTGGTTTGTGTCCTTATATGATGGATTTGCAAAGGACAACCACTGCTAGTACTTCTACAGGGATCGGTCACTCTTCGAGCTGCCCGTCGAATTCAACTTGGAGGAGATCAACTCGGATGACTACCCCAAATGCAGAGAATTGTTCACAACTGCCATCACACCTTGTATTCTGCCGACTGGGATCCATCAGGGCCGATCAATGACAAAAAGTTATGAATTCTACTACCCTGTATCGGCTGCCAGGCAACTCAGACTTGGGCAACTGCCAATCGGCTGCTAGTACGCTGATAAGATTGAGACAAGGGGCATTGTAAACCAAACTCCGATTATGAGTAAACTGATGGACATAGCCGGTCCCTCCCTTGGGAGCATCGAGACCATGGTACTTGCCTACAAGAAAAGTGCAGCTTACGACCGTTGGTGGGTTGAAATCAAGCACCACATCTTTCACCAGCGGTCTTTTTACTACGTCACCCTGCTGCTGCCAGATGAAATCCCCTCGGTGAGTCCTAAACTCCAAACTATTCCCTCTTCTTGGGTCATCGGCTGATTTAACCTGCTAACATTTGAACTTCTTCCCTCTTGCAGGAAATAGAAACAGAACGGCCGACGGTGAGTAACTCCGACATTCCAATCGAGTACCGCCAAGGCGTTCTGCCAAATGGATGTGGGCTAGCTCCGTCGGCCATCAGCTGGGACGCGCCCAAGTTGAAAACATTGTTGCATGGACAAACACGTCAGTCGTTGGCTCGGCAAAAAAGAACTGCCCCAAGCGCGAAGCCATCGGCTGCACCTGCAAAGAAGCAAAAGAAGAAGCAGCCGATCGCGACAGCTGACAGCCTCCCGTTAGTGGATCCCAGCATCAACCAAGTCCTGAACAAGGAGGTTGCGGATGAAGAAATGTCAGCGGCTGTTGGAGCAGCGGCCGAATCAAGTGATTCGAGCCATAACTCGATCAGTCCCCACCGACAGCCCGCCAGTTCCAAGTCCTACCACGAAGAAATAGCCGGTAAGTCCTCGTTTTGCTAGATTCAGCTTCATCATAATACCACTTTGTACTTAACCGAATGTATTTTATTTAGGTCAAGAAATTGGCTCGCCATCCTCCGCATCGCTCTCCACAAGTAACCATTTCCTTCGGCTTGCATTTTAGCTTACCAATCCCAGCCGATTTCACAACTGACTTGTCTTTTCTTTTGTAGCCTCCTCCATCTTCGTCGGCTGCCCCCAAGTGTCAAGCGAGCACACTGCATCGGCTGTGGGCGGCCAAGAAGCTGGGAACGTCACAACGTCGGCCGATGAACCGGTCGGTGTAGCAACTTTGGCTGGCGATCCCATTGAAGAAGACACCGCTCCCATCGACCCGGCCAAAGTTGAAGAAGAGGCTGATCCGATGCCTGCAGCAAGAGTAAGTTTACCCCCATCCTTCTCCTCACAATATCTCAAACAATCGGCTGCTCCAATCGTAGCTTAACCCTGTTGTTTCCTTTGTACAGCCTCTGGCCGACTTGCTCTCCTTTGACATCAAGGAGTTTCTTGGTGAGGAAGAAGGGGAAGCCACCAGTCCAGATAAAGCCCTAGCTGACGAGCTAAAAGAAAAACTGCAAGACATACGCTGTCGGCTGGACATCGATACATACAGGTTGATGGAAGAATGCGGGTTGGCCAAGTCTCGATTCTTCGAAATTGAGAGCCAACTCCCTGAAGATCTAGCTGCCAAGGTCTCCACTACCATCTGTATCGATCTGCATCGGCCAAGGCTTGGGCGCGCAATGCAATGCATGATTGAAAGGCTTGCCCATGCCGATGTAACCACCAAGATCCAAGACATTGTCAAGAATGTGGAGGCTGAAAAGGCGAAGTTGAATGAGCTGAAGGCTGGCCCAACCACTTCTCAAGCCCGGATCGCCAGCTTGAAGGCTGAAGAAGCCGACTTGATGCGACGGCTGGAACAATGTCGAGCTAACATTGCTGCCGAGGAACAGGTGCTGGCCGATTTGCCGAAAGCTACTGAAGACCAAACAAGCAAATTGACGGCCATCATCAAGTATCTGAAAGAACTCCATAAATCGTCTAAAGTAATCCCCGGCTCCAATGCTGAAGATCAAGCGATGGTCGACAAAATAAAGGCAATCCAAACTGCGGCCATTTCGGCCATAGATGCATTCTTGGCCTTGTAACTTAGACTTGAACTCTGTACACTTGATGTAATCGGCCAGAACTGACTTTATTATGTAATCGGCTTGTACATTGGTTTTAATTTTTGATTGCCGTTGAAAACCTAAAAAATTTCCTCTTGGTATCTGCCTTCTTGATTTGTATATGTATGTGCCATCCTAATTTTGTTGACGTCTGCGATGTTGACAAAATTACTAACTTGACACAATCCTGCTACTTGTATCATCGTCGTTGGCTGAACCTAGCCGATTGTAGAAAACTAGGGGAAAATCTTAGTGTAAAAATGGCCTAAAGACGATGCTTACACAAGTCAAGACATCGGCTAACACGAATCGGCAGCAATCGGAGCCGAATCATGAACTGATCCAAACACTTGGGTAGTATTATTTTAAAATATTTGCCATTCAGAGCCCTTCCAAATACCTCTCCATCCAATCCTTCTAACATATAGGCCCCTTTGGAGACGCATCTATGGATCTTGAAAGGCCCTTCTCAATTTGGAGACCACTTGCCGAATTTATTATCTCTTGATCCAGTCGGTAATATCAATTTCCAAACGAGTTCGCCCTCTTCAAAAGACTTAGGCACGACTTTTTTGTTATAATGACGGGCTACTCGTTCCTTTTCTCTTGTTACTTTTTCCAAGGCCCTCATCCTTGACAAAACTAGGTCTTCCGATTCATCCACCACCAAGTTATAATAGTCATCAGCTGTGAGCTGGTCTTGTAATTGAATCCGTCTTGAGCCGATGATGTTTCTCCATGGCAGAACTGCTTCGTGCCCATATACCAATTTGTATGGAGGGACTTGCATAGATCCATGGCATGCCATCCGATAGGCCCACAGTGATTCGGCTAATCGGTTGTGCCATTGTTTGGGGTACTCAGAAATCTTTCTCTTTATCAGTTTGATCAAACTTTTATTTAAAGCTTCTGCTTGCCCGTTGGCCTGCGCATAGTACAGCGAAGAATTAAGTAATTTGATCCCCATGTCGTCGGCAAACTGAACAAACTTGTCCGATATGAAGATAGATCCCTGGTCTATTATTATTGTTTGTGAGACGCCAAACCGGTAAATGATATGCTCTTTAACAAACTCGATTGCGTCCCTAGAATCAACCTTTTTCAAACGAATTGCCTCCACCCATTTTGTAAAATAATTTCTTGCCACCAGAATGAATTTATGTCCTTTGCTTGAGGGTGGATTAATCTGGCCGATCATGTCGATGCCCCATCCCCTAAACGGCCAAGGATTTATGATTGGGTTCATAGCTGATGCTGGCGCTCTCTGTATGGCTCCGAATTTTTGACAATCCTAGCAACCTTTGTAATATTTGAAACAGTCCTCCAGCATCGTCGGTCAAAAATACCCTGCTCTCCGAAGCAACCACTTCATCTTGTGAGCCGATTGATGCGTGCCGCATATCCCTTCATGAACTTCTCCGATAGCTACCTTGGCTTGATCGGGAATAAGACACTTGAGCAGCACACCATCAATTGTCCGATAATAGAGATCTTCATCGAGCAAAACATATCTTAAAGCCTTGTATCACAATTTCCTTGAAGCCGATTGAGAAGGATTCTGTAAATAGCTGTAGACCTCAAACCTCCAATCGTCGGCTGTCATGGCAGCAACTTCTATCTCAAGTTCTTTTATCATCGGCCTGTAGCCTGATGCCCCTTGAGCTAAATCATTGGCTTCTCTATTCTGCTCTCTAGGGATATGTTTCAGTGTGACTAGCCAAAAACTGTTCATCAATTCTCGGCATTGTTGATAGTAGACCATCAGCGCATCGTTCCTGCATTCATACTCTCCTGACAACTGGCTGATGACCAACAGTGAATCTCCCATTATTTCGATGGCGTCGGCTTCGACTTCTTTGAGAAGATGCAATCCCTTGAGCACTGCTTCGTATTCGGCTTGATTGTTTGTAGCATGGGGATTGATTGAGAAGGTGAATTCAAAACTTGCCCCCCTTGGTGAAGTAATTACTAAGCCGATACTGCATCTGCTTGTGCATACCGAGCCATCAAACGTTAATGTCCAAGGCATGATCTCGACTGAGCCGATTGAGTCATATCTGTGTTCCACAATAAAATCGGCTATAGCTTGTCCTTTAACTGCCCTGGGTGCCTGATACCTCAAATCGAACTCCGTCAAAGCAAAAATCCACTTTCCAATACGTCTCTTTAACACTGGAGCCGACAGCATGTATTTGACTACGTCGGCTTTGCATACTATCGTGCACTCATTAGATAGTAGATAATGCCTCAACTTTGTACATGAAAAATATAGGCACAAACACAACTTTTTCCACGGGTGAATACCTTGTTTCTGCGTCCAATGGCCGTCAGTTGAGATAAACGATAGCCTTTTTCTTGCCTTCAACTTCTTGGATTAGGATTGAGCCGATTGATTTATCATCGGCTGATAGGTACAGCTTGAACGGTATCCCTTTCTGTGGAGACATTAGAACTAGGGGTGAGCTTAAGTAATCCTTGATGTTGTTCAATTTCTTCTGTTGCTCTGCCCCCCCATGTGAATGCTTGGTTGTCACGCCCAAAAATTTAGACCCGAATTTCCGAAGCTATATGTGTATTAAAATCATTGTCCAGGACCAGCCAGGGTACACATACGACAATTGTTGATATTACAGTTCCACGTCTTAGTAACAATACAAAAAGATTACAAAAGAGTAGTGGAAAAAGAAAAAGGGCCTAAGCCTAAGCTTGACGCTGGCCACGGGGCTTCGACCACTCCACAGGCAGCTTCCAGAGTGTAGGACAAGCCTACTCCATTTCGTCTTCTTCTTCAGCTTCTGGCTCAGGTTCTTGTGAAGAGGCAAGGATGAGTACTTCCACGTACTCAGCAAGTCACATCGGAAGAGGAGAGAAATGAATGCAGGGGAGACAAGGGTCTGGCTAAGGTTCGCTTTTGCGCAAACAGTAGGGGTTTTCCAACAAAAAGAAATTTTTGAACACAAACAACACAATAATAATTTAAGTAATTTAAGCATTTAGAAAACCAACACTGTCCAATGTTATCCCCGTGTTGTGACAGGCCCAAACCGTCCACCTATACTAGTCATGTTCCTTTAAACAGGGTGTAATAGGGTGAGACTAATCACGGAGAGCTCGATCGATCGCCCATTCCCGTGGGCACAGCTATTCGAATAGGTTTACTCTGATTAGAGGTATACAACTGTACCCACAAGACACAGCCCCACAACACGGTCTCCCGTGCGTCGGAATAGCACCGCGGTACCCCGGAAAGGGAACTGTGATAGGACCTTTCGTATAACCCCCCACTAACCAAGCGAACCCCACCAAGGTTTTGCCCCCACTCCCGGACCCTAGGAGTGGGCAGCCCCCCCCCCTCCCGAGTGCCTCGGTGAATCCAGCAGCCCAGCAACCCTTATACCGGGGCCGACTGAAACTCCATCCCGCTCACCCTTACCGATGGGTCCGTCAGCTAGGAGATGCTACACTACGGGACCTACCTTACCTATTTCGGCTTGTGGTTTGCACAGTCATTCTCTCGAGGGGTCCCGTGAACCGGTCCTTAATTGCCATGGGTGCCGCTAACCAAAACCATAGCGCCCACAGCCCACCATTTGTCATATTTTAGTTATTAGTCCGGTTCACCTAAAACTAATTATTAAACCTCCGAACAGTTCTCCAGGAGAGGCATATTAAGTGAGAATGACCCATTTAGTGAGCTAGTGAGTCTAAGCCAGGCTAAGCATAACCTAGTCCTGAATCTAATCATATTATTTTCCCAAGTGTAATCAAAGGGTTTGGGGGATCAAACCTAGGGCATTAACTAAGCATAAGATGTACTATTCCCCATGAAATGACAGTATAAAAAAATACATGCAGTTTCATAAAATAAAACAAATGTTTTAGCAAAATGGGAGCAATATGATCAATAATATAGTATGACTTGCCTTGCTCTTCGGCTTGGGGGACTTCAGCGATGACTTCAAAGTAGACCGGCACGGAGGGACTACCGGAATCTACACGACAAACAAGCACTTCAACAAAACAGGCTAAAAAGCTACTAAAATAGGGAACAAAATCATTTTTAATGGATTCTTGGCATTTTTATGGATTTAGTGAAATTTGAATGGACTAAAACGGAGGTTGGATTGAAAAGATATGATTTTTAGAAGTTTTTTGGGTTTTTTACTAAAACAAAAAAATCCTTAATCGATTTATTGCGCAATAAATCCCGGGGAAGGCGTCAGCGGCTAGGGCTGAAGTCAGCGGCCGAGGGCTGACGTCAGCGGCCCGCGGGAGCACCGGTCCACGGTGGACCGGGTCCACGGCCAGACCGGGAGCGAGGACGGACGGTGCCGATCGGACGAATGAGAGGAAATGGCGCGGGCGCGTTCGGCCGGCGGCAGCGACCGGTGGCCGGAGGCCGGCCAGTGCCACTCGGGCGGCGGTGCGGGGTGGCGGGGAAATGCGAGTTACGCACAAGAGGAACCACGCGTTCTCACGCCCGGTGCTGCGGGTTCGGTCCGAGGGGAACAAGAAGAGCGGCTCACCGTGGGGTCGCCGGTGTTGAGGGAGACAGTGGTGACAGCGGCGATGGAGACGGTGGGAGCTGGCGAGGGAGGGTGGCCGAGGTGGCGCGGGTGCCAGGAAGAAGGAAGGAGACGGCGGCGAGGTCCGGGACGGCTCGGGGCATCGGGATATCGCGGCCGAAGTCCGACCGCGAGTTCCAAAATGAGGGCGCACGGTGCGGGGTGACGGAGAGGAGGATTAGCTCGGGTGAAGGTGTGGGGAGCTCGGGGAGGGTGCGGGGATGCTTTTATAGTGAACGGGGAGGTCGGCGGTGATCGGATAAGAGCGCAATTGCTCGCCGGCGGGATTTTGGGGGAAGTAATGGCCAGTGATTAAATCCGGCCATTAAGGGGCGCGAGGCGGCGGCGGGGCGTCACCGCCGGTGGGGCGAGAGGGAGTAAAGGCGGCGTGGTTTGTGGGCGCGGGTTGGCCGGTGGCGCGAGATCCGCGTGGGCGTGGCGGCCGGAAATGGTGCCGGGGCGGCCGGGGTCGGGGATGATAGCCTGACAGGTGGGTCCCACCTGTCGGCATCCCGGCGAAGGGAGGCGGGTGGACTTTTTCCACGGGCGCAAGAGGCTTGCGGGCCGTGGCCTTTCGGCCGGCCCGCGAAGGAGAGAGAGAGAGGCGTGCGGGCGGGAAACGGCTTGACCGCACGCGGGGAGGGGTTGGGCCGTCGGCTCGGGCCAGCGGCCCACGGCCGAAAATGGGCAGGAAAGGACAGAGAGAGAAAGCCGATCAGCCGTTGTTGAAAACGGCGTTAGCTGTCCATACGGATCGGCCGTTGATCAGCCGATCGGCCAGCGGGACACACCATGTTTATTGGCACGGCTTGGTCCCCAGTCGGCTTCTTCTCTGCCTTGACCCCTTTGAGAGTTTCAGCTGAGCTGTTCGCCATTCTATTCTGCCGATCAGCTCGCCCGGGGCCGGCTTGAACCATGTTGACCAGGAAAGGGTTTCCGTCTACCTTCATTGGCCGAGGTGAATCGACGAATTTGAGCTTCCCGGCCTCGATTGCCGACTGGATTTGCTGCCTGAAAACTTTACAATCATTAGTGGCATGGGAGGTGGAGTTGTGCCACTTACAGTATTTCTTCCTCTTGAGTTCATCTGCTTCTCCTTGAGCAATAAATCAAAGATCCTATCGGCCTTGGTGATGTCAAAATCGCATTTCTCTTCCTTAGCCATTTTCAGCAGTCGTTGGCAGACGATGGCCTTTTTGTTCTTGGTCCATTCGGCTGCCGCGACCTCTGCATCATCGTCGCTGGAATCGGAGACTAATTAATTGATGACTTGAGCTACTTTCTTGACGACCTTCCTTGATTCTTGAAATCTCTGTTCATGGGTCGTTACCTTCTGCGCGAGATGCGCCAGGCTGTCGAAGTCCTAAGCCGAAAAGAGCTCGCGGATCAAAACGATTAGCCCGTGGAAGGCCAAATCGGCTAGCTAGGCATCGGATAGTACCAGGCTGTAGCGTCGGTTCCTCATCTCTCTGAATCTTTGAATATAGTCCTGAACCAATTCGTCATGCTTCTGCCTGATGCAGGCCAGGTCCAACAACTTCATCTCATGATTGCCGGTGTAGAAGTAATTGTGAAATTGCTTCTCGAGATTGGCCTAGCTCTGGATAGAGTTATAAGGCAACGAAGAGAACCAAGTGAAAGCCGATCCCGACAGTGAGAGTGGGAATAGACGAACTCTTAGGGCGTTTGTAGCCGATGTGTAACACCCTGAAAATCTAGAGTTTTAAAAATCGAAACACAAAAACCGGAACTTGCAAAAATCTTTTGATTGATTGCATCTTGCCGTATTTAATTGCCTTTTATTCGTGAGTCTTTGATGCTAAGTTAAAATAAATAAATAATTGTTTTGAAAAGGATAAGGTTGAGAGCAATTTCAAAATCCTAAACAGGAAAAGAGTGGTTGCAAGGATAAAATAATTAAAAATAAAATTCTATGAAAAATAAATTAGGGGGAGCTATGATCTAATAAAACTTGCTTTTGGGAACAATATTAAAATATTAGGATAAAATACCAAGAATTTCTAAATATAATTAGAAGGAAAATGTACATGTGAATATATATATATACTCATACAAAATAAACATAAGGATATATATATGTATATATATAAATAATAAAAAGTGGGTGACAAGGTTGAAAATATACTTTACAACTTAATTTTGGGTGTGCTAGAATTTATTTTAAATTTTAGAGGTGAAAGGAAAAATAATTGGGAAAAGAGGAAATTTAAATCGGGAAATTGCAAAAGTCTACTATTCATCGTCGCAAGTGTTCGACGCCGTACCGGGGCCCCGGACCGCCTCGCCACCGCGCGCCGCACGTCGTGCCCGAAGCGTCGTGCCCCACGCCGCCGCACTGTGCCCGCGTCGAGCCAACGCCAGCCACCCTCGCCCCCTGCCGTCCTCGCGCGCCCGCGCCGCACCCGCGCCCGGACCCTGCCCTGAGCGTCGCCACGCGTCGCTCGCCGCGCACGGTCCTGCCGCCCCTCGCGCCCACGTGTCGCCCTTCACCCAGGCCCCCTCTTCGCGCGTCAGCTACACCTCCCCGTGCCCATGCAGCCGTCGTCACCGTCCTGTTCCCACACCTCGTCGACGTCGGCCACGCGCGCACCACGCCCGTGACGCACGCGACAGTGCCGCGTCGTGCCCTGCAACGCCACCGCGGTCTCACCGCGAAATCGATATAGATAGACCTTGATAGCACAAACTCTATACACCAATCTTGATCGCCATCTTTCCCTCTGTAAAACCCCTCAAAGGTCCCCACCAGCCATAGCCTGTGCGCTAAGAATTTCACAAAAGATCAAAGCCGATCGGAAGAACCCTAATTTGGCCACCCGGAGCAAAGAATAGAAATTCGTCGTCTCCATATCCTCTGCAATTTAAGGTACGGTATAAATCTATGGAGCCCTAGCTTTCTTTTCCCTAGGTTTCCCGAGCCAATGGGCCGCCGGAGCACGCTGGCGACGAGCGCCGTCAAGCCCTCTGTTCGGCCGCGCGCCGCCGCGCACGGTGCCAAGCCAACCCAAGCCCTACCCGAGCCAACTAACCGCATAGGAGTGATCCTTGTAGTCCCTAGAAGCTCTCAAGCGGGAAGAATTGACTTAGATATGGCCGGAGGACCCCAGCAACGAGCGCCGCTGTCGCCATGGCCGCCTTGCCGTCGCCGGCCCACCCAGCAGCCTCCCCGGTTCGGCCGTGCCTCGAAATAGGGTCCCCGTGGTTCGAGGATGGTGCTTGGCCCTTTAGTTCCCGAGCTCCGGTCCCCTTCACCGTCATTCGGCTGTGCCGCGCCGTCGGCCTCGCGGGGAAGAAGAAGAGGGGAAAGAAGAAAGAAAAGAAAGAGAGGGGAGGAGATAGACGAGATCGGCTCGGTGGCGCGCGGTTGGAGCCGAGCCGCGTGAGCCGGAGGTCGCAGGTTCGATTCCCAGCTGGTGCAAATTTTTGAAAATTAAATTTTTTAAAATTTTTCTTTTTCTTTTGAGGAGTTTAAAATTAATAGGAGCCTAATGAAAAAATCCTAGAAAAATTTTTAATTCTTTTAAACTCTTCTAAAACTCTAATCACAAAGATTTTGCATCTTTTAAAGGAGTTTATTTATTTTTAAATTGCTTTGCAAATAATTATGAAGATTATATTTACTTAAACTTTGTACTTTTAATCCAATAAATTTCCAAAATGTTTATATATCTTTGAGAGGCCCATTCATTCCCTTAGGTTATATTCACAAATAAAGAATCTTTTCAAAGAATTATAAACTATCTTTATAATTTCCGATCAACCCTTTTTTGACATATATGTTTTATGTTAAATCCTTCCCAACCCATTTTCGGTAGACCACGACACCAATTAATTTTGATTTAAATTAATATAAACCCTAGGGCTTCTCGGCCCAACGAATATTTTGATAAAATTGAAAGATAACCACGTCCTTTTATTAATTGAATCATCAACTCTAATATTTCTCAAACTTTAAAACATATTAACTTAAAATAAATATCAGATCATATTTAATTAAATCGGGTTCAATACAAAACATCAAATCCTTATAACTTTTTCGCTCTAACACGGATTTCACCGAAACTCGAGCCTAGGTTCGCGTAGAGTCATAGACTAGTATTAGGAGCCACTTTCGTGATTCATTTGGCTTTTATTGGATCTTATTGGATTTTATTTGAATTCTAATCGAATTCAAATTGGATTTCCCGCACGTATGATAGAGTCCGAGGGAATCGTCGAGAACGTCGAAGACTCAAGCCAACAAGGTCACGAGCAAGGCAAGTCAACACTCCCCTTTGAACATATTGATCCTATTTTGCGAAATGATGTTGATTTAAACTTCAAACATGCATGCTATACACAAAGGAATACCTATGCTTGATATACCATGCCTTGATATTGATTACCCTTAGAAATATTCTTTGTAACCCTCGATGTGATATAACCGGAGGATGTCTTCGGTAAAATGCTTAGCCATGCTTATGTTAGACTCTTGCATATTCATGTTTTTACAAAAAGCTATGTGCTTGGGCAACTACCTTAGGGAAGGTAGTTGAGATACGGCATGTGGAGACATGAGGGCCACAATGCCTTGAGCATGATGAAAATAGTTTTGATAGAAGAAATGAAAAGTACAAAACCAACGTTTTTAGACTGGGGCCGATGGTTGGATTTGGGTGGATTCCGGGAAAGGCAAGAACCACCCCTGGTCGATTAAGGACCGAGCCATGAGACTTACAACTTAGAACGAACCAGTACAACCATTCTTCTCGAATGGGTGTAGACCTAGCGGAGTAGATAGCCGAGCGGAGGCAGTATCCCTGCATAGTGGTTTAGGTGTAGGTGTTGAGTTGAGGACCTACCAATAAGTAGAGTGTCCTGGGCCTACCAATGGTAGAGTGCCCGTGATTGTGATAAGACAAAAGGCCTTTATGTGAAAAATAAGCTGAACTTAACGATGACTTAAAGATTAAGTGAGTTTTCTCTCTTACCTCGGGAACGCCAGAACTCCTCTCACTGCTAGGAAATGACGGCTAGAGTACATGAGGACTTAAGTTCATGGAGCGGGTACTGCCAAAGTGAGGTTATTGAAAAGCTTTGTCGTGACCGTCCCATATAGAGGGATGAAAGCTCATTCAATGAGCAGTTGCGGAGTACGGGTAAAGTGTACATCCACTGTAGTGTGAGTAAATCAATCTATTCGAATAGCCGTGCTCGCAGTTAATGAGCGACTTGACAAGTTTCTCCCGTGGCAAGACTCATAAACTTAAAATGATGGGTTGGTATGCATAAATATTTTTGTGCTGGTGGACTCAACTTCTCGACCTGCGAGAAGGGATAGACTCCCCTAGAAACCATGATGATCCGGAGACGAGAAACCATCCTTGGTATCACGATGGATGGCAGACAGAACCGTCTCCAATTTAATATACTCTAAAACTAAAACTTGACTGGCTAGATATTAGGTTTGTGAAATGATTTGCAAAAATTGGCTTTGTGCAAATAAACCACAGCCTCCCTTTGAATGACCCTATCATGTGCATCATTCCGTGTTGGCTTGTTGAGTACGCTGGGTACTCACCCTTGATATACGCACAAACCTTCAGATGGTGGAAACGAAGAACTGGAGGACCCCCTATGCTTACTACCAGGATGAATGAATACTATGGAGCGCAATAGGTCTTAGTCCCCAGTCGTTGCCTGTAGGCAATCGACATGCCGCGGCCTTCCGACTGCTATCTTATCTAAATTCTGCTTTTGGTTGTATCCGGACCAGTAGGTCCTATATGTATTGGATATTGCCTTCGGGCCTATTATTGTAATAATGTCGATGTAAGACTATTCGTGCACTTTGCACCTGGTAATTCAGAACTGTATTCGTGGATACCAAACTACTCGATCCAGGGATATGGTACTATGAACACGAATGATTCTCGTCCTCAAAAATGGGGGTCGACACGATGCCTCTCCACACTGGGCTAAGAATCGGCTGACGTGCTCGTACATGGAAGTGTTGTCCTGTCCCAAGAATTTAGAGAAGTCTGGGACCTTGTACCGGTTGGACAATGGCACCCTCTCGAAGTGCTCTGGGTATGGATACCGATACATATTCCCAGAATCTTTTGGCTTAAGGCCGAATTGATCGCGCATAACATCAGCAATCAAATCAGCCCAAGTCTTGTTGTCTTGAACCGGTTGTATCGGCTCGTATTGATCATCCTGCATGGGTGCTTGCCGATACTGAGGTGGCGTTTGAGGCTGATAATGCCGATCTTGGTGGCCTCCCTAGTACTGATACTGAAGTGGGTTGCTAGCGAGAAGCGGCCAATTTGCTGGGGGCGTCTGTGGTTCCGGAAAGAGCTGTCGGCCACCGGCGTTGTACTGAGCTCCTCGAATGGGATTGGCAATCGGCTCTTGCTGCCGATTGAGATTGAACATACCGGCTAGCTGCTCCTAGGGAAGATGTTGTTGCCGGTTCAAAATAATGGGCGATGGCCTTAAAGCTGATGCAGATGCAGTTGGCTGATTGACTCCTCTTGGCGGCTCTGGCTGTATCGGAGGCGGGATCGGCTGGTTCTGTGCCGCCAAGACCCTGTAATTGGGGAACTGGCCATCTGTGAAGTAGGTTGGCCCTCGCTGCAGCTGATCAGCAATTTTGGAATCGACCATAGTGGCAATCATGTTATTCAGAGTGTTGACCAAGATGCCACTTTGATTGACGAGTGTGTGATGTACAGCCGAATCGATCCGGTCCTGCAAGGTGTGCAGCTCCGAATCGTCTTGCTCCTGTTTTGGCTCCTCCATCTTGTGTTTTCCCTTCGTGTCGCTTGAGGAGGATGCCTTGAAATCGTCCATGCTAAACTTGTATTTCTGGAGGACAGACCCAGATCAAGTCTGGGCGAACAATCGTAGGTAGTTGGCCTGCAGTTCTTCTACCATTTTCATGTAGTCAGCCTATTGTTCAGTCGACAGTTGTTCCATCGTGATTGGAGTCATGTTCTCTTTAGTGATTTCTGAGTTCTTGATGTTAACCATCACGTCCGATGCTTGGTGATCTGTTGATGGTCCCACTGGGCGTGCCAAGAAGCGTGTTGATGAGAAAAATCTCTCACGCGCTGGCCTGGGAGATCTGCTTAGCTCCAGTGCAGGTCCGTCCTTGGCTACCTGTGATGATCTAGGCGTGCCAATTGGTTTGATCTCGCTAACTAACACTACTAGAAAAACCCCCCGTAGCTACGTCGATTTAGAGTTAGACATGCTTTATTTCGTCTCTATGTCAATGTAGACATGCTTTCATAAAGCATGTTAGAAACGTCTTTGTACGTAGCGCGTCGAGGCCTTGTAGATATGAATTCTTTAAACGTTGCTACAAAAGAAAGAGACATTTCATAAACACATTATATGCATATCTAAAAATATAGATACAAATTTGCGAGACACATGTATAAAACATATGTAGTGGTGTAGTTACGTAGTAATGTAACGCTTCATTGCGTGTAAAGAAACATAGACACAATTCATAGATACATATACAAAACATGAGTACTAATATAGACACGTTTTGTAACGACGCCTTATAGCGCAACAATTATTGTAGTGACAATTTAGTAGAGCATGACAGATGACATGACACGTGACATGGCGGATGATGTGGCACATGACATGGCACGTGACGTGGCGAATAATGTGGCGGGTGATGTGGCACGTGCATGACGGATGATGTGTCGGTGATGTGGCGGGTGACACGTTTCATAGTAACACCAAAATCCGTGTTAACAAATGTGAAACAATATCGTACATACATTTTTATTACGTGTCTAGAGATATAGACACGTTTTATAGTTACACCATATTATGTATTAAGAATTATAGAGATGATTTATAGATACATCTATTTTCGTGTGTACTAATATATAATGATTCTTTTATTTACATTTATAATTGTAATATATCTTTATATTTTTTAATTGGCTAATAATTTATAAATAAATGATCCATGATATTGCATTGACAATCAATTCTTTACTTCATCAAAAATAAGTGAGTACTTTGAACCAACATGTGCAGTACTTAAGATACTATAAACAAAGACAATTGTCTTGATAAAGAAACACAAAAAGTAACAAGATCATACAAATAGTTTATAATTTTTCACTAACAAATAAAACATATGCTTCATTGTCCATTCTTGCCCTTCTCCATCACAGCTTCACTTCTCCTCGAGAACTTGTAACTTTCTTTACCTCGCAACGGGCATGGGGCTAGATGAATGACACGATTTGAAGATACAATGAAACTATAGGTTTAATCTTTTAAAAAAACTTACATATGAATGAGGCCAAGGAATAGTATAGCCAATAGCATCTAGTAGTGTACGAATCTCAAAAATAGGCCTAGGTATCAGCTCATCTTCTTTATTTCTAATATCAATGTTTTCAAGCCTTTCAACATACTTAAATCTCATTTCCATTCCTTGACTTCATAATCCTGATCCACAAGACCCTTTTCGGTAGTGTAGATGATCTCCTCTAGAGTAATTACCTTACATTGAGCCATGTCACGTGCACTGAGTAACTGAAAAGAGAGGGAAAACCAGCTAAACTAATGACATTTCAAATAAAAAATTAGGAGACAAGAGTGCAAAAAATAAGTACAATTTATTAGGTCATGCATACAAGTTGTAAAAAACAAAATATGAAGTTTTACCTGTCTTGGCCACTCAATTTAGTATCTTATCAATTCAATTCCTAAATCCTACATTAATATTGGGCAAGTTGTAACTGACATGAACTCTTCTGTTAATCTAGACCATTATAATTCAGTCCCACCTAGATGATGTCCAATTTTATTTACTATTTCTCTAATTGACATGGGAATTTAGTGTGCCAATATTGGCAAGAGATACCAAGTTCCATATTCCACTTGCTGTTGTAGGCCAAGCCTTCCAAACTAAGTTCTTTTTAGAATATGATGTTAGGAACAGAAGTGACTACTGAATCTACCCATGATTCAACCTTTCAGATCCATGCAAAATGAATCAAACCTATACAACTTTCTCCAAACAGGTCCCCGTGTATAGCAAAAAAATCATGTGATGACAGTAAGTTCGCTTGAATTTACAGTGTTTTATCTTCCTTTGTTATGTTCCAATGAATGACAGAAAGATCCAGCAATTTCAGTTGCTTTTACCTTTCTTCTGAGAGAAGGTTCTGGCAATGCAAGTTCCTGAGCTCGCTGTTCTCTGGCCTTGTTCCTCCTTTCAATGTTATTATTGGCCTTGCAGAGTAGAAACCATCTAAACAATGGTATTGCAAAATAGGAACCAACATATACCTACAATGGGCCACATGTTATCAATAATCATTATATCATCAAAGCATTTGTCATACATTCACTACATAATACAACCAACAGTTTGCACATTATGACTTTTAGATATCCCCCTCGCAAAACCAAGGGTTCATGATGGATTTCGACAGGTGCTTTTTAACATGAGTATTAAAAATATCAAGGGACTATTACTGTTTTATGCAACCAAATAGGACACAGAGAGCCCAGCCATACCTGAAGCAGAGGAAACAATTGCGCAGCAAATGAGATAAGCCCACCAGGTGGCACTGTCATTTGCCTACAAAACAAAGTTTAATGTAAAAAATAGTAAAAGTGAATTACAATTCAATGGTATTTGGGGGCAGAATCACAATTCCTACTTCAACTGGTTCCCAAGAATGATCACACCAAAAAGATTGAGTCCTCCCAAACCAGCAACCATTGCCCTTTCAGATGCATTTGCTTTGCTGCAAAACCACAACACCAACATATGAATATAGAGAAAGGCACAAGACAAACTGCAGATTTCAAAAATAACAAATTGATGTGATTACCCTCTAATGCATCAATAAGACAATTCTTGACACCAATGCAGTGCATTCCGTAGTGTACTAACGTGTGACTTGATTCCAAGACAAAATATATTTACAATCCAAACACAAAGAACATGTACATTATAGGGTAACAAGACACCCTTAAGTTAGATTTTGGTATCAGACTGAACAAATTTTTCCTTGAATTGAACCAAAATGCAAACAATTCAAATGGACCAAACGAACAGGTAGTGCATGGCAGAGAGCTGCACAAATTAGGATGACCAGGTAGAGGAGCTAAAGGCAGGGATTGGAAATAATCGAGCTCCATTTGTCATTTGATCTAAAGCCACAGAGGGTGATTTGGACAGCTTTGATAGTTTAAAGTTGTGTTTTAGGCAGCTCAAAGTTTATTTTAGGACCTAGGCCAAAGTACAATGTTGGAAAGTAGAACAGGTTCCACTAGAGTTTAATTCAATAATAGGGAAACTACTTGAATAACTAAATGACTAAAAAAATGCTAACCTGAATTTCCATGGTTTCTCCTCTAAGTACTTTTCAACGCCGCTAAACATTGCAGACCATTTGTTACTAACATATTCTCTAACCCCACTTCCTTTTGATGAAGCAGTATGGAAATCGATAAACAATGTTTCCCTGAATAAGAAAATAACATTAAAATACACTATAAGTTGATCAGTTCAATCAGGATGTATTCAAGTTCACTACCAGCTATGTAGAACATGCCACCTTCAGGGATTAATGACGTGAAAATTAAGAACAATATAGGGATATCCCTTAGTGGCAGTTCTCTAATGCATGCTTCAACTGTAAGAGAAAAAAGATGGACCTGTTCATCAACTTTTGGGTGTCCCTGGAAGCGTAATAGAACTGGAAGAATAAATGATTCATCATCCTATAGTTCAGAATATCATATGGACATGATGAGATGAGGCACACGTCAATGAACAATCCATAACTTACATGGAAAATTCATCACAGTATTTAATTTATTTAGTATTCAATGAAAAGTACAAAAAATGCAATAACAACAAGAAGAATACTTATAAGCATTTTAGAACAGAAGTTATATGCCTTGGATTGTTCTGAAAGTGGTGGCATATCAAGATATGGTGCTAGTTCTTCTGCCGTAACAACTCCACCATTCGATGAAATATATTGCCCAATCTGTGTATTTATTCAAGGAGAAGTTAGAATTTTGTAACAGTAAAAACTAGTAACAAATAAGAAATGGTCATGATAGTTAGAAACAGGAACAGCTATATGGCCTATGAAAAGCTCTTACCATCTTCCACCTCTTATCTTCAAGACCATTATTTGGATCACCATCTCCAAATACAAAAGAAAAGATCTACATAATTGATTTATGAACATAAAGTTTAACCCACCTACGCGTGACAGAATTACAGGAAGGAAATGAAAAATCAAGTCGAACCCTTTTAAATTACAGATTCAATATAGTTCATTCCATCTTCCTTTTCTACCCGTCTCCGTGTCCTGTAGTAATCTGCTTGTTTTGCTTCATTACATGCCTCACCCTATTCTGAATCCTAAGATTGCCCTCTTGATCCTTGAACGAGGAAGTACATCAACTTTAAAGGACAGTATGCCTTTGTAAGCAGAATCCACATACTTTTAGAAGAGAAAAATCAAATGTGGCGGCAGATACCCATGGATACCCACATCTTCAAGCATTGACGGCGGCGAGGTTGAGGAGATGGGAAAAGATTGGGTACCTCGGCTATGACGGCGGCGAGTTTAGCCGTGACCTTGCTGTTGACCAACGCGTTCTCCGCCGTGCGCTGGTCGAGCCCCATCGCCAGCAGCGCCTCAGCGGCAGCGCCGACGAATTGTCCCCTTTCGTGAACAGGAATCAACAGGAGATGGGGAAGAGGAGGAGGAGGAGGAGATGGGAAAAGATTTTTGGGAGAGCTTTGCGGGAGGTTGAGGATTTTCAGGAGATTTTCGGGAGAGGTCACAGATATTCGGGTGATTTTCGCGCGCATCCTGTCGCCACCGCCAAAAAAATTCAGTACTGGTAAGTGGTAACACATACAAAATATAAAGAGAATGTTGTGTTTACAAATGTTGAGAAGTAGTAGCGCAGTGGTAGGACTGCCTAAATTATAACTTGTCCAGCTGAGTTCGAATCCTGAAGAGTGCACTTTTTCCTATTTTTACTATATTCTTTCAGCCTTGCCTTAATTGTTTTTCCTATTTTTAATATGATTTTAGCATGCAATACAAATTAAAAATGAGTATTTTATCTTAGCAAACATTACACAAATTTTTAATATTAATTTGTATTTTTTAATTACAAAGTAGGGAATGTTCGAAAAAAATGGTAAATCAACACAATAAGAAATCTTAATTTTTTACACTAAGAACCAAATTAATTTATCAATGATGACATAAAAAATGATTCCTATTTTTACTATATTCTTTCAGCCTTGCCTTCAGTGTTTTTCCTATTTTTAATATGATTTTAGCATGCAATACAAATTAAAAATGAGTATTTTATCTTAGCAAACATTACACAAATTTAGTTCATAATATTAATCTGTATTTTTTAATTACAGAGTAGGGAATGTTCGAAAAAGGTAAATCAACACAATAAGAAATCTTAATTTTTACACTAAGAACCAAATTAATTTATCAATAATGACATAAAAAATGATGGTGGGGCTGAAATATAGTAAACCTTTAGAAAATTCCCAATTTGTAAAACAATTTGTGACCGTTCATAATTTATGAGAAGATAATGCAAAATTATTTGCATTGATCATACTGTCATGGAACCAATACTGTCATGGAACCAGGCTAAACGGTAAATGCCATATCAACTGCCATATTTGTTCCCTATTTATACATATTTTTTTAGCATTGGCTCCATTATTTCTCCTATTTTAATATGATTTTAGCATGCAATACAAATTAAAATCGAATAGTTTATCTTAGTAAACATTACACAAATTTAGTTCATAATATAAATCTGTATTTTTTAAATTACAAAGTAGGGAATGTCCGAAAAGAATGGTAAATCAACACAATAAGAAATCTTAATTTTTACACTAAGAACCAAATTAATTTATCAATGATGACAAGAAATATGATGGTGTGGCTGAAATATAGTAAACCTATAGAAAATTCCCAGTTTATAAAGCAATTTGTGACAATTCATAATTTATGGGAAAATAATGCAAAATTATTTGCATTGGTCATAGTGTCATGGAACCTGGCTAAATAGTAAATGCCAAATTTGTTCCCTGTTTTTACTATATTTTTTAAGCATTGGCTCCATTATTTTTCCTATTTTTAATATAATTTTAGCATGCAATACAAATTAAAATCGAGTATTTTATCTTAGCAAACATTACACAAACTTTGTAATATTAATCTGTATTTTTAAATTACAAAGTAGGGAATGTCCGAAAAGAATGGTAAATCAACCCAATAAAAAATCTTAATTTTTTACACTAAGAACAAAATTAATTTATCAATGATGACATGAAAAATGATGGTGGGGCTAAAATACAGTAAACCTATAGAAAATTATCAGTTTGTAAAGCAATAGTTCATAATTTATAGAAAAATAATGCAGAATTATTTGCATTGGTCATGTGTCATGGAACCAGGCTAAACAGAAACTAGCAAAAACACCACTGATCGAATCGGCGGCGGCGGCAAGAATCCATGGAAATTAGTTAGGCATGTGTAAATATGTAAAATGCTACAATTTAATCTTAAATTTAATGGAGATGATATTGTAGGACTTGTTTAGTGATGGTTGCCGTGTGATATAATTCGATTAGGAACCAGGTATATAATATTTGTATGTAATATATTATTTTTGACAAATTTGAATGTATCCTCTGTTTCGATTACATTACATATATACTTAGTCATATATATTTAGTCGTGTAACTGAATTAAAAAAATGTTGCCTATAGGAACCGAACTCGGCCTCCTCTCTCTCCCGTACGTGCGTATCTCGTCCCTTCTCTCCTTACCCCGGCGGCAGCGGGAACCGAGGGCAGGAGGCGGCGGCGGCGGCGGGAACCGAGGGTAGGAGGCGGCGGCGGTGGCGAGTCGGCGTGGTGGAGGGCAGGAGGCGGTGGTGAGGCGGCGTGGTGGAGGGCAGGAGGCGGCGGTGGCGAGGCGACTGAACGGGAGCGCGAGCGGCAGCGGCGAGTCCGCGTGGTGGAGGGTAGGAGTCGGCGGCGACGAGGCGGCTGCACGCAGCGCGCGCGGCGGTGGCGAGGCGGCGTGGTGGATGGCAGGAGGCGGCGCGGTGGAGATCAAATCAATTCAAGTAAGGTACCAAAACTAATCTCACAAAGTAACAATGAATGTTCAGCGTGTAACCTTGATTATTATCATTACAATTCCTTCTTCCTTTGTTATTTTACTGAGACTGGTTGCATTTGCATACCAATAGAATGTTCTAGCTCTGATATGATATACCCTGGAGACACGGTACGGTTTCATATAACCTCAAATGCTGAAGTTTCACACACTATAATGAGTGGGTTGGAATTTTGGAAAAATGCTGCTTCTGGATTTTTGGAACACTGTCCCAAATCACACTATCTTCTTTTTATTAGCCAAAAAAGGATGGAAATTTCAACAGAGAAAATTTGGTACAAAATTCTAATCTGAAACTCAATCCAGTGCAGAGCAACCCTTTTCACTTAATAAAGTGCTTCTCACTATGTTGCTTAGAGCTATATGACAAAAATTCTTTTGACCCTTTTTCATGTCAGGGTTTGGTAATAAACTGCATATTTTTGCGACACACAATGATACTTATTTGAAAGAAAGATCATGACTCCCAACCAAGATATGCATCGTAGAATGAATTGCACAGACCTCACCTTGCCCAGCTTAATATGACTGTGGGCAAGAAAACTAAAGGTTTAATATGATTAGCTATTGGCATCATGATCTGTGGTTCCGTGCCTGTCCAAGGTTGTAGGAGTATGTAATTTCTTCAGTGGATGCTTCTTGCTGTCTGTTCTGAGTCTTTAAAGAGAAAAATCAAACATTGAAAATTATAATAAAAAAAGTTGTCTGATTCTGAGTCTTAAAAGAGAAAACTCAAACATTACAAATTTTATCACCATTTTACTGAGACTGAGACTGGTTGCATTTGCATACCAATAGCACGGGTAATTGTGGATCGATGAGCTCTGGTCCAATCGATGCGAAGCGACACGACAAAATGCACAAACTTGTTTAATGTGTGCTTTTTTTGAAATATGTACGACATCGTATGTTCTTATAATCCTCTGTTTTGTCTGTTTCCTTTCAGAAAAGCATGTGTCAGTGCAGGTTCTATCCACCTGCATATAAAATAATTAAAATGATGAAACCTTTCCTGGTATTCCTAAATTGCTCGCCGTCGCCAAGTTGAATTTTGAATCTGTTAGGGTGTTCCTTAATGAACCAATGTTCCTTAATGAACCAATGTACAGTTTTGTCTATCACACAAAAATGACCTTAAAATACAGCCCCAAATAACAGTAGTTTCAGAAAAAAGAACGAGCAACTTGAACAACTCAAGATATATATGTACCTTTTCAGGTGGCTGCACTAGACTGAAGGCGCCATCGGAATAGTAACCGAACCATGCCGTTTCCTGGGGTATTAACACTGCGTCATCCTCAAACTGTTTAGCAGTTCAAAAGGGTTAGTCCTCAGCAGATGGATTTGTCCAATATAGTTTCATGTTTCTTGTAATCCTTTATCTTCAAAATCGGCTATTTGAGATGCAATAACTAAGCTGCATGTGTTGCAACTTAAATCCATTTGCTTTTGGGTAGGCATAAATGTCATTTGAGTGCAGTAAGATTATATAAATCAACAACATTTTATACAAAAACACGAGACAAAATGCACGTCTGACTTAATGAACTAAAAGGTTTATGTAGCTTACTAAAAGCACATTATGTTACACATCGCGATCATAAATAGATGTATTCTATTTGTTTTCTTTTGCTTTTGGGTGAAACAACTTTTAATTGATTAGTTTGAAGTGACCGTTTGAATGCATAATTATATATATATATATATATATAAAGTTACGTACCTAACAAGGACTGCACACAACATATTCCATCTAAACCATATACAAGTACCCAATCCAGAGTATGTAATATAGCAACAATTACGTGTTCATCTTACCATAATCAATACTAGATTTTCCAAGCTGCTGAATCTAAGTTTATAGGTAGCATTTCTTTCACTTGGTATCTCATTGTTAAGCTTTGGAAGAAACTAGTCTACAAATTAGTATCCTGAAGTTGAGATAAAACAAATATGTCTACAAATTAGTATCCTAAAGTTGAGATAAAACAAAGAAGTCTACAATTGTTTCCTGAAAGGATGTTTACATGTGTTTGCTTTACACAGTACATGTATATTTTAGAAAAATGGTAGTGGCTGCAGTGAGTTGAATGAGTTATATCTAGTACTGCCTTTTCTTTTTATATTCAGCTCTGTTGAAATGAAAATTAGTTGCTTGACTCCTTGTTATGCATAAATGCTTCCAGGGACAACAATTTACATATGTTTTTCCATGTTGTAAGACTGCTGCCGTGAAGACTGCCACCAACGATATTGAAGATTGCTTCCGAGGAGACTGAATGATAATGAGCCTTCTCTCAGCTACCGGATGCTGTTACCGTGAAGCTAGTGTATCTGTTACCTATAGTTCCTGCTGCTAGTTTCAGATAACTTGTGATCATTTGCTTGTGACCTTTCTTTTGCTTGTGTCGTGTTGCCTCTGAATGATTCTGGACTGAATGCACAAGCCGTTTCAATCATATTTGATTCATGGGGAAGAAGACATGTTATATTTGATTTGTCAAATATATTATATTACATTATATAATTGCATAATGGGCTCGTCGGTATTTAAACTTGAATGCGATGTGGCTTATTCAGTTAGCACTCCTCAGGTGAAACTTTTTTTGGTGTTTTGTGTACAATGTACCAAACTAAACTACAATAGCAGACGCTTTTAGAATCGGTGGTAACATCATCTAGCAAAATCATACACTGAATTCTTATTTCTTCGGTTGAAAATGCTTATTGGAATGGTTTATCAAACCTGGGGATGAGTGAAATTGCACCTGAGTCGAAAAATGGAAAGATTCACAATCGACATTGCGAATCTAAATGGAAAGATTCACAATCGACATTGCTGCTCCTGTGGATGGATTCGCTTCTAGCTATGGTGGTGGTGACGCCGGGCGAAGAAATCACGGCGATACAAACTATGTTACCATATTATATTCCAGATTATCACCTAATAACAAAACATAAATAGAATAAGCAAAAAGACAAATTTTTTCCGGAGAGGTCACGGATAAGGCGCGGTAAAATATTTTGGCGCACGATCTGCCGCCACCGCCAAAAGATTTTCAGGATTGTACCATAGACAAAATATAATATATGCTGTCATGTTTACAACTATTGAGAAACAGTAGCACAATGGTAGGACTGCCCAAAATGTAAGCTACCAAGCGTGTTCGCCTTCTAGAGGCTCCATTTTCCCTCTCTTTTTACTATGTTTTTAGCCTTGTCTCTACTATTTTTTCCTATTTTTAATATGATTTTAGCATGCAATACAAATTAAAATCGAGTATTTTATCTTAGCAAACATTACACAAATTTAGTTCGTAATATGATTATGTATTTTATTCATCCTTGTCAATGATTAAAAAATTATTTACAATTCAAATATATTATTTATTCATCCTTGTCAATGATTAAATAATGTATATGTAATATGGTACTTGTATCTTTTTACCAATTCAAATATATTGTTTCTTCATCATTCTCAATGATTACAAAAATCGATTCTCTTGATCCAAATAAGTGTCATTTCCTTTTCAAATCAAAATTCATATTTTTGTGTCTATTGATGGTTATTTGATACGATTTACGACGTATCTACATGCTATTCACGTATTAAAGCAAGTCAAACTTTGTATCAATTCGATACGTTTTCTAATCAAGTCGAAAGCATCTATACCTAGCTATAAATAATTGTTTGATATGGTTTACAACGTGTCTATGGGATAATGACGCTTCAAAGCGTGTCTAATTCCGTGTCATTTTCTATTGATGGTTAGTTGATACGTTTACGACGTATACACATGCTATTCACGGTTGAAAAGCATGTCAAACTTTATACCAATTCGATACGTTTTTCTAATCAAGTCAAAAAGCATCTATACCTAGCTATAGACAATTGTTTGATATGCCTTACAACGTATCTATGGGATAATGACGCTTCAAAGTGTGTCTACCTTCGTATCATTTTGAGACGACTTCAATAGCGTGTTAAAAAAATGTCTTTATATGACTAGTAACACTATAAACGTGTCTAATATCGTAATGATCGACACATTTTCAAAATTGTGTCAAAAAACATCTTTACGTGTCAAAGTAGAGACGCTTTTAGACTACGTTACTACTATAACGTATCTACAAGGGGTTTTTCTAGTAGTGTAATAAGAAAGAATAAACAGATACATGTGTTAAGGTTAAAGTTAGATCCTACCGGATCGGCTCAGGAAACCAACCTGCATATAATTGCTTTCTCGGAGCATATTTAAACTAAGTGACTACGATAGATCGACTATGCCGATACAGTATGAATCACTTAACCTAAATATACACCAAGATAATAAATATATATGTTCATAACCTAGCTGATGCTGCAGGTCTAACGTAAATCGGCTAATACTCCGATATATCTTATAAAAAGATATCGATCTGACCTAAATGCGTTAAACCTAGATCAATCGGCTGTCGGCTGATGCCAACGGACTGATACTGGTTTAAGGCATTTAACTAGATCGAGATCTTAATATAAGAGGCGGCTCTAATAGATCTAATAGCAAATAATACTAAAGAAATATTAAAACAGATAAGGCCGGCTGAAACCCCGGCACTGTCTCCATAAATTTACATCTAGCCGAATAGATCATAATACTTCTAATAGCGACTTAATAGGTCATGGATGATGCAGCATTAACTACAAAAAGGTAGCATTGGATCTATATGGACCGATGCAAACCCTACAAGATGGTGGATACATCATATAATTCAGGTCAACATCTAGATCTAGCTCTATCGGCTGTTGCTCCCTGAGAAGAACAGGCCGATGGCAAGATAGATCTAGACATTGTTCTAGATTATATGCCGTATATGATAACTTGCGCAGTCTAAAGCATCAAACCTAGAGTGTCATGATGATGGAAGCACTAGATTCGACGAAATAGACCACAAAACGACGAGCATTTACCTTAATCGGGGGTCGAAACGATGCAGCCCGAAGTTGGATCAAGAACTCGTCTAAAACAAAATAGGAGGCGATGCGCCGAGATTGTATTGATTGTGATTGATTGTTTACAGGGGCCTCGGGTCCTATTTATACCCAAGAGTAACAGTATCCGCGTGAACCACGGTTTCTATCTAATCTACTATACATGGTACGACAATATCCCAGGACATGGTCCCACGCTGTATTACAATAGAAAATCTAAACAAATTCCTAGTTTACAGACATAATTTCCGTCACAGGACTCTATCCATAGATGACAATATCTTTTAAAATCGCAATTTGGGAACCGAATCCAACTCCTTATCTCCACGCTTCCCATCGGGATTGGTCCCACTTCAACCCTGACTCAGAATCAGCTATCGGCTATTCTAATCCGATTCACTTTCGGCCGATTGGCTCCGTAGCCGATTCGGACTTAGCCGATTTTGTTTCCGTCTCTTCTCAGATCGCATACCTTCTCCGATTTCGCTCCAATCTATGCTTCAAACCCGGGGATTAGGTTACCAAATTTGGTCGTTAACAGCCCTATGATTATAACTTCAATTATGTGCCACCATGGTATTAGTAGTATAACTAAAATATGTTAAATGGTGGGTTGTGGGCGCATGGTTTTGATAGACGTGCCCATGGTACTTAATGACCGGTTCTCGGGGAACCCTTGAAGAATTACCGTACGTACCATAAGCCAGCGTGGGCAATGGCTGGGCTTGTAGTGTAGCGTTCTTTTAGCCGACGTACCTAGGTTAGGGTGGGTGTGATGGAGTTGGGTCGGCTGGGTGTCCAGCTGATTGGCTTCCAAATTCACCGAGGCACGAGCAGAGGCTGCCCACTGCCTGTTGAGGAGTGGGGGTGAAACCCGAGGTGTGGTACGATTGGTTATAGGGGGTTATGCGAAGGGTCCTGTCACAGTCCCTTTCCGGTGTACCGTGGTGGTATATCGGTACACGAAAACGTGTCATGGGGCTGTGTCTTGTGGGTACAGATGTACACCTTTGGCCAGAGTAGAACTATTCAAATAACCGTGCTCGAGGTTATGGGCGATCGACCAGATTCACCATGATTAGTCGCATCACTTTAATAATTTGACTTAATGGAATTAGTATAGATCAGGTGGATGGTTTGAGGTTGTCGCAACGTGGTGTAGCGTTGGGCTTGATTAATTACTTCAATAGTTTTACTGCTTTCAACTCCTTTTGTTAAATGCTTACTTTATGCAAATAAACTCCTTGGCCTTCCTTTGGAATATCCTGCATTATACTATCTTTTCCGGTATGACTTGCTGAGTACAATGGGTAGTACTCAGTCTTGCTCTGTCTTCCCCACACCAGAGTTGGAGTTCGTGTCATATGGAGGATACTCGAAGGAGTAGGCTTCGTCCACCGTCAAGGATGCCTGTGGAGTGGAGTTGCCACGTTGCGAACATCATGTCAATTAGTTAAGCTCGTTTTACTTTTCTTTTCTGCTGCATTTCTGTAAGACTTTTGTTATGTTTGTAAAACATGGATCTGTATGCCAATATTGACGTCTGTGTACCCTGGCTGGTCCTGGACAGGGGTTTAAATACACATTCAGCTTCAAAAATTCTAGGCAGGAATTTCTGGGTGTGACATAGGTTTCTCACACTCCACCAGCTTCATTACCGGAAGAATATATAGGATCCATAAATGGGCCTCCGAGGCCCATAGGAGTCCTACTCGGATCCCTATCCGAATTGAGCATATATTGGATCTCCATCCAATCCCCTTATTTCGACATGTTATGTGTGTGACCCTGTAGGTTCATCTACACTCGGCTGCAACCTGTAAACTTTTTTTTCGGTCCACGTGTCAACAGCAGGCCCTAGCAAAACATATTAACCAACGGGGCATACATAAAGATCATATCGGCTGAACCTCTAGTATATACTTGTGTGAACCCCTTTTCCTTACGATATAGATTAAGCTCAAGGCTAGATAGTTTACATCCTTTAATAGCTCGATTATTCACTCGATCATATAATAGATTACTTAACCTACGACTGACTCCTCAAACACTTTTGGCATGGCCATGCATTTTCATAATCTATAACATCAAGGGGCCTAGAGATATTTCTTCAAAGGAGGGGCAAATCCCATCTTGATTATTTATATCCTACTAAATATTTCATAGCATGCCCGAAGATTACTTTTATAACTACCCAGTTACGGAGTAGTGTTTGGCAGCCTCTAAGTAAGCTACTGTAGGAAAATGCGTAGGCTACGATAGCATAAAATAAAATTTTCTATCGTGCAATGCAGGAAAGCTTCCAAGTAAGGGTCCATAGAATGTTACCAAAAAACGCGCAATGCAGCGGAAATAGCCGATCAGTGTCTAGCCGACCTCGGACAGTGCCTCGCCCGACCTCGCCGACCTCGGACCGTCTCACCCAACCTTGCCGACCTCGGACCATCTCACCCGACCTCGCCGATTCGCTCGACTAGTCCGACTTTCAACTACCGAATAATGGATTCGACTAGTAGGAACTCGGGGATCTTCCAATGTCGCTGATTACACCACAAAGTAGCGATGTCTCTACTGGTATCCACACATCCAGGGAAGGAAAGTTGAACACCTGTGTGCTAGCACGCGATGCACGACTAGGGTTTGGCTCGGACGTGAGCTAGGGTTTCCGTGGAGAACTTGATCCGACTAAAGAAGTTTTGCACCTTGATCTCCACCCCTTGCCCTCCTTATATACAGTTGGCTGACCGGACCGGACTTATAAGCCCACTAGGACTCTATATTGAGTCGGATCTTATCCGAACTGAGCCGTATTCGAGTCAAACTTGAATACCTCTTCCAACCCGTTAAGTGTGCGACCCAATAGATTCATGCATACTTGGTTTCGGCTGAGGACACTTCTCGACCGACCCAGTCAACAGCGGCCCCTAGCAAAATGTATTGATACCAAAGTATACACAAAGATCATATCGGTTGAACCTGTAATGTGTGCACAAATCCATTTGCCTCACGATACCAATTAAACTATAGGAAAGACACGTATCATCCTATCAATAGCTTAATCATTAACTCGATCCCATATTGAATTATATATCTATTAATTGACTCCTCAATCAACTCGGCATGGCCATGCACTTCCATAATCCATTACATCGAGGGGCCTAGAGATATCTCTCCCATAGGAGAGGCAAATTTCATCTTGATCATTCACATCTCTCTACATGTTTCATAGCAAACCCGAAGACTACTTTTATAACTACCCAGTTAAGGAATAGTATTTGGCAGTCCCTAAGTAAGCCATTACACATGTTGGAATCCATGATGATTTTAGGTTTAAGGACTTTACACCAACACTACTTGAGACCAACTAATGGCACATTAAATCCCTATAGTGTCTCAATGTGGGTCTATTCAACAATGTGTTCTCTAACACATATTCACGTTTATTGATTTGGTATCTCCATACTATGATCCATGAGACATGATCATCAATCAATACACGTGCTGATCTTAGAATCATATTCGTTCCATTGATATGATATATGATCAGGGATTATTTAGAAATAGATTCATATAAAGAGTCTCAGGAATAAGTCATATATTTATTGATCAATACAAGATATCTATTTCATGAAACGGAATAATACTTTATTCATTAATACATAAATATTGATCATGATATCTAACATCTTCATGTTGCCTAAAGGCATATCACTAACAGCTACTACATATGTTGAGAATCATGATAATCTCATAAAGCTCTTGTAGTGTCTTATGTTGGGTCTATCCAACAACATGTTCCCTAACATGTGTCCACATTATTAATTTAGTAACTCCATACCTCGAGACATGAGACATGATCATCAATCAATATATATGATGATCATTAAATCATATTTGTTACATATATGATATTTGATCAGAGATCCTTTAGAAATAGTAACATAATATAAATAGTCATCCGAACGAATCACATATTCATTAGTTAACAGTGAGTTATCTATTTTAAGGAACAAAATATATAAATATAGTATATGATACAATCATCTCTATGATTGCCTCTAGAGCATATCACCAACACTTTTATCTCTAAACTTGTATTCATGATATTTTCTCAGGATTGATCACTTTTTACTTTGTCTGGAATCTGCAGTAATTAATGTATGTTTTTCTTGATCTGTTACCAATACAGACCCTATCTAAGACTTGCGTGTAGATGAGCTTTTCTATTTGAAGTGGCAATTATCTGTTGGAGCCAAACAAAAATGGATGCATCACACTAGATAATATCCCAGGATGGTTGATTCACCATGGAGAGCCCTGACATGCTCACTCCTGTTTATTTTTTTAAGCTACTTTACTGACTATTGTTTTCATCCTGTTTAGGCTTAACAAGAGAGTCACTGATGCTATGAACGAATCGGTTCAGGATATTCTTGCTTCTTTATGTTTGATAATTTTTTTATCTTTAGACGTACTTTCCTTTCATGCATAGGTTGTACTTGCTTTGTAATTGGATCTTCATTTCAGTTTAGTCCTCTTCATTATGGAAGAATTGAATTCCATTCATGAATTGTCTATTTTCACTGGTGATACAGACAGTTACTTCCAATGTTTCATGGAAGAGCTACACAAATTTCTTAAGCAAGCCTACGGATTGTTTCTCATGAGCCTAGCGACTCTTTGTAAACAAGCATAAGTGCTTCTCATCTGGTCAGTTCCAAGAGAGAAGTAGGTGGCAGTCCCAAACCTGCAAACTACTTTTTTTACGTGAATGCAGACTACATTTTACCGTATATACTTTCCTTTTTAGCATGTTCTGTAATTCCCGGTCCTGTATTGCAACTGGCATGGTTGCGTTCATCAGAATATTGAATGTCAAATTGAAAGGAGACACCAACCTATAATTATCAGGGACATGCCAAGTACTACCATCCTTATATAGTCCTGATCCTTGGGCAACCGGTAGTAATCACATCTCTCCCAAGTTTCTGATGATTTTTTGGCAACTAAAGGTCGTATTCGTCCATTTGCGCCGCACTATTTCTCATTCAGATTAAGCACAAATTTGTTCCGAATTTCACCACATATTTGCTACATGCAGAAAGCGCAAACCTCGGCAATCAAAGCCAAGCTTGACCCCTGTCTGGAATGAGGAACTCCAGCTCTCTGTTCCTCGGCAGTTCGGCCCTCTCAAGCGGGTAATTAACTCGCAGGATCCACAGATCACTTGTTCGTTTTAGCTATTGGGTCCAAACAAAACCACCAGTTAAGTCTACCAGCGATGATCAATGATAAATAAATACCAGCGATCTCTATATCTCAGGATGAAAATGCAAAACCTTCTATTGTGTGCACTTCTTCTACAATCGTCACAAGAAGGTTTTTCCTAAGAGATATCACAAATTACGCTTCATTTGGTTTAACCCAAAACTGTTCAGGACTGTGACACCGAAAGATAACATGTTTGTTCCTAAATATTCTGCATGTATACATGAATAGACATCCTGTTTGTTTCGAACAAGGAGAGTTATGCCTCCTGTGGTGCTGCCCAAAAGAAATAATGTCCACAAACCATGACATGGGATTTATGTGTGTTCAGATTCAGAAAATAGAGGGATCATGTTTGTTTACATTCACCATGACGGTGGACATTATGTTTGTTCAGGTTCAGGAATTTTAGGTATCATATACCGTCTATGTTCGGAAATTGTATGTTTAGATTCAGAAAATTTAGGGATCATGTTCGTTTACATTCACCATGACGTGGACATCATGTTTGTTCAGGTTCTGGAATTTTAGGGATCATGTGATCATGTCCGTTTACGTTCAGAAATTATGTATGTTCAGGTTCAGAAAATTTAAGGGTCATGTTTGTTTACATTCACCATGACATGGACATCATGGTTGTTCAGATTTAGAATTTTGGGGATCATGGATGTCTAGGTTCAGAAATTTATGGATTTAAAAAAAATCTTGTAGAATTGAAACAATTAGCTCCCTTTCTCAATTATTCTTCACGGCACGCGGCATGCAGTTACACTGAACGACATCTAGGATTTTACTCTGCTTGGTGATATTACAAATTTAAGTGCCACCGGCCTTAAGAGGAAACGAAGTAGCAATTGGTACAGATTCTTCGTGAGCAAAAAAAATGAAGATGGAAGAAGAAAGAAAAACATACGAGACACCTGCTTCAGCAGAAACAAGTTCAGTGTGAATATTTTTAATTCGATACTTCAATAAAGCTTAACGATTTTTGTCCTATTTTACATGAACGAATATTTTATTTGTTTATTTGTGCAGTTATTCAACCTTACTATGTCATTGTTAGACACCATTAACACTGGACAACAATGTATTTTCCATCGATCAGCCTCTAAGGCACACATTTCATTTCTTCTGTTTGAAATATACAAATTAATATCTAAATGCATCATATTAAATATATGTGCATCCGGATGTTCGAGACAATCTACTTAACAATATTGTGATCCACGATTTACTCAAAATGACTTTTCATCCACGATTTACTCAAAATGGCCTTAGATATAGGGAGGTCAAAACAGAGCTGAAGTGCAATACCTTATCTCCTGAGAGGTACTGATTTGGCAATGAACGTTGAACCGATGATAGATAAAAGCTTACACATTTTGCATTTTGTTGTAATGTAGAAAAAGAACAATTTAGGTTTATTTGATGAATTATCAAGGCAATGCATATAATACTTTTATTTTTATCGGTGCATGTGAGCTGCAGTTTATCAGTATATGTCGATGTGCATCAGCAATGGATATATTGTTCTTCAATTTACTCTATTTCGTATATATATGCATCTTGTACGGCATGCATGCTCTCACTAGTTCAGTAAAAAAAACAATGCAGTCATATTGAGCAGGATTAGCCTAAAATTAACAGCCGTGGTTTACTTTTGGTTACATTCTCAACCGCGCCTCAGAAAACAAACCATAGCATCCAATGTGGTACCGAGTTGTCTTTGCAAAATAATTACACTTAGTCAATTCTAGGATGTCTCGATGAATATGCAAAGACTAGATTTGGTCATTATTTATACCCCACAAATCCACAATCATTTGTTTAATTTGTCTTCTGTGAGGTAGTAAGAAGCGAAATAGTAGGCAGGAGTCCCGTGCTTGCTTCTGAGTTTGCACAGATTTTGTGGCCTTATTGGAATTGAATTGTGAAATGATGCATATCAGGATTACCACCTAATTTTATTGGTTCGCTACAAACTCAACAACTCTTTTTGTTCGATGGTTCATATAATTATTTTTGTAGGGATGCTGGACAAGCATTATCTCAAAGGCTGAAAGACAAACTGATGGCTCCTTCCCCAAAGAATGATCAGATTCAGCCAGAAACTGATGTTTGAATATGTAGATGACATTATGCAAGAGAATGATTTCTCATCTCATGCAAAAGAATTTACTCTGACTACAAAACTGTGAACCAGTTCACACTTCAAAACTTTGTTCAAATAAATCAGCCAAATTTACGGCCTTTTCCTGTTTAAATTGGGGAGACATAATTGACAAGATCGGGATCCTGTGAACGCCAGGACATCATGAAAGTTAGGAATGATGTTTGTCATCATTTTTTTGTCTCACAGTGTGACACCCCATGCCACAAAACCCCGAGATACCATTAAAATCTACTATGCGAATAGCTGTTGTGCTAAACAAAAAAATAAAATTTCAGCAGCAACTCTTCTGTATTTTTAAAAATGCGGAAGCAAAATAATCTTATATATCATATAACGCAATCCAAAACCATAAAAAACATCCTAACATGCATGAAGGGTGTAAAGTTTTAGTTTCTATCATCCTCTCTAGTCATCCACCACCAAGACTCAATGATAAGCCTTAAAGGCATAACATAGTTTTCACGATTAACAAAAGAGATAATTAGAGAATGATGGTGAGTGCATCAGCTACGCTCCTTCCTATAAGATCTACCTTCGGTACCTAGAGGGAAAAAACAAGGGTGAGATTCAAAAATCTCAGCAAGCAAACTTGTTTTGACAAGCTATTTTAATCATAAGTTCATTAAGCATTGATTTAACATAATCATTCAGGATATCGGAGAAATATAACTTCTAGAATTTTAAAAGCCCAACTCCACATAGATAAGGTAATCATGATACTTCCTCACATCCACATAAGCATGAAAATATTATTCATCTTCAGAATATGCGATGAGTATGCATATGAATGCAACACCATGTCTTCTACCTGCATACCCAATAACGTATGGGGCTGCATCCGTTGATGCTATACCTGTACGGTCGCAACCATAAGATTGTGACATACTTCCAATGCAATGCAAATGCAAATGCACATGTTAAGGTGCATTAAGAATATCGCCAACAAATTTTCGCTTCATTCTCAAGTGTTGGACCTAACCACACACCACAAGATGATACCTTCCAATTCAATCTCTTGTGTGGATTTAACAACACACCATAGCCAAAAAAAACATGTGGCAACAAAAACTTTCATAACATTAAACTTCATCCATCTTCTTTAGGGTTTCATGATAACTAGAGTGTTAAATATTCTGATTTTAGAGTGTAGGTGATAAAAATAACAAGTCCAAATAAGTGACAAACCACCGTCACATTTACTTACCTACAACTTGATAGAGATGAGCGCTCTATGCGCGATCTAGAGAAACACCATTTGTTAAACATCTCATATTCTCATCATACAACAAGGAGAAATATATACAATCAATAGCCAACTCGCACCTACGTCCAACACCCACATAGGCAAACAAAAGACATAAGCCCACATCCTAAAATATTCAGCTAGAGCAGCAGATTTTATATTTTTATATCTCCTGATTCTTATGTTTATAAATTCCCAAATTTTTATGTGAGTAATATAACTTCATAAGCTACCATTATTTAGTAGTAATTGTCCTAAAAAATCATTTAGGTCATCAAACATTCAGTTTAAGTTCAGCCTATAAGTCTGTCAGAACTGGAGAGCACTCACACAAAAACAGTCATAACTTTTGCTACAACATTCCAATGAATATGTTCTTTACCAATCTGAAAAGCTTATAAGAATTATCTACAACTTCTACAACTGCCAAAATGTCTGATTCAGCCTCTAAATAGGATTAATCTGTAGTTGAACAGATACTGCCCAAATTCATAGGAATGAAAAACAGTCAGAAAGAAACATCCATAACTCACTAACCACAAATCCGATTGAGGTGTTTTTTTACAGCAATGGAAAGATCTTTAATCCCCTACAACTTTTATAAAGGCTTATTATTTTTTGAGCCACTAAGAGTCCGAAAACTGCAGATTACCGAAACTGCATGATCTGTCCAGTTTCAGTTCGAAAATCATCTGATTTAGAAGGTTTCTTCGCTAATCCCATCATCTAACCACATATCTAATCCCCAAAACTCAATCAAACAGAGGGTTAGGGTTTCACCTTGCCTTGAGTAGGAGTAGCAAGAACCCTAGGTTCCCCACCTTCTCTTCCACCCCATCCTCTTCTTTCTTCTCCTTCATTCCTCTTCTTCCTTTCCCTCTTCTCTTCCTTCTCTAGCTTAGGGGCAAGAGCAAGAGTCACCAGGGGAGGGAGCACGAGAGAGCATGGGAGCAGGATGGCTGGGAAGGGGAGAAACATGAGAGATGACGATGGATGGAAGGATGGCTGGGAACGGGAGAAGCACGAGAGATGATGATGGATAGAAGGGAACCGAGCCCCCCTAATATCTAAAGTTTATAGACCCCTATCCAACGGCTCATAAACACTTAGATTGTCGGAAGGGTAATACTTGGCCGAATTAGACGAGTGAGTAGTCAAGTGGACTCGTCTCAACGAGCTCTACGCAACCACGATCTCCAATCGTCCATCCGAGCAACGGATTTAAAAGTCAACTTTTACCCTTTCGGGAGTAATTAGTCAACTCTCTTTATTTTTTTTCTCTATTATTTTTTATTACCGGTATTACACCGGTTTCAGGATTGCATCAAATCATGCTTAGAACGTTAGGAGCGCTTCCGTTTGTCATTTTTGTTTGTTCGTTGTTAGTTACTACAAACTTACAAGATCGCCCTGATTAAGGGATCATGTTTGATAGTAACACGAGACACCAGGTGAAAGTGTTCAATTTAGATGATTATACATATGCTTCAGGTCGCCGATGAAACAGCGTTAAATTTTTTCCTTGCAAAAGGAGGGCTTGAGGAAGAAAAGGCTCTTCCAAGGAAAACAGAGGGGTAGTTGTACAAAAAATACCCCGTCCATTACATTATTGCGGCATTATGCTAGTTTAAAAAAATAGAAGTCATTGTAATTAGAAGGTGAAGCTACGTACCTTAGCACCAAGATGGAATTTGAAGCCCAAGAGAAAACCAACAGCCACCAAGTAATAGCACCCAACGTTGATGTACGTCATAATCTTTTTCCATCCACACCCAAGCCACACCTGTTTGATTATAGCCCATACACATAGGTAAATAAAGTAGATTTTAGTTCATGCGTCATGCATGCAGATATCCCCCACCGCACCCACTGCACACTCACCATCCTGACCATGCCTTAAAAGTCGCACTCACTGTTCTCCTACCCCTCCCAGCCCCTACGCCACCTTCCAACTACAAAACCCTAACCTGACAAAACCTATCGGGATTTAGGTGTCGCCAACACCAGGATTCGTGGAAGGAAGTCGGCATTGTTGTACCACCATCTCGTGACAAGAGTTCAGGGGAATGGGCTTGGCATCGTGTGAATCCAATCTAAATGGTAAGAGTTTTGGCCAATAGCCTCGGCATCGTGTAATACTAAATTTATTAGACCACATCTAAACTGCAACACTCTTGCACTTTTATCTTCATTTTAAGCAAAAATATTTCAAACCAATGCTATAGTCATCGGGCTCACATTCTTTTTAAACTCCTACTCATCCAACCAAACCATCGAGGTGGCGCTAAACTTTAGCCTGTGTTTGAAAGCTCATTTTCCTTTTTACAAATATCTTATTTACAGTGAATACGTTTCCCAAGTTATTCAATAATTTTTATATGAAATTCTTTTAAAAAATCAAATAAATATATTTTTAAAGTTTATAATAATTAATACATAATTGATCATATGCTAAGGACAATCTTTGGTTTTGCGTGTGAAAAAAAACAACAATCTAAACAAGCTTCCAAACGGAGCCGTAGTTAGCTACTTAGCAGCAAGCTGCTGGCTGATGCTTCGCTGCCGGCGTGCCTCTAGCAATATTGCTGCTGGCTGCAAATGGGCCCAAGGTCAGCAGCCAATGGGCTGCCAGCTAGAGCTAGCTAGCTGCCTCTCCTGCACTCGTATGGGCCAAGGGCCCCAAGCATGCAGGCCGATGCTTTACTGCTTGCTTGCCTTTTTTTAATTTTATTATTATTCTCCAATTATCAGGGGACGTCACGTCAGTAATTAAACAACGGCAAGAGATAGAATAGCACATCATATTGATTCATTTGCTGATGGTAATCAACAATCGCTGGACGGGTGTTGTACTAGTGAATTTTCATCAAAACCGTTGACGTGGCTTAATTAGATGGCTATTAGTTTTGTCGTCAATAATATAAGAGAGGTTCAGATTGATTATATTCACCTTCCACGAATTCACGTTTAAGACCATCCACGTGTCACCGACATATGGATCCAGGAAGGACCTTTTCAGTTTCATGTTGCTTGCTTCCGTGACATTGAGAAACTAGTACTACCGTTCTTGTTTCTAACCTCCTTAATTTGAGCACTCCAGGATTGTATGTAACCTGTCATTTTCAGAGCTTACTTTTTTTTGGCCCAATTTCGCTGTTGGCACATTACGATTTGCACAAGTGACTGCCGAATCAGACCAGATCAAGATTTTCTTAAATTTTTCAGTAAGTAACCAACAGAAGGCTAGCTGCTGCTTGTTTTATCAGCTACTGGCTAGCCGCCATGCCATTGCTATGCCGACAAGCAATCATGCTTGTTGTGGATCAGTGCCGGAGATTACAAGTCGCTAGCACGAACAAAGCTTCATGACAAAACGAATCCGTGATGAAACGAGCAAGACGCATGTTCGTGTGTGTAATAGTCTGGTTCAACTTATATATTTTTTAAATACTCTAAATATAACAAAATTAATTATATATTTTTAAATACTCTAAATATAACAAAATTATACATTATAAATTAATTAAATGTACATTATAATATATCAATAGGAGAGCTATTTTTTCTTTTTTTTAAAAGTTTCTCTTCAAAGTACATATGCATTGGTCACCAAATTTTGGAAACTTTTGCCAAAATTATTTGAATATTTAACAAATTTTGAATGAATTTAATAAATTTCAACCAATTTCAAAGAAAATTTGAAAAAAAAACTGAAAATTTTGGGCGAATGCCGGTGGGGGAGGAATTTACTGAAATTTCTAAACTTCCGTTCCGAAATTGCAGTCCTTCCGCCCCTGGTTCAGACCAGTTACTGCTGATTTTGGGAACCTCGGGGACAAGTAGTACCCATCGTCTTTATATGCGTTGCATTCGTTTAGTACTCTACTTGCTTGTTATCCGATCCAACCAGCAGCTCCGGGAGTAGTACGATGTACGTGCCCTTGCCTTTGCTTCCACGGTCAGCTGGTTGCTTGGCGTCTGCAACAAACTGAATATATCCTCTTCTCTCTATCTGTCCATTGCTGTCTATCCAACCTCAGCCAAACAGAAAGACTTCACGCAGAGAAAGTTTTTGCTGTTCTAGAAATGCTACCTGCATATACATTTGGCATCCTCACATTTCATCTTTACCCTTTCCGATCCAAAAAAAGTAATATCATCTTTAGCCCATTTGGTGCTAGCATTAAGAGTTCAGGCTTGAGAAGTTCAGAGTTTTCTATGCAAGTGAATGCATGGTACCGAACTGACATGCATTTTCTTCAGCTTTGACCACACTTCACGCATTGCAGGTAGATCACACCAGATTACCCCCTTTACTTTCTTTCCTGGCCACATTACAGCAGGAATGAATTGCAGCAGGAACAGTGTGAGTCAGCACAGCAAGTGCTCACCACAACTTCAGATCATCTGAATGTCTGAAAACCCCAAGTTTCCAGCAGCACCACTTGGTCCAGATGCCATGCAAAAACAAGCAATTCCCAACCAACCATGCAAAGGTAGAGCCACAAAAGAGGCATGGAAAGAGCCATGGGGATAGGGATGATAGGTAGAAAAAGATTATTCCACCGTTTCGCGCGATATCTGCATATATTACTTCCATTATCTTTGAAAAAGTACGAACGCCGCGTCACATGCTAGGGGGCAGATATGGAAGAACAACATATGAGAACAGCAGCGAAATAAAATGCCACGTCAGCCTGTCAGTAGGAGAATTTGGCGGGAAGGCACGGATCGGAGCAAGACATCTGATCCAAGGCAGGAATAGCTGCAGGGACCAAAAAAAAAATGCCAACTATGCACAGAGGATATTCACTCGAAATTGCGCGCTTAAAATTTCAAAAAGGAACTGCAAAAAAATGTTTGGGGAATTTGAGATTTGCATTGATTTACAGTAATAAGCCTCAAAGTTTGTCATGCTTTAAGAATATTTGGTCACGGGTAAATGTTAAATATGTGATCCGAATTCGGATTAATTTTCTAAAAGAACTTTATGTCTTTTTCTATTGTTGTATTTCCTCTTATCTCCTATATATACTTTTGTAAGCCGTACGGGAAGGGTGATATTTCCATTGTTATTTCTTTATGTTTGTAATCAGTTTCTCAATATTGATCATTGCCGGTCGGCGCCCATGATTTTTCCCACAAAGGTTTTCCACGTAAAATTCGTGTCTCCGTTGTGCATCTATTTTCATAGCAAGTGGTATCAGAGCATTGGAGATTGTATCTACACCATGTCATCGTTCGTCGTCCCACAATCACGACCACCTACATGTTTTTCTGATCGAAGAAATAAATCTGATTGGCGACGGCGGCGGCTCGCGTCATCTCGTCGATTTCATCAACACCGTTCCAAAGCGGAGTCATTGTCATCGACTCCGAGTTGGTGTCTGTTTACGCATCTCTGTTAGGTTCATCACAATTTCTTACCAGCAGATTCAGGATTGATTCCCATGACAAATTTGAAATGTGATCTACTGCTCCTTGACGGAGGCACAAGATTCTCTCTATGACAAGTGAAGATGTGAGCCGTTCTTTCTCAGCAAAACCTCGATGATGCGCTATTTGGATTTGACAAGAGGACTAAGGATTGGTCCGACGATGAGAAGAAAAGGGATCGTAAGGTTATGACATATATTCATCTTCATCTATCTAATAATATTTTGTAGGAGGTGCTTAAGCAGAAGACAACCACTGAGCTATGGTTAAAGCTGGAGCAGATATGCATGACAAAGGATCTGACTAGTAAAATGCACCTAAAGCTAAAGTTATTTTTGCACAAGTTGCAAGATGATGAGTCTGTGATGGATCATCTCTCCACTTTTAAGAAAATTGTTACTCACCTTGAATATATGGAGGTAAAGTACGATGAAAAGGATTTAGGCATTATTCTATTGTGTTCATTGCTTAGCTCATATACAAATTTCAGAGATACTATTTTTTATAGTCATGATACTTTAATCTTAAACGAACTTTATGATGCTTTGCATGCCAAAGAAAAGATGAAGAAGATGGTACCCTCTGAAGGTTCAAATTCACAAGCAGGAGGCTTGGTTATTCAGGGCAGGCAAAAAGAAAAGAACATAAAGAACCAATAAAGAGATACAAGTTCAAGTAGCTATTCCTAAAGATCAAAGTCCAAAGGCAAATATAAGTCATACAAATACTGCAAGAGAGGTGGACATGATATCTCTAAGTGTTGGAAGCTAGAGAACAAAGACAACAGAACCAAAAATTATAGACTGAAAAGTAATAAAGAAGAAGAAGGTAAAGCCGTAGTTGCTATTGATGATAAGTCTGGTGCAGAATTGCTTATTGTTTTATGCTGGTTGTGCACAAACTAGTGACCAGTAGATTCTTGATACTGCTTGCACCTATCACATGTGCCCGAATAAGGATTGGTTTGCCACCTATGAAGTTGTGCAAGGTGGTACTATTTTGATGGGTGATAATATGCAATGCAAGGTTGTAGGTATTGAAACAATTCAGATCAAGATGTTTGATGGTTATATCAGAATATTGTCAGATGTGCGACATATTTCGAATTTGAAGAGAAACCTCATCTCTTTATGTACTCTTGATCGCAAAGGATATAAAAATTCCGGTGGAGACGGAATTTTGGTAACCAAAGGCTCTTTTGTTGTGATGGAAACCGATATTAAAACTGCCGACCTGTACTGTCGATGTCGTAGATCGACACGCAGGGATCCGGAGGACCTCCTTTTTTGGTTCGGCACGGGGAGCGGTGTATCCTAATTTAAACTCACAGAAAGAGTGAAATAATGCAGGTGAGGCGGGAAGAAGAAGCTAAAATCGTAGAGACACGGGGGTTATACAGGTTCGGGCCACCGGTGGGGTGTAATACCCTACTCCTGTTTGGGCGTAGTATATGAGGGAAGTTGCCAAGAACAATGGGAATGTTCCTCTCCCTTGGACTTAGTGGTGGATGAGAGATTCCTGCGAACTAGCTGAAGAGGCAGAACCTGGAGCAGAACCTGGGGCCCTCTTTTTTTCTCAGAACCTCTTCTATGATGGACTTGGGTCTCCTTTTATAGAACAAGGGAACACCACAGTAGTCCCAGCTTCTCTCCCCTCCACTCCACGCGGGGGAGTAGTTTTTATCTTGTCTTGTCGATGAAGCCATTCCATTCCTACTCCTTCTTGTTTGTTGCGTCATGAAAAGCGGAAAAGGGGGTGGTCGTCGTGGTAGCCATGCCGCTGACGTGATGATGGTTTGCCTACCTGCTCCGACGGGGCCCACTAGCCAGCGACCCATTCCACAGGTAGGCACTGGCACCGCGCTTCCTACGCGCGCACTCTCTCTCTCCCACGCGGCCGCCCACGCATTAAATGCGACTGGATAGGGCATGCGGGAGGCGTGCGCGAAGTGGGTGCGCGGCCACGCCGCGGTCTTAGTCAAAGACTTTTAGCCCCCTTTGCCTCATGACAGGCAAAAAGGGGTGATGATGAGAGTAACTGTCAGCTGCGCCTCACGTCGCATTGAATGTGGCGGGGCAGGCACCCAGCTCCCCTCCCTTTGGGCATTAAATGAGTTGGTTGGTGGTTGGATTCGCCCCTCTCTCAAAGAGGTGCGGGGTGAAGGATGGGGGTTTGGGTGATCCCGGACCCTACCGACCGGGGGTCCGGGTGATCCCGGACCCCGCCGTTTGGGAGTACGGAGGCCTCCGGGCAGCCTCCGGGAAAGCCCCTTCTGGGGCGGCCACGTGGCCACCCATGGCCGTGACTCGCCTAAGCCTTTCAGGGCATAACTTTGACGCCCTTTTGACAGGCAAGGGTGCCTTCCTTTTTCTCAGATGTCATGCTCCCGACATACCCCCGGGCCCATATCACCGACAGTAGCCCCCGGCGTTGACTGGGACCGAGTCAGGTTCGGGCACGGTTGACGCTATTTTTTTTGAGTGTGTGGGACCGGGCGCTGGATGCCTTCTGTTATAGCGGCGGTTGGCACGCGGCGGCGTGGTCTGCTTGTGCCGGGACTCGGCGCGCCGGAGATCCCGCATCTGCGTAGGTGGTGGGTGACGGCGTGGGCTCGTCGTCGGCCGCACCGGAGGCTGCACCGAAGGCCGCTCCGAGGGGTGGAGGCGGAGACGACGACGATGATGCCGACGACCACATCCCGACGGGCGGTTGAACCGCCGGGTCGGGCCGGCGACGGGGCCCGGACCCAAAGGGGAAGAGGAAGAAGCCGAGGAGGACCCCTCTCCTCCCCATCTCCACCACGTGGCGGCGGAGCGGAGCACGCCGCACCCCCCCCCCCCGCAGACCCGGGGGCTCGCGGGCGGCGGGCCTATCCCCGGGGGCCACCACGCCGAGGGCCAGGCTGGCCACAACGGCGGCGACAACGACGACGGGAGAGGCCGGGGCGCGTCCCGGCGAGTACACCGGCGGCGGGGTCCGTCCTCGGGACTCCGGCATCGGGGACACGGCGAGCAAGAGCCCGGCGAGTCCTCGGCTGCTCCGCGAAGAAGAAGCGGGTCATCTCGGGGATTTCTGGGATTCAACCCCGCCCGCAGGTACGCCTTGCCGATACGTGGATGCCCATTGGGGTCTTACATTTTTGTCTTTGTTTCGTGATTTTCTTGTTGTGTTTCTGTTTTGTTTCCAGCCGCGAGCACAGGCATTTTCGCCCAAGGGTTGTACCCAAGGGCGGTTCTGCCTCGGGCTCAGGGGAGGGCGCGCAGGAGAGGCTCGGGGCGCCCGAGCCCCCTAGGTCCGGTCACCCCCCACGGGTTCGGCCCCGGATCCGGTGCGATCTGGGAGGGGGGCCCACCCAGAGGCTGGAGCACCGGTCGCCCATGAGGGGCAAGCTGCGGGCGGCGCCGGCATAGAGGGGGCGGCGGGGGGCGGCGGAGAGCAACCGCCGTGCCTGCTTGAACAGGCCCAGGATGTCCAGCCCCCAGACCGCAAATGGCCATGAGAGTGGGATGGTCTGAAGGGCCTGGGCCGGCAGGTGCGTCTGCTTGGCGTGGAATTGACATGCTCGGCACCGCCGCACGAGGTCTGTTGCATCCTCCAGCGTGGTGGGCCAATAGAATCCCAGGCGGAATGCTTTTCCCACCAAGGTTCGGGAGGCCGAGTGCGCCCCACATTCGCCTTCATGGATCTCGGCTAGGAGCTTGAGACCCTGTTCCCGAGCAATGCATTTCATGAGCACTCCGTTGGCACCGCGCCGGTAGAGTGTCCCTTCTACCAACACGTACCTCTTGGAGGTCCGGGCAATGCGTTCGCTTTCCTTGCGTTGCTCGGGCAATGACGTGTCTTGTAGGTACGCTCGGATTTCTGAAATCCAAGCCACCTAGCGCGTGATGTCGGTCCCGGCGGGGCCAGGCTGTGGCTAGCCCGCCGGGTCCGGGGCGTCGGGACCGGCCGATTCCTGCCTCTGGGGCGGTTCGGGATGCGCCGATGGCTCTGTGAGACTTTCCTCAAATGTACCTGGCAGGGCTAGGGCTGGGGCTCGTGCGGACGCGATCCTAGATAGCTCGTCCGCCAGGGAGTTGTCTCTTCTGGGAATATGGCGTAGCTCGAGGCCATCGAAATGGCTCTCCATACGCCGTACTTCCTTGACATAGGCTTCCATTTGGAGGTCGATGCATTGGTACTCCTTGGAAACCTGGTTTACAACCAATTGGGAATCTCCGAGGACCAGCAGACGATGGATGCCTACGCCTGCTGCCGCTCGTAACCCCGCTAGAAGCCCCTCATACTCCGCCATGTTGTTGGTTGCCCTGAAGTCAATCCGGACGATGTATTGCAGTACGTCGCCCGTTGGGGAAGTTAGAACCACGCCCGCTCCGGCTCCGTGCAAGGTGAGTGAACCGTCAAAGTTCATCACCCAGTGCGCGGTTCCTTGGTCGTGATCCTCCGCACTCTCGGGTTCCTCCGGGGGTGGATCGCTTCCGGTCGTTGGTGTCCATTCCGCCACGAAGTCGGCCAGGGCTTGGCTCTTGATTGCGTGCCGGGCTTCAAAGTGCAGATCGAATTCTGACAACTCGATGGCCCATTTGACTACCCGTCCTGTGCCCTCTCGGTTATGGAGGATTTGTCCGAGAGGGTAGGACGTGATTACCGTTACCCGGTGCGACTGGAAATAGTGCCGCAACTTCCTGGAGGCCATGAGCACGGCGTAGAGCATTTTCTGGGCCTGCGGGTAACGTGTCTTCGCGTCCCGTAGCGCCTCGCTGACAAAGTAGATCGGCCGCTGCACCTTGGTGCGGGCTTTGGCTACTTTATTAGGGGTGACTGGTTCGGGTACACCGGGGCGGGTCACCTCGGTGTCCGGGGCTTCCGAGCCGTCGCCTCCACCGGGGCCCTCAAGGCCACTCTGGACGGAGGGGGCTTTGGGTGCTCCCGGACTAGGGGGCCGAGCGGCTCCCTGGGGCTCGGGGGGCCAAGGGCCACCTCCGGGCTCGGGCACTTCCTCGGCCAGCTCCGTTCCGAGGTCTCCTGCCTCCGGGTTTGACAGGGTCGGGGGCGACTGAGAGCCTAGCTCGTCGTCGCGCTCCACAACCAAGGCCGCACTAATTACTTGGGGGGTCGCCGCCAAATATAAGAGGAGGGGCTCCCCTTCCCGAGGGGCCACCAGTACGGGCGGCGAGGAGAGGTAGCGCTTGAGCTCGCCCAAGGCTTTCTCCGCTTCGTCCGTCCAAGTGAAGGGGCCGGTTCGCTTTAACAACTTAAATAAAGGAAGCCCCCGCTCTCCTAATCTGGATATGAAGCGACTCAGGGCAACTACACAACCAGTGAGCCTCTGCACGTCCTTGAGTTTCCTAGGGGGGCGCATCTCCTCTATTGCCTTTATTTTAGTGGGGTTGGCCTCGATGCCTCGGGCAGAGACCAAGAACCCTAACAGCTTGCCCGCCGGCACCCCGAACACACACTTCTCTGGGTTTAGCTTCATGCGGGAGGACCGGAGGTTATTAAATGTCTCGGCCAAATCCGGGAGCAAAGTTCTTTGGTCCCGAGATTTGACTACGAGATCATCGACGTATGCCTCAACATTGCGCCCTATTTGGTCTTTCAACGTGATGCGGACACCACGTTGGAAAGTGGACATGGCATTCTTTAAACCAAAGGGCATAGACATGTAGCAAAAAGTACCAACAGGAGTGATAAATGAAGTTTTCTCCTCATCCTCTACAGCCATGCAAAATTGATGATAGCCAGAATACGCATCTAGGAAGCATAAAAGGTCGCACCCCGCAGTGGAGTCGACTATCTGGTCTATTCGGGGTAGAGGGTAGGGGTCTTTGGGACATGTGTCACATCCTGGGTTTTTCCCTAATTCATTTAAAATAATTTACCCGGAAATAATCGGAATTTCTGAAATTAACCTGGAGTCAGCCTATAATTTTAAAATGCAATTAATAAATGGAGATGACATGGTAGGATTTTTCTTGAATTCTTCATGTCAAAATACGCTAACGGATTTTTTTTGGAATTTTTAGAGCACTCTAAGTATTTTTAAACAATTAAATAAGAAATCAGGAATTAATTAAGCCCCAAAAATCCTTTTTCCCTTTTTCCTTTTCCTCTCCGTACGGGCTGCACAGTACTCCCGCTCTTTCCTTGGGCCGTCGGCCCGGTCCCTCCCCGCGCGCGCCGGTCGTGGGCCGAGGCCCGCAACGCCGCCGCCGCACGCAAGTCCGCGGGCGTCCTCGCCCGCGAGTCGCTGACGGGTGGGCCCTGCCTGTCAGGCTTCCCGTCCCCGCGCCCGGTCGGTCCGGCCGCCGTCCGCCATGCGCGCCGCCTTTCCGCTCCTTTCCGTTTGAATCCGAGCCACGTCGGCCCCGTGCCGGCTCAATCTCGCGACGTCGTTTCCATCCCCGCAAACCCCGCGCCCGATGGAAACCCTACCCACGCGGAATCCGTCGCCGATTGTTTCCCCTCTCTCTCCGAGTCCGTGAACAACGGCGAGGAATCCGCGCCGTTTCCGTGTTTGTTTCCGTGTACCTTGGCTGATGCTTGGACGATGATGTAATGCACAAATTAGCTGCAGAAATTCTGGTGTGAATTTCTGGGCGTGACAAGTTGGTATCAGAGCCTTCCTGTGACTGTAGGACAAGCCAACTAGAAACCTTAAGAGCCCTCTAATTCTTTTCATGTGCATATGTTTTGAAAAAAAAGGGGGTGTTTTGAAAAGTGGAGTCAGTCTAGGGTTTAGGAATTGCGAAAATGGGATATTGGTCGTGGGTTTTTGAGCATGTTTTGATTTTCCCACTCCTTTGTTTCTATAGATGGCGGGTTCCCCCACGCCTGCGGAAAAGGGATGACGGGCTTCGTGGCGTAGCGGCGGCGCGCATGGCCCTTGCAGTTGGATATCCCAAAGCACCGAGTATACAACGGTTACGCCTCTCGGTGGCGAGTTGCCATCGTGTTCGGTTGGAGGTTCACGGGTTTGTGGGAACGTGTCTTCCCAACATGGAGGTCACGGCTTCCGGAGGCACGTCGATCACGCTTGTCAAGAAGCCGCCTACCCGATGTTGGCCGGGATGAGGGAGCCGCATGATGCCGACCTTCGCACCTCCTCCTACCGCTACCATCCCCGTCGAGGTAGTTCCTCGGAGGTCGGTGCATTCAAGTCTACGGCGAGAGGAGAATGACTCTACCTTCGGTCACATGTGCACCGTGCTCAAAGGACTGGATCGATGCACTCGACCTACACAAGGCGACCAAAGAGCGAACGACAAGAAGATGCCGAGGATCGCGCGGCTGCAGGACAAAGTGGTTCGTCGAAGAAGGAGGTAGCAGAGTTGAAGGGACTCCCGCCACCGGTTGGGGTTAGACTCCGCACTACGCCTCGGAAGACCACCACCGCGCCCGTCCGTATCCAGTGGCACCTCGGATTCCACCGCCTTCTCCGGCTCCACCCGCTCCGGTTCCGGCGCCGGTTCCAGTTCCTCTGCTGCAGGTCCTACCCTCACCTTTGCTCCAGCTTCGGCAAATCAAGGCGGAGGTGGCAGTAATGGTTGGATCTCCGTCTCCAGTGACTCAAGCTCAGAGAGTTCGACTGAAGACATGGACTCCGAAGAGACTCAAGATTCCTCGGAGGAAAGAGGCGGGATCGGTTGGGCTACGACAACCGATTCGAAGAGTCCAAGTCCGAGGTGACGCCCGAGGACTCCAGGAGCCGTTCGGAAGAGTGGGGATCTTCGAAGGAAGCGTTCGACTCCTCGTCTCGTGGATCGTTCTAGTTGCCCTCCTTAGTTTTACCGTTTAACTTAGTTTGTCTTCTTGGTAGTTGCTTGTGTGTTAGGTCGTTGTGTGGGGATAGCCGGGTCGATATCAAGTGTGATATGACCGACCAATTAAGGATGTTTGGTGCTTTTCCTTGTTTTTAGTCAAGATCGAACAATGCATTTGAATTCAAATAATAAAGATTAGTTCTAAGTCTGTCTGTTTTTCTTCTTTTCTCTCTCTTCGTCGGTCGTCTCCTTCGATGGTGAACACCGGGACCGGCGGGCGACAAAGCAACAATGGGCGATCAGTGCCAACAACAACGAGGCTCACGACGCCAATGGCAATGCTCCTCCACCGCCACCCGAGAACCCCACCATTGCTCAAGTGCTCGCTTCACGACATGAGATGATGGCTGCAATGATGCAAGCAAATGCAACAACAACACCATCGGATGCAACGGCGAGATGCCGCAACAAATGCAAGCAACAACGGAATAATCGCTTGCCGCCCCACCACCCCCCAAGCGCCGAGTTCCTTCGTGTCCGACCGCCGACCTTCTCCAGCACCACTAATCCCATGGAGGCTAATGATTGGCTTCATGCCATAGAGAAGAAGTTGGATCTCGCTGCGGTGCACGGATCGAGAAAGTCTCTTTTGCCACTCATCGCCATGTGGTCCGCTTCGCTTGGTGGGACAACTATTTGGTTACTCGCCGGCGGAGCAGATTACCAGGAAGAGTTTCGTCGCAGTTTGGGACCGCACATATTCCTGCGGGAATAGTTGCACGTAAAAGCGTGAGTTCCGTTCTCTTGAGCAGGTAAGATCGATTCGAGTATCCGCACGAGTTCGATCGTCTTGCCCGTTATGCCCCGAAGATGTGCGCACCGATGCGTAAAGGCGGGAAAAGTTTTTGGTGGTTTGGATGATGAACTCACGGACAAGCTTATCTCCGAGAGTATGCTAACTTTGAGAAGCTGGTTGACAAGGCCATTCGATAGGAAGATCGCGCAACAAGATGATCAAGAAGAGAAAAGTATTTCGGTCCCGACCTCCTCAACAAGAGGGAAATCAGCAGAGGCCGCGTTTCATGCCCGGAAGTCGAGTGGACCTACCACCATGATTGTTCGTCAAGCATCGACCTTATCACCGGGAATTTCCAAGCGGCGTAGTGGAAGTGGTCGCAACGGCGTACTCCGCCGCGCCCTCCAACGGCGCCATCCCCAAGATCCACCACCACCTCCAAGGAAGGACTCGGAGGAAAGCCGGAGTCTGTTTCAACCGTGGTGACCCGGGGCATTTTGCGGACAAGTGTCCGAGCCAAGACGCGCTGGGCCAAGGTTCATCCGGGCTCGAGTCAATCATGCGTCCGCCGAGGAAGCACTGCACCGCTCCCGAAATTATACTAGGTATGTTTCGTAAACTATACTCCCGCCACAGTATTTGATTTGATTCAGGCGTTACACATTCTTTTATCTCAAAGCAATTTGTTGGGGCACATGGGTTGTCGTAGTGGGACTTAAGATACCTATGCGGGTTCAAACCCCTGGAAACCACTTGGAGACCACTCAGTATTGTCCCTCAGTGACCATAGAAATCCAAGGATCTATGTTTCTAGCCAACCTTATCCTCCTTCAGTCCAAAGGCATAGATGTCATCCTTGGGATGGATTGGTTGTCCAGACATAAGGGAGTAATTGACTGCGCTAGTCGCACCATTACTTTAATCAATATGAAAGGAGAAAGAATTGTTTTTCGCTCTCCCATGCAAGTCAAGCCCGTAGCAAGTTTGAATCATGTTTCCACCGGGGAATCGTCCGAAATGGCGGCAAAGACCCCTGTGAAGTTAGAGGATATCCCCATCGTCAGAGAATATCCTGAAGTTTTCCCTGAGGATTTAACTCAGATGCCACCAAAAAGGGAAATTGAATTCCGGATTGATCTAGTACCCGGGACCGCCCCAATACACAAGAGGCCATATAGGATGGGAGCCAACGAGTTGGCCGAAGTAAAGAAGCAAGTGGATGAACAGTTGCAAAAAGGGTATATTCGCCCGAGCACGTCACCTTGGGGTGCTCCGGTGATTTTCGTGGAAAAGAAAGACAAGACCAAGAGGATGTGTGTCGACTATCGCGCACTCAATGAGGCTACTATCAAGAACAAGTATCCCCTACCACGGATTGATGACTTATTCGATCAACTCAAAGGGGCCAAGGTATTTTCCAAGATAGACCTGCGATCGGGCTATCATCAGTTGAGGATTCGGGAAGAGGACATTCCCAAGACCGCCTTCACCACCAGGTATGGACTGTACGAGTGTACGGTCATGTCTTTTGGGTTAACCAATGCACCGGCTTTCTTTATGAATCTGATGAACAAGGTGTTTATGGAGTTCTTGGATAAATTTGTGGTGGTGTTCATTGACGACATTTTGGTCTACTCTAAGTCAGAGGAGGATCATGAGCAACATCTTCGGACAAGTCTCGAGAATTTGAGAGACCATCAACTCTACGCCAAGTTTAGCAAGTGTGCTTTCGGTTAAAGGAGGTACGGTTCTCGGTCACATTGTGAATGCCCAAGGAGTAGCCGTGGATCCAGCAAATGTGGAATCGGTTACCAAGTGGACCCCGCCTAAAACGGTTACGCGATCCGAAGTTTCCTTGGACTTGCGGGTTACTACCGCCGCTTCATTGAGAACTTCTCCAAAATCGCCAAGCCAATGACTCAACTGTTGAAGAAAGATGAGAAGTTTAAGTGGTCGGCGGAATGCAACAAGAGTTTTGAAGAGCTCAAGAGGAAGTTGGTGTTCGCACCGGTGTTGATACCGCCCGACCCAGCAAAGGACTTCCAAGTTTATTGTGATGCATCTCGCCAAGGGTTGGGATGTGTGTTGATGCAAGAAGGCAAAGTGGTCGCATATGCATCTCGTCAATTGCGCCCACATGAAAACAACTACCCCACTCATGATCTGGAGTTATCCGCAGTGGTTCATGCATTGAAGATCCGCGACACTACCTAATTGGTAATCGTTGTGAAGTGTATACGGATCACAAAAGTCTTAAGTACATTTTCACCCAACCGGATTTAAACCTCCGACAGAGGAGATGGTTGGAACTGATCAAAGATTATGATTTAGGGATACATTACCACCCCGGCAAAGCTAATGTGGTTGCGGATGCACTAAGCCGAAAAAGTTACTGCACCACTCTCAGTGTCGAAGGAATGTGTGACCGTTGCGCAGGAATTCGAGAATCTAAATCTACAAGTGGTGGATTTTGGTTTTGTGGCTGCTCGGAAGCCCAACCCACTCTCATTGATCAAATTCGGGCTGCTCAGCGTCGATCCCGAGATGGCCGAACTCAAGAAGAACATGAGAGTCGGAAAAGCTCGTGGTTTTACGGAAGACGAACATGGCACAATCTGGATGGGAAAGAGATTGTGTGTGCCGGAGGACAAGGATTTGAAAAGACGATCCTTACGGAAGTTCACCAAACCCAATACTCAATTCACCCGGCAAGTACAAAGATGTATCAAGATCTTAAAGAAAAGTTTTGGTGGGTCAGACATGAGGAGGGAGATAGCCGAGTTTGTTGCACTTTGTGATGTTTGTCGGCGAGTGAAGGCAGAACATCAACGGCCCGCCGGATGTTGCAACCACTTCGATTCAGAATGGAAATGGGAAGAAATTGGAATGGATTTCATCACGGGTTTACCCCGCACAACGTCAGGATATGACTCGATTTGGGTCGTGGTGGACCGACTCACCAAGGTGGCCCACTTCATACCAGTACATACTACCTACTTAGGGAAGAAGTTGGCGAGCTTTATCTCGCAAGGATCATGTGTTTGCATGGCGTGCCTAAGAAGATCGTGTCCGATAGGGAAGTCGGTTACTTCCAAATTCGGAAGAAGTTGCAAGAAGAACTCGGTACCGTTTGAATTTTAGCACGGCCTATCATCCGCAAAAGACGGTCAAACCGAGAGAGTGAATCAGATTTTGGAAGACATGCCGAGAGCATGCGCGCTCGATTTTGGAAAAGCATGGGACAAAAGCTTACCCTATGCAGAATTCTCTTACAACAACAGTTATCAGGCCAGCATTCAAATGGCACCGTACGAAGCACCGTATGGACGGAAATGCCGCACACCCCTATTCGGGACCAGACGGGTGAGCGCCAATTGTTTGGCACAGAGTAATAAGCGGCGAGAGAAAAGGTCCGAGTGATTCGGGAAAGGTTGAAGATTGTGCGGTCCGACGTAAGAGTTATGCGGATAATCGTCGAAGAGATCTCGCTTTTGAAGCAGGGGATTTCGTGTATCTTCGCGTTACACCACTCCGGGGAGTACATCGTTTCCAAACCAAAGGTAAGTTGGCACCACGTTTCGTGGGACCATACAGGATTCGGGAACGTCGAGGAGAAGTGGCCTATCAGCTGGAGCTTCCCTCCAACATGACCGTTATTCACGATGTGTTTCATGTGTCCCAGCTTAAAGAAGTGTTTAAGGGTACCGAAGAGCGGCGAGTCCGCACTGGATCGAAATCCAAGAGGACTTAACCTATGTAGAGAGACCAGCACGTATTCTTGAGGTCAGTGAAAGAAGGACGCGGAACAAGGTTATCAGATTTTGCAAGGTTCAATGGACTCATCACTCCGAGGAAGAAGCTACTTGGGAACGAGAAGATGAGCTAAAAGCTGCGCACCCGCACCTCTTCGCCAGTACCTCCGAATCTCGGGGTTGAGATTCCGTTTAAGGGGGGTAGGTTGTCACATCCTGGGTTTCTCCCTAATTCATTTAAAATAATTTACCCGGAAATAATCGGAATTTCTGAAATTAACCTGGTGTCAACCTATAATTTTAAAATGCAATTAATAAATGGAGATGACATGGTAGGATTTTTCTTGAATTCTTCATGTCAAAATACGCTAACAGGATTTTTACTGGAATTTTTAGAGCACTCTAAGTATTTTTAAACAATTAAATAAGAAATCGGAATTAATTAAGCCCCAAAATCCTTTTTCCCTTTTTCCTTTTCCTCTCCGTACGGCTGCACACTCCCGCTCTTTCCTTGGGCCGTCGGCCGGTCCCCCCCGCGCGCGCCCGGCCGTGGGCCGAGGCCCGCACGCCGCCGCCGCACGCAAGTCCGCGGGCGTCCTCGCCCGCGAGTCGGCCGACGGTGGGCCCCGCTGTCAGCTTCCCGCCCCGCGCCCCGGTCGTCCGCCGCCGTCGCCATGCGCGCCGCCTTTCCGCTCCTTTCCGTTTGAATCCAAGCCACGTCGGCCCGTGCCGGCTCAATCTCGCGACGCCGTTTCCAACCCCGCAAACCCCGCGCCCGATGGAAACCCTACCCACGCGGAATCCGTCGCCGATTGTTTCCCCTCTCTCCGAGTCCGTGAACAACGGCGAGGAATCCGCGCCGTTTCCGTGTTTGTTTCGGCCCCGTTGTACCCCTATAAAACTCCCCTTCGCGCCGCGCTTTCCCTTTGGTTCCCGTGCGCTAGCCCCAAAACCCACCGTCGCCATCGTCATCGTCTCCGTCGCCGGTGAGTGCACCGCCGCCCTCTTCCTTTCGGTTTTCGGGCCTCCTCCCGAACCGCTCCCGCGCGCATCGTTCCGCCCTTCCCCGTGGTCCCGCGCCCGCAGCATCCTTCGCCGCCGCGCCGGTGCCGCCGGAGTCCGGCCGGCCGCCGCGCGGCCATGGCCGCGGCGGCGAGCTCGAGCCGCCGCCGCCCAAACCCTAACCCTAGCGCCGCTCCCTCTGCGCCGTCCGATCCTTCGGATCGGGCGGATCCGCACCGTCCGATCGCGATCGATCCGTCGCCGTTCGATCCGGTCGCCGCACGCCGGATGGCTGCCGCGTGTCCGCCCTCGGTCGCCGCCCGAACCCTAACCCTAGCCGTGATCCGCACCGTTCGATCCTTCGGATCGGGCGGATCCGGACCGTCCCCTCGCGCGCAAGGCCGTCGCCGTCCGATCGCCGCCACCCCTCCCCGATGCGCGCCACGTGCCCCGCTCTCCCCGCCGCCGCCGTGGACTCGGTCCACCGTGGACCGCGCCCGCGTCGCTTGCGTCAGCCGCTTGCGCCGCTGACGTCAGCCCTACCGCTTGCGCCATGCTTGCGTCACCCGGGGGCTTAATTGCGCAATAAATAATTTAATCTTTTCTGTTTAGTTTAAAAATCGCAATTAAACTTCTAAAATTCATATCTTTTGAATCCGAACTCCGTTTTAGTCCATTCAAATTTCATTAAATCCAGAAAAATGTCAAGAATCCATTAAAAATACTTTTCAGTGCTGTTTCAGTAGACTTTTTAGGGTGTTTGTTGAGTGCTTTGTTTGTCGTGTAGATTCCGAGTTTTCCGGCGAGCCCGTTCTCTTCGAAGTAGTCGCCGAGGTTCCTCAGTCTCCAGAGCAAGGCAAGTCATACCTTACATTGACCATATTGTACCTATTTTATGTAAATATCTCTTTTTCTTTCGAATACTGCATATGTTTTAGAATGTCATTTTATGGGATGATTATACCTATTGTACTCAACCATAGGATTGTTTACCTTATACCATTGATAACTTGGGGTTCAATGTGACTAGATGATAGTTTAAGGTTGCTTAGCCATGCTTAGCACAACTAGCTCACTTAAGGGAATCACACTAATCAAGTTTCATTACCGAAGTTAACCCTCGATGATGTTAAGTTGTGAGCATGTCTCTAATAATCTTAATTTATGAAAAGGTGGGTCGTGAGCACATGGTTGGACTTTGGTTAGCGTGCTCATGACGATTAAGGACCGGTTCTCGGGAAACCCCGGAAGAAATGCCGTGCATACCACAAGCCAGCATGGGTAATGGCTGGGTCTGTAGCGTAGCTGTCTCTAGTCGACGTATCCCAGAGAGGGTGGACGTGATGGAGTTGGGTCGGCCCCGGTTTTAAGGGTTGATCAGCTTTCGGATTCACCGCGGCACTAGAGGGGGCTGCCCATTGCCCGATGGGAATGGGGCCGAAACCTTGGTGTGGTACGATTGATTAGAGGGGGTTATGTGAAGGGTCCTGTCACAATTCCTTTCCGGGGCACCGTGGTGGTGCACCGGCGCACGGTAACGTGTTGTGGGATTGTGTCTTGTGGGTACAGTTGTACACCTCTGATCAGAGTAAAAACTATTCGAATAGCCGTGCCCACGGTTACGGGCGATCGACCAGATTCACCTTGATTAGTCTCACTTTTTATTTGAATGACATGTTGAAGCATGATTAGTGCAGGTGGATGGATGGGCCTGTCGCAACGTGGTTTGAGCGTTGGACGGTGTTTATTTAATACTGCTTAAATTTACTACTATTTTACTGTCTTCAAATATTGTTATTATATTCTGTAAATGCTGTTTCTGCAAAAGTGAGCCATTAACCCTTCCTTGTTATTTATCTTGCATCATGTCCCCTTTTCCGGTGTGACTTGTTGAGTACTGTGGTTGTACTCAGCCTTGTTTTTTTCCCCCTTCAGTGCCAGAGGTTGAGGTCGAGGTCTCCAAGGAGGTGTAGGCTTGTTCTCGTCAAGGTTTAGCTGTGGAGTTGGTGTTCCGCTTCGCTCGTGTCAAGTTTAGCTTAAGTCAGTTTTGTTTTCCTTTCCGCTGCATTTGTGTAACTCTTTTATATTGTTTCTAAGACGAGGATTCTGTATTATCAAAAATGTCGATTTGTGTACCTCGGCTGATGCCTGGACGAGGATGTAATGCACAAATTAGCTGCAGAAATTCTGGTGTGAATTTCTGGGCGTGACAACATGCCTTGTTGAGGTCGGTGTAGTCGATGCACATGCGCAGCTTGTGGTTGGCCTTCGGGACGACCACCGGGTTCGCCAACCACTCCGGATGCAGCACCTCCCGGACAAAGCCGGCCTCCTGGAGCCGTGTCACCTCTTCGCGGATGAACGCCTGCCGCTCCGGGGCCTGTCGCCTCACCTTTTGCCGTACCGGGCGTGCGTCCGGCCATACTGCAATTCGATGCTCGATCACCTCCCTGGGGACTCCGGGCATATCCGACGGCTTCCAAGCAAACACGTCGTCATTCGCCCGCAGGAAAGAGACGAGAGCGTCTTCCTATTTGGGGTCCAAGTTGCCGCCAATGTTGGCGGTCTTGGACGGGTCGTCATCCAAACGGATAGACTTAATCACCACCTCATCGGTAGAAGTGATGCGCTGCTTCGGGGCCCGGGAACCCGATGTCTCCCCTTGGGGGCCCTCGGGTTCAACGCGGTCGGCCGCCGCGATGTCGTCCACGCACGCTTCCGCGCAATCCAGCGCAGTTTTGACGTCGGCGTGGATGATGATGGGGCCTCCGGGGTCCGGCATCTTGAGCTGGCGGTAGGCGTAATGGGTAGCCGCCATGAACTTCACCAACGCTGGCCTCCCGAGCACGGCGTTGTAGGGCAGATTGAGATCTGCCACATCGAAGTCGATCCGCTCGGTGCGGAAATTAGCGAGGGCCCCGAACGTGACAGGCAGAGCGATCTACCCAAGGGGCCACACCTTCCCGGGCGTCACCCCGATGATGGGGTAAGAGGGCCCGAGCACCATCCCCGGGGCCTTGATCACATCAAAGGTCTTCGGGGATAGTATGTTGAGGGCCGCACCTCCGTCAATTAAGACTCGGGCGACCTTGACGTTGCAGATGGTGGGGGAGGTCACGAGGGCCAAGTGGCCACTACGTGCAATGCTCCCTGGGTGGTCGGCCTGGTCAAAGGTGATGGGCACCTCTGCCCAGCGTGACCTCCGGGCCGCCTCGTGAGACGGCACGGCTGCGAGGAGCTCGCGCCTCATGGGAAAGAAGTTAGCCATGACATGCTCGTCTCCTCCGGCAGCCACAATGGCTATGGTGTAGATCTAGAGGAACTCGGTAGGGTTAACCGAGCTATCATATTTCTTCGTAAGGGCCGGCCTAAACTTGTTAGGCCAGTGCACGTTACGGAGGTTGGCAACGAAGGCCTGGCGGCCATTGCCAGCCAGAGGGGGCGACAGTGGCTGCGGGGCCTCGTTGTGCATTGCGGAGCCCCCTGCTCGCGGCTGGGCCATTACGGCCGCTCGCCGCCCTTCGAGGGGCTCTATTTGCGGGAGGGCCTCTGCGGCCGCTCGCCGATTGGTAGCGCCTCCCGACGAGGAGGCGCAATCCGGTGCTCGCCCCATGCGGCGCTCGTCACGGCGCTGCTCGATGCGAATGCGGGCGTCCCACTCTGCGTACAGCAGATCCTGGGGCGCTTCCGGCTGGGCTGCCGCTGAAAGGCTCTCCTTCGCCCTTGCAGCAGCCGCTGCCCTTCGAGCCCGCCGCCGGAAGGACGAGCTTACCGTAGCGCGTGAACCGGGCAGCTGGTGGCGGGAGGAAGCGAGGTCGGCGGCCAGCTGGCGCTGGGCCGTGCCTACGAGCTTTGCCACATCGTCGAACCACCTCCTGACGTTGGATCCCTCGCCAGGGGTGACTGGGGGTGGCGCAAAAGAGCTTCTGCCGCCTGCAGGGCACCCTCAGGAGTGCCAAACTCCAGGCGGCGATGGACGTCGCCCCGGCGGGGCTCGCCGGTACGCCCGCTAGGGCGTGGTCTGGGTCCCACAGGAGCGTTGTCAGTCCCGCGGGATGCATGGGCCCCTACGTCCTCAACCGCCGCTTCTGCAGGGGGCAGAGGGGATGGCGCGGGCATTGCTGCCGCCGTCGCCATCAGCGGTGGTGAGGGAGACGAAGATCTCTCCCCCTCGAGCGGAGGTGGCGAAATTTGGGGCTATGCCTGCCCGCATCAACCTCTTCCGCCGCCTCGTTGGCCAGGTCACGTCGCGCGTAGCGAGTGAGCCTGACGCGGAGCGTAGGACGTGGCCGTGGACCATGGCGGGGTCGGCAAGAGAGGATTCCCGCCAGAAAATAGGAGGAGTATAGGAGTTTAAATCAAAATACAGCGCGCTCCCCCTACCTGGCGCGCCAGCTGTCAATCTCGTAGATCGACACGCAGGGATCCAGAGGACCCCCTTTTTTGGTTCGGCACGAGGAGCGGTGTATCCTAATTTAAACTCACAGAAAGAATGAAATAATACAGGTGAGGCGGGAAGAAGAAGCTAAAATCACAGAGACACGGGGGTTATACAGGTTCGGGCCACCGGTGGGGTGTAATACCCTACTCCTGTTTGGGTGTAGTATATAGGGGAAGTTGCCAAGAACAATGGGAATGTTCCTCTCCCTTGGACTTAGTGGTGGATGAGAGATTCCTGCGAACTAGCTGAAGAGGCAGAACCTGGAGCAGAACCTGGGGACCTCTTTTTTTCTCAGAACGTCTTCTATGATGGACTTGGGTCTCCTTTTATAAAACAAGGAAACACCACAGTAGTCCCAGCTTCTCTCCCTTCCACTCCACGTGGGGGAGTAGTTTTTATCTTGTCTTGTCAATGAAGCCATTCCATTCCTACTCCTTCCTGTTTGCTGCGTCATGGAAAGCGGAAAAGGGGGTGGTCGTCGTGGTAGCCATGCCGCTGACGTGATGATGGTTTGCCTACCTGCTCCGATGAGGCCCACTAGCCAGCGACCCATTCCACAGGTAGGCACTGGCACCGCGCTTCCTACGCGCGCACTCTCTCTCCCACGCGGCCGCCCACGCATTAAATGCGACTGGACAGGGAGTGCGGGAGGTGTGCGTGGATTGGGTGCGCGGCCACGCCGCGGTCTTAGTCAAAGACTTTTAGCCCCCTTTGCCTCGTGACAGGCAAAAAGGGGCGATGATGAGAGTAACTGTCAGCCGCGCCTCACGTCGCATTGAATGCGACGGGGCAGGCGCCCAGCTCCCCTCCCTTTGGGCATTAAATGAGTTGGTTGGTGGTTGATTCGCCCTCTCTCGAGAGGTGCGGGGTGAAGGATGGGGGTTCGGGTGATCCCGGACCCTACCGACCGGGGGTCCGGGTGATCCCGGACCCCGCCGTTTGGGAGTACGGAGGCCTCCGGGCAGCCTCCGGGCCAGCCCCTTCTGGGGCGGCCACGTGGCCACCCGTGGCCGTGACTCGCCTAAGCCTTTCAGGGCATAACTTTGACGCCCTTTTGACAGGCAAGGGTGCCTTCCTTTTTCTCAGATGTCATGCTCCCGACATACCCCCGGGCCCATATCACCGACATGTACCATCTGCAAGGTACAACTATATTAGGTAATGTTACTGTAGTTTTAGATTCAGTATCTAATTCCGATACTACTAATCTTTGGCATATGCATCTTGGGCATATGAGTGAAATTGGTTTGGTAAATTGAGCAAATGATGATTTCTAGATGGATAAGGCATCAAAAATTTGAAATTTTATGAGCATTGCATCTTTGGCAACTATAAGAGGGTGAAGTTCAACACATCTACATATACTATAGAAGGTATTCTTGATTATGTGCATTCTAATTTATGGGAGCCTGCTTGTAAGACATCTTTTGAAGGTGCTTGATATATGATAACTATCGTTGATGATTACTCGCGAAAAGTTTGGCCTTATTGCTTGAAGCACAAATATCAAGCTTTGATGTGTTTAAAGAGTGAAAGACTATGGTTGAAAGACAAACTGTAAGAAAGATGAAAATACTTTGTACTGACAATGGGATGAAATTCTGTTCTAAGATATACAAATCATATTGCAAGTTTGAAGGCATTGTACGTCACTACACCGTTCCTCATACATCTCAACAAAACGGCATAATTGAGCGTATGAACAGAACAATTATATCAAAGGCTCGTTGTATGTTGTCTAATGCAGGTTTGTTTAAATAGTTTTGGGCGGAAGCCGCTTCCACAGCTTGTTATCTTATTAATCAGTCACCTAGTTATGTCATTGACAAAAAAGACTCCAATTGAGGTATGGTCTGGTTCCCCAGCAAGTTATTTAGACTTAAGTATTTGGTTGTACTGCTTATACTCATGTTGATAATGATAAATTGGAGCCTATAGCTATTAAGTGTATTTTTGTTGGCTATCCATCTGGTGTGAAAGACTATAAGTTATGGTGTCCTGAAACTATAAAGGTTGTGATTAGTAAAAACATTGTCTTCCATGAATTAGTTATGTTACATGACAAACCTTCTACTAATGTTCCTGTTGAGAGTCAGCAAAAAGCAAGTGTGCAGGTGGAGCAATTGATCAGTTTAGAACATGCACCAGAAAAAGAAAATATTGCTATTAACCAAGATACACATGTTACTGAAGATTCTGATTCTTTTACTGTTGGGCAGTCGCCAAAACATTCTATTGCAACAAGATAGGTCCAAAACAAATATTAAACGACCTCAAAGATATATTGAAGAAGAGAATATAATTGCTTATGCTTTGAGTGTGGCAGAAAAAATTGAAGGTATTGCAGAACTTTTTTATATCCTGAGGCTATTGTTTCTGATGATTACAATAAATGCATAACTGCTATGTATGATGAGATGGAGTCGCTTGAAAAGAATCGTACTTGGGAATCGGTGATATTGCCAAATGAGAAGAAACCTATCTGTTGCAAGTGGATCTTCAAAAGAAAGGAAGGTATATCTCCAAGTGATGAGGCAAGATACAAAGCAAGGTTAGTTGCTAAAGATTATAGCCAGATTCTAGGTATTGATTTCAATGATGTCTTTTTCCCTATTGTGAAGCATAATTCAGTTCGCACTTTACTCAGTATTGTTGCAATGCATGATTATGAATTAGAGCAAATGGATGTTAAAACTGTATTTTTACATGGGGAGTTAGAAAAGAACATTTATATGGAGCTACCTGAATGTTTTGTTGTTCCTGAAAAGAGAACCTAGTCTATAGGTTGAAGAAATCTCTTTATGGGTTGAAGCAGTCACCTTGATAGTGGTATAAGAGATTTGACTCTTAAATGTTTTCTCAAAAGTTTAGAAAATCTAATTTTGATAGTTGTGTTTATCTCAAAGTTATTGATGGTTTAGCTATATATTTGCTTCTTTATGTTGATGATATGTTGATTGCTGCAAAAGACAAATCAGAGATAGCAAAGTTGAAGGCACAATTGAGTAGTGAGTTTGAGATGAAGGATTTGGGTGCAGAAAGAAAATTCTCGGTATGAAAATTACTAGAGAAAGATAGTGGCAAGTTATATCTTAGTCAGAAAGGTTATATTAAAAAGGTCCTTCGTCGTTTCAATATACATGATGCAAAACCAGTAAGTACTCCTTTAGCTACACATTTCATATTATCTTTAGATTTATGTCCACGGTTTGATTATGATGTTGAGTACATGTCTAGAGTTACATATTCAAGTGCAGTTGGTTCACTTATATATGTCATGGTATGTTCTCGTCCTGACTTATCATATGCATTGAGTGTTGTCAGTAAATACATGGCTAATCCTAGCAAAGAATATTTGAAAGCAGTTTAGTGGTTTTTCAGATATCTGTGTGGTACTTCTAGTGCTTGTTTGCAGTATGGGAGATCTAAAGATGGACTTGTTGGTTACGTGGATTCAGATTTTGCTGAAGATTTAGATAGAAGAAGATTTCTCACAGGATATGTTTTCACTATTGGAGTCTGTGCTGTTAGTTGAAAGACAAGTTTGCAAGCAACTGTTGTCTTATCTACTACTAAAGCAGAGTATATGGCTAATTTCTGGAGGTTGTAAAGCAGCTATTTGGCTTAGAGGATTGTACACTAAGCTTTGTAGAGTTACGTCTTGTATTGATATATTTTGTGATATTCAAAGTGCAATATGTGTTACAAAGGATCAGATGCTCCATGAGAGAACAAAGCATATTGATGTGAGATATCATTTTATTCGAGGTGTGATTGCGAAAGGTGATGTCAAGTTATGCAAGATAAGTATTCATGATAATCCAGCTGATATGATGACAAAGCCAATTACTGCTATTAAGTTGAAGCTTTGCTTAAGCTTGATAAGTGTTACAGTATACTCTATAGACTATTTGTCGCGTGGTGATTTTAGCTACATGAGGTATTTTATGATTGATGACTTTTTATTCTACAAAAGAAAATTCGTCTCAAGGTGAATATTGTTAAATATGTGATCCGAATTCAGATTAGTTTTCTAGTAGAACTCCATGTCTTTTTCTATTAGGTGTCTTTTCTTTTATCTCCTATATATACACTTGTAAGTCGTACGGGAAGGATGGGATTTCCATTGTTATTTTCCTATGTTTGTAATCAATTCCTCAATAGTGATCTTTTATCTCCTATATATACACTTGTAAGTCGTACGGAAAGGCTAACTTTAAGAATCAGTGTGATCTATAGATTATCCGTCTCAAGGAAAGGCTCAGTCCTCCTTCTGTGCTTTGCTAAACGCTTTTAGTTGAGTCCTTTACCGCTTTCTGTTCTTACCCTGGTTTCTGTCGGGGCTGTAAATTTTAAGATTGTACTCCTAAGCCGTTTTTCTTCCTTCAGTAAAATTGCTCATAACTATGGGGATCTCCCCCAGTTTTTACGTTTTAAAAAATAGTGATCATTACCGGTCGGCGTCTATGAGTTTTTTCCACAAGGTTTTTTTAAAAAAATCATGTTTTAGTGCATCTATTTTTGTAACAGTAAATTTGAGCTACCAGCTGAATCAAATCTACCCATGGATGTACATTTTCTTGTCATGACATAATTGCTCGATTTGCATGATAAGACTGTCACGTGCTTCTCGCTCAAGAACTATAAAAAATAAAATACAGATGCATCACACATGTGTGCAAGACATTATCTAAAAGAAAAAAAATATGTGCAACAAGGGCGGCCCTTTTTATTTTGTGGTTGGAGAAAACGGCAAACAACTAGTCTAGCTAGCTTGTTGACTCATCCTCCAACAACCAATTAATCGATTCTAGTGACGACACAATTCTTCTACAGAGACCATAATAACACAAGCACAGTCACAAAAGCAACTTCGTAACAGTAAAGAAAACACACACACACACATCAAATTCCACTGATTCACTCTCTTTACACGCAGCCGACACAATTACTCAAAAAATATGATGAACCAAACATGATTAGTAAAAACAAAGAAAAAATCAAATTCCACTAATCCAATCTCTTTACGCGCAGCCGATACAATTACTCAAAAACATGATGAACCAAACATGATTAGTAGTAGTAGCAAATTAATCCATTGTAGGTACACGTGCATACGCGGGTGTACAAATCCAGTGTGTAAACTGGGTGCATCCAATGAATTCGGACCCATTTCCACCATTCTTGCCTTTCTTCCCCGCAACCACAAGATTCCTAGCTAGCTCAGCAATGCTCCTTCCTCTATATATATGAGCGTGTTTCTGCACTCCTCTCTTCACAACTCACAGCATTTCTTGTCTTGTGTTTCTTGTCCAGTTATATCTTTCGCATACAGCGCCAAGGTTATCCCTCACCTACCTACCCAGATCAAATCTTTGGGCACAATTCGCATGATTTTGCACATGTTTTTGTGGTGTTCATCTTGTTCTTGAGTTCTTGCCAAGTTAGTTACAGATTTTGTTGTCTGTTTGTGGAGCAGGAAGAGGAGAGCAGGAGAGATGGCAGACTGCAACGACAAAGGCTCTTCAATGGAAAAAGAGGTACTTTTGCAGCTTTGCTGTTTTTATTTCTCTGAATTGTTGAAGTGGCGATCAAGAATACTCCTAAATTGTAATCTAATCTGTTGTTTTTTGGCTGTCCAATTACGGCGATTCAGAAATCGATTAGCTATGAATTCAGCTCTTTTTTCCTGCTTAGGTTTTGATGTTGTCCTGCCTGCTCCTTCTGAACTGCAGTTCCTTTGGATTTTTCAAGATGTTTACCCTAAATCAATTTATATTTCAAATTTGAATTCCAATATGAGAACAGGGCATTTTTGGCAACTGTTTATACTAGGAACTCCAGTTCATTTCTTTCCTCTTTATTGATGCTCGAGTGATTAGCAAAAATAACTGCTTCTTTGTATTAGGCAAATGTGATTTATGGCTTATGGCATTTTTTTGTATTTGTTGTTGCTCTGCTCTGTTTTGATAGAAGATGATGCAATGCAGATCTTTACAAGCTGAATGTCTGAATATCTCAGGCACCAAAATGTTCCTTAGATCCATGCTTGATTAAGTGGGACATCTGATTATTTTTTGGGGGGAAATTGGGACATCTGATTTTTCCTGCCACCACAATTTTCAGTTTTTAACAATTTAATGCGAGAAAATAGAGTCAACTTGCCATTGTAATGCCTCTCAAATCACAACGGAATTTCCAAACTCCATGTTTAATGAAACTGCGTAAAAATACCTCGGTAAATCGACAAGACATCGCCTAATGCAGTTCTTCCACTTGTCCCTAACAGCTACATAACAAAAACTGTCTGTCCATGTGAAAGTAGGAGAGTGCTTTTGCTGACTATACATACCAACCGCAACCATACAACCGTTGAACTTTCCACGGTTTGTAAAGAATGTAACTACCAAAAAGAAAATGAAATGAAGAGAATCTATTGTGCTATAATTCTTCTGGGTTCCTGAAGGAAAAAGGCCAATATTACCCACATATATATGTACCATGTTCATGATAGAATAGAATATATAGCGCAATCCTTTTTCACTCAGCCCTTTTCGTTAGTGATAAATAGTCTTTTGGAATCTTTCACCATCTTGCATTGCATGGATTATGCACAAGCAGTGGACTGCAACCCCTCAATCATTTGAGTAGATTTTTGGCTGAAAACAGGTACTGGAATTCTGTCCTTGTCAAGGATAGGCTTTGTTAAGGGATCTACATCAGTGTTGCATGATTCACATGCTTGTAGTGCTCTCCCAAAAAACGCACTGTTTTTGCATCATGCAGTCATTAATGATGTATGGCTGGATGAACTTCTAGGGAAAAAAGGTGTAGGTTTTTAGGTGTAGATTTCATGAGTATGATTGTGTTAGTTACATTAATTTTGATGCATTATCTTCTTATGATGATTAATCAGCTTTGCACAAAGTTAGTATGCCAGATTTGGCCATTTGGGCATAGTCTGATGTTTTCAGCTAGTGTATATACAATAGTAATATTAGAAACTCTTATCTTAGATGAATATTAGCAAGTCTTGATTCTATAGCCTTATAGCTCTTTGGGTTGCAGACCTACGCTGAAAACAAGTACGGAGGAATTACACCCAAGAAGCCTCTGATTTCAAAGGTATGGATCCTAATTATCTTGACTTCTAGTTACTACCATGGTTCACTTTCACCATGATCAATTCATCACAGCCATGTTTATCGTCATGAGTTGAATGACAATTTAGTAGCATTTTCTGAGACTGGTTGGAACTATGGAAATGAGCACTCAAGACTCATAGAATTCCTTTTAGAGAACATTTTGTCAATAATTTCTGTGTCCCTCAATTGGATTATTTTCTTTATGCTTCAGGACCCTGAGCGCGCCTACTTCGATTCCGCAGACTGGGTCCTAGGCAAGGTACACAATCCTTGCAATTCAGAGACAAATACACATGCCATGTACAAAAGCAGTATTTTTTTTACCTGAAGAAAGATTGCTTTTTTCTGATGATGCTTTGCTTCAGCAAGCTGCAAACGGTAACGCAAGGGCAGCAATTGAGTCCTTGAAGCCAAAGCTAAAGGTTAGTAGTACAGAAGAGGTCAAGTAGTAGTGATTCTGACCCAATTGAATTGACTGGCCTGCACTACAAGTATTTGTGTCAATCATTTCTAGTGTTTGCATTGTGGTGTAAGCAATTTTTTATATGCTCTTCTCTTTGCTTGCAGAGAACGCCTCATCACCAGCTACCCCCTCGCAAGCCCACCTGTGCATCCAGCTGATCACTGATCACTGCAGCAAAGGTAGTAATCTGAACAATCTGATCAGTTTCACAGCTCTCTGAAACTGCAGCTTCTGAACTCTCCTATTACCTGGTTACCTGAGCAGCCATTCTCATCTGAATCATGCAGGTGAAGCTGGAGTGCTTCACCTGTGACTAGAAGTCACAGGGGATGGAAGATGGGAGTAGCAATTTAAAATTAGCTGGTTAATTACATATGTTAGGAAACAAAAGCCAGGATTGAACTCTGCAAATTGGATTCTTGATTCTTGGAGGAGCCTAAGCTTGTCAGAATAGGCTAGACATATATTATATATATAGATACCAATGGCCATGATTAAGCTAATTAGATGTTTGGTTTCAAGTATTTTCTTCCAGCAACTCCGTGTATCCACCAATCCGTATTTGAATGTTTCATACATACTTTCGCAAGAAATTGGTCAAAAAGCCCATTTTGGGCAAAGGGAAATATGGATTCCTTTTGGACATTCAGATGTGTCTATGTCTATCAAAAATCCAAGCCATTATCTAAAATATCAAAATCCAAACAAATTGAGCCCAGAAACTTGTAATCCACATTGGTCTGTGTAATATTCATGACAGGGCCTTGGAGACAAAAGAAAGATAGATCTTTTTTGGGCCATGGCCTTCAAACCTTAAAGCTGGGCTGTTCTACTTCGAATTTTTGGTATTTTTAATTCGTTTTACTAAAAGATTTGCAAAAATATTTTTTGTTTTTCAAGTTTTGTAAAAATAGTCGCCCGCCGCCCTCTGGGAGGGCGTTTTTTAAAAATCACCCTCCTAGAGGGTGCTTTTGATGACATGGCAGACGGCCGCTCAGCAGCCGTCTGCCGCGAGCGAGCATTTTACACGCGGCCCCCTCGCAACCCTTGGGAAGGCCGATTTTTACTACACATGCAGGGGGCCACCTGCAAAAGGGGTGGCCGGGGTGGGAAATTTGCAGGCGGCCCCCTTGTCGCCTTCTTCAAGGGCGATTTTTACTGTGCAAGTAGAGGAGGGCGGCCCTCTACATGCACAGTGCTTATGAATTGTAAGGGTTGCCCCCTATATGTATAGTAAAAATCACCCTTGGGAAGGGCGGCAAAGGGGCCGCCTGCAAATTTTCCATCCCGGCCGCCTCTTTTGCAGGCGCCCCCTACATGCACAGTAAAAATCGCCCTCCCAAGAGCTGCAAGGGGACCGTATGTAAAATGCTCGCCTGCGGTAGACGGTTGCCCAACGGCCATTTTTCACGTTATCAAAAACGTCTTTTAGGAGGACGATTTTTAAAAAAGCCCTCCCGGAGGGCGGCAGGCGACTATTTTTGCAAAACTTTGAAAACAAAAGTTATTTTTGCAAATCTTTTAATAAAAAAATTAAAAATACCAAAAACTCATTCTACTTCTAGCACGTTTTTTTACTTCCCTTGGATGTACTGGCATTGGCATACTAATTATAATCCTGCCTCTTAAATCTCTCTCTATAGAGCCAACCTTCCATTGTATCTATTGGAGGATAGAAGCACTGTTGGGGAAACCATGTCTAGTCCCAGTTTATAACCCCTTTAGTCTCGGGTTTCAAACCGGAACAATGAAAGCAAGACATTGTTTCTATTGGAGGGTAGAAGCATTGCTGGGAAAACCATGTCTAGTCCCGGTTTGTAACTTCCTTTTGTCTCGAGTTTCAAACCAAGACAACGAAAGCGGGACTAAAGATGCATATCTGCCGGTTGATAACATCAACCGGGACTAAAGATGGCGACGCCATGTGGCTGGCTCCGCTATCTTTAGTCCCGGTTGGTGTTACCAACCGGGACTAAAGGTTTTTTTTTTTTTTAAAATTTTGCTCATGCTGTTTGCTGCTTGTTTATATATTATGCATATATATGTAATATGTATATATATGCAATATATATACATATATATGCAGGATGCATATATATGTATAAATACATATTTTACATATATATATGCACTTAATTAAGTAAATGTATACATGTATTACCAAAATATGTACACACATATAAATATATATACATATATTACATTCGTAATTAATTTTTAATGTTCTATATCGTATATTACAAAAATATCTCTATGATGTGGGTTCAGAGTTAACATCCCAATCTCAGTAGAACTCTCCCGTAGGATCAATAATTTGCTCGTTGATAAATCCTATCAGTGCTTCTCAAGAAGCCTCTATGAAACCATCGTGGGGGAGTTTGTCTCTATTGCAAATAATCTGTCATTCGAAAAAAATAAGAAATAAATATATGATATCAATAAGAAATTGAGACATAATGTATGAATGATTGTTTGACGTACATCCAGATCCTGGGACATGTGACTTGGTGAACTAGGCGTTGAATGTAGTCGCAGATGTAGTAGCCACACAAGTTCGTCCCCTGCGTCTCTTTTGCACACTAAAGGAGAAACGACGACAGGTTTAATATACATTTCTATTTTAGAACAAATTAATGATTCAATATAATGTTGGATCATGTATTCACTGCAAATTTCATTTTCACTTCAAGTTTTTCTTTCCAATGCCCGTGGATCTTCTCACGGAGCCGTTGCCCATGGCCCTACGTGCAGTTGCAAGCTTGTGGGTAATTATCTGAGAACTGTATAGTAGCAATAGCAACTAAGATGACATTACTTGTGTAATACTTCAAAAATCTTTGTGAAGGTAGACTCTGGTTTATTCATTGAATCATAGACATAGATCCGCGAGTGGCCAAGGTCAATGAGGAAAAGGACCCAGTGGAATCTGCAAATTGCGTGAGATGATATATATGAAACTGTATATGTACAAGATGGAAATTGGTACAAAAGGTAGTAAAAAACTCACGTTGTGTTGTACGGCAGAAGTATCCAGGACTTGTAATGCTGCTGCGGCAGCATATGGACGATATTCTCCTCTATTTTCGTCAGATGTTGTTCTAACATCTACATGTTAATTTTGTGGGGATCCATGAATCCTATTTTCATCCATCACCGCTTGTTGCTCTCGTGGATCGTCATCCTAGAACGGATAAAAAATTTTATTTAGCTACATACAAGGAGTTAAGAAACAAAATAAATATAACTAAACGATACTTACAAAACCCGCATGGTTATAAAAGAGACGTCGAGTGCGTCCTACTGGTACAGGTCGAAGATGTCCTCAAAGCGAATGCACATGAAATCATCATCTTCATTGAAGAATTCATTGTTTTTCATCCGCGCCATGTTCATCTCTCTACCTTTGCTTGAAGCTTCCATGTACCACTTATGGAATCGATACATCTGTGTAGGGAGATTTTTGAGCTCATCAGGCTTGACAAGAGGTCGTCCAAGTTTAAACTTGTATTTTAGCTCAGCCATCTTGATTTCGGTGCCTCCAAACATTTGCTCCCTCAACAGTCCCACATCTACCATAAATTTTCTTAACTCAGCTTCAGTAGATTGTAGCGAGGGCTCAAGGGATTTTTGAGATTGCTCCCTAAGATGTGGGACATCTTTGGCATTTCCTGTCACCTTCCTATACCTCTTCCTGATCGTCATGTCGTGGTTCGACTGCGGATCCGGTTTAGCTGGTGACGCCAACATCTTCTTAAAGTGTGCCTTAACCGCTGGGTCAATTAGAATCGGCTTTTTAGGACTCTTACGCTTGAAATGCGCCTTCACTTTCGCTTGGACGGTCTCGTGCAACTCCTTGGAAGTCATGTCGTACGTCGTTTTCTTTATAGGTGGTGGGAGCCGATCAAGTCTTGGCTTCTTGTTTCTTTATGAACTCGTTGACCTTGACGGCTCGGCTCAAGTTATGTGCTTAGGAGGCAGAGGAGTGGGAGACCGTTTAGGAGTCGGTGCTCGTTGAGGCAACAAAGGAGGCTGGGGAGTGGGAGACCGTTTAGGAGTCGGCGCTCGTGGAGGCGATGGAGGAGGCAGGGGAGTGGGAGATCGTTTAGGAGTCGGTGCTCATGGAGGTGACGGAGGAGGTGGAGGAGACAGTCCATGCGGAGGAGACGGTGCACATGGCGGAGACAGAGGAACGAAAGCCGCTTCTCGCCCAGGAAACATGATGAAGGGCTTGCTCCATAGTATGATTCCGTAGGTTGTCTCCTAGTGTCGTCTCCCCGTCTCCTCCGAGGATATCCAGCTCGAGATCTTCAAAGCCTTGTTCCACTTGTTCAATTTCGACCTTAGAATACATAGGTGGAATGGGCATGAATGATATGCCCTGTCTCGTTCAACTGGTATGGCCATGCCCGACGTCACCTTCACGAGAAGAGAGGTTATTAATTAGTAATCAACCTTGATTGACATGTTCTTGAAGAGAATATATATCATAAAACCGCGAGCATACCTTGATTGACAAGCTCTTGAAGGGAATATGCAGCTCACAAGGTGTCTACTGCGTTATCTCATCAACAGGGCATGGCGGTACAGCTTCCGCTTTTGGGGCCTGTTCAGTTACTTGGCTTGTAGATGCGCAGCTGCTACGCTACTGGTGTACTTGGGCTAGATCTGGTTGGCTAACGTGCTGGCTTCGTAGTTCGGCCATCTGTTCAGCCACCCGCTCTTCCACCTTTCTTGACACTATATCATCGATCTGTGCAAGTCGGGGCTCCATATCTGCTAGCTTCACATCTGTATCTTGCTTGCTCCTCATGCGACTCCTATAGGTTTGGATGTCCTCTTGGAATCCATATTTCTAGGGAACAACGTCTTTTTCTCGCGTTCGTCCCGGATGCTCAGGGTTTTGCAGTGCGAGTGTAAGCTCATCCTTCTCTTTGTTGGGATGGAATGAGCCCGAGGCAAAGGCCTCCACTGCGTCACCCAATCTTCTGGCGGCTTCTCGGATTGCATCGCCGAAGATTACGGAGCCATCAGCAGGATTGAGCAATCCGCCGTGAGCGTAGAACCAATGCTTTGATCGTTCTGGTCAGTCGGCTGTGGCTGGAATGATATCCCTGGCTAGGAGGTCGGCTTCCATTTGCTCCCATCTCGGCACTGCCTTCTGATAGCCACCTGACTCTAGCTTGTGATGGTATTGTTTTTTAGCTGTGTTGGCCTTGTTCTTCTCAATTAGCGCTTGTGCTTGCTCTCTTGTCTTGTGTTCCAAAAAAGCCTCCTAGTGATCTCGCAGCTTTGGGAATTTGTCAAAGTCTGGGGTCTGGCCCTTCAGGATGTACTTCTTGTGCAATTCTTTCTTGAAGTTCCTGAACAACTCGACCATCTTTTTAAGTGTCCATTCCTTCACCCTAGCCTGTTCTGCCTCAGGGATGGTGAAGGTCTCCAGCATTGTGGACCATAGCATCTCCTTCTCTGTGTCCTTGTTCACCGCTAGTTCACTACGCTGATGGGCACGTGATCCCTCACTACCCATCCGCTGTGTGCCACAAACTTTCTTGCGGTGTCGACTGGAGCACATGGTCAACCGTCTTTGCCACTTCGGTTATGATATGCCGACCCTCAATTTTCTTGCTGACACCACGTTGTCCGTGTGCCCTCTTCTCTCCAGCGGCTGAGGTGCCCTCCACGTTCCCCTCCTCGTTGAGGTACTAGTTGGGATCCTCGTTCCCCTCCTTAATAAAGTATTGGCTGCTCCCATCTGCGATCTCGTCGAAGAGGATCTGTTTGTCCGAGCGATTTGCCATTTGATTGTTTTGCTTGGACAACTGGATCAAATAATTCTGACAAGGAAAAATTATTCAGTTAATACATGTATGATGTTCCTAAGTCCAATATTTAGGTAATGAATATGTATGTCGTTATGTGAGAGATAGTGACTCAGGATATTGGGTGAAAACAACTCCAAAACAAACTTTGTCTTGACTCGTATGCATAGAAGTGAAAACAAAATTTTGTTCTGATTCCCAATGCATAGGAATAAAGACGAAGTTTGTGTTTTGAATTTTATTTCCAACTAATATCTTGAACCATTGTCTACCCCGCTCATTCGGTCCTAAAAGTCGTTCTATTGTTCTTGTTTGTTCATAAATAAATAACACAAAAATATATACATAAATATACAAAACATAGGGCTATATAGCCGAGATGGACTATACATAGGGCTAGCTTCGATTGATGCCAAAATTTAAACATGTCTTGAAAAGTGAGGAAAAAAATCAAACATGGTGATAAACAGTGCAAGTATTGTTCATAGTTCGGATTTCCTTTTGTTTTTGGTGTTTGGTCAAATTTAAACCTCAAAATTCACAGCCACACTCACATTCAAATATCCATTTAAATATTTAATCAAAATTCACATTCACATTCACAATTCAAAATCACATTCACATTAACATTATTAATAGGCATTAATTTGATGACGACGAGGGCGTGGCGGCGACAACGTGCGGCGACGACGGTAGTGACGACGAGGCGACGACAGCGATGGCGTGCGGTTTAGGGTTTAGGGTTCAGCGACGGATCGAGCAAGAGATGAACAAAAAGTTCTAATCGGCGCCGGCGCGGTTACCTCGGAATGCAAACGACGGGACGACGGGCGACGGCGCGAGGGAGACGACGCGGACACGAGACGACAACGGCGGCACGAGTAGACATCGGCGATGGCGGTGTAGGGTTCTTCGACGCAAGAAGAGATCAAAAACGGCTAAGTGTTTGGATCCCATCGAGCCCTCTGCTATATATAGATCCCGGTATCTTTGGTCCCGGTTGGAGTCAACAACCGGGACTAAAGATATCTCTAGTCCCGTTTGAAGCCACCAACCGGAACCAAAGATATCTGAAGGGTTACGCGGAGGCTACGCTAGCCGAAAACAAAAACTTCTAACCGCGCAAACCAGGAACACTTGCAAGTAAGGGCCGATAGATCGTTACCGATTGGAGTATGCAGCGGAAATAGCCAATCAGGGCTATCCGATCTGGAACTGTGTAGCTGATTCCCGCAAGCCGACAGCTGATTCCCGGGGACAGCCGATTCACCAATCAGCCGATTCGCAGATGCCGCAGCCGATCCGAGTCGTCCGACTGTGTTCTCGCGCCTCGCTCCGATGCGCTCGACCGCGGCCGCGCGCGCCGCCTTGCTCCGGTACCACGGCCGATGAACAGCAGCGCCTCTACCGCCTCCACACGGTATCCACAGACGCCGAACACCCGTGTGCTAGCACGCGATGCAAGGCTAGGGTTTGGCTCGAAAGTGGGGAGGGTTTCCGTGGAGTTTGATCTCGGCGACTTCTATTGCGGATTCGGTTCAACGCGATCCAACTGACGTGCCGCAGCTCTCCACCCCTCCCTCCTTTATATAGAGTTGGCCGACTGGGACTAGTGGCCGATCAGGACTCTATTTTGAATCGGATCTCATCCGTATCTCATAGAGTTGGCCGCCCACACGTCGTAAGCCCATAGGACTCTATCCGATCGGATCCCTATCCGATCGAGCCGTATCCGAGTCCAACTCGAATATCTATTCTATCCCCTTAAGCGTGTGACCCGTAGGTTCAGGTATACTCGGTTTCGGCTATAGTCTAACTTAGCCGATCATCGGCTCGAGTCCAACTCGGCCGACCCGTCAACAGCGGCGCCTAGCGGCACATATTGACACCATAGTATACAAGAATAATATCGGCTCGAACTGTAATGTGTATACAAATCCCTTTGCCTCACGATACCGGTTAAGCTATAGGCAAGATGTGTGCCATCCCTTCAATAACTTAACCATTCACTCGAACCGTATTGGATTATCCGTCGTTGATTGACTCCTCAATCAACTTAGCATGACCATGCATTTTCATAATCCATTACCTCGAGGGCCCGAGATATCTCTCCAAAGGAGGGGCAAATTCCATCTTGATCACTCACATCCCACTCCATGTTTCATAGCAAACCCGAAAACTACCTTTATAACTACCCGAGCACGGAATAGCGTTTGGTAGTCCCAAAGTAGGCTACTAGACATGTTGGAATCCATGGTGATCTCAGGTCTAAGGACTTTGTACCAATACTACTCGAGACCAACTAATGGCACATTAATTCTGTAGTGTCTCATGGTGGGTCTATCCAACAATGTGTTCTCCAACACATGTGTCCATGTTTATTGATTTGGTATCTCCATACCCATGATCTATGAGACATGATCATCAATCAATAAACATGCCGATCTTAGAATCATATTTGTTCCAACAATATGACATATGATCAGCAATCGTTTAGAAATAGATTCATACATAAAGAGTCTCATAAATAAGTCACGTACTTATAGATCAATACAAGATGTCTATTTCATGGAACTGAATAATACTTTATTCATTTATACATAAACATTGACGTGATATCCAACATCTCCATGTTGCCTCTAGGGCATATCACTAACAATCTCCCACTTGCACTAGAGTCAATCATGTAAGTATCTAATACCCATTGCTCTTGTGTGCGCCTCATGCTTCGGCGAGGGAGAGGTTTTGTCGGCGGATCGGCTATGTTGAGATCCGTGTGCACTTTGCATATCTTGACATCACCTCTGTCCACTATCTCGCGGATGAGATGATATCGCCGAAGTATGTGTTTGGACTTCGATGCGACCTCGGCTCCTTGGCTTGCACAATGGCTCCACTATTATCACGGTAGAGAGACATTGGACCGGTCGTACTAGTCATCACACCAAGCTCGAAACGAATTTCTTGATCCAAACGCCTCCTTTGCGGCTTCGAAGCGCATTGTACTCGGCCTCTTGGATCTATCTCTATAGATCCGAACGCCCAATATATATGCTGCCTCCCCTAAGTCTTTCATGGAAAAACTATTTTTCAATGAAGACTTGACGGATTCAAGCATAGGGATATCATTTCCAATCGGTAATATGTCATCCACATATAAGATTAGAAATACAATTGCGCTCCCACCGACCTTTTGTAAACACAGTCTCTTCTTCATTTTTAATGAAACCAAACCCTTTGATTACTTCATCAAAACGAATATTCCAACTCCGAGATGCTTGCTTCAATCCATAAATGGATTTCTCGTAGCTTGCATATCTTTCCAGCGATTCGGATCGACAAAACCCCGAGGTTGTATCATGTATACATCCTCGCTTAGGTTTCCATTTAGGAAAGCCGTTTTGACATCCATCGCCATATCTCATAATCGAAATATGCAGCAATCACTAGGATAATCCGAATAGATTTAAGCATTGCGACGGGCGAGAAGGTTTCATCATAATCAACTCCTTGAATCTGTTTAAAACCTTTCGCCACCAATCACGCCTTATAGATGTGAACATTTCCATCCATATCGGCCTTTTTCTTAAAAACCCATTTACACTCAATGGTTTTGACACCATCAGTGGATCAACCAAGTTCCAAACTTGATTGTCGTACATGGATTCTATTTCGGATTTCATGGCTCCAAGCCACTTGTTGGAATCGGGTCCCACCATCGCTTCCTCATAGGTCTTAGGCTCATCGTTGTCTAACAACAATATATCACGTTGTTCCTTTGTGTACATCGGGCGCACGACGTGATCTTTCGACCTCCGTGGGGCTGGTGTATCTACAACCGGTGGCGCAACACTTTGCTCCTCTGTTATGGTTACGTGGTTGAAACATTTTTCGGTGTTTCTTGAACTTCTTCAAGATGCACCCTGCTCCCACTAACCCTTCTTGAAAGAAACTCTTTCTCCAAGAAGACACCGTGTCGGGCGACAAACACTTTGCCTTGTTCCCGATTATAAAAGTAATATCCCTTAGTTTCCTTAGGATATCCCACAAAGAAGCACTTGTCGATTTGGGTGTGAGCTTGTCGGACTATAAACGTTTTACATAAGCTTCGCATCCCCAAATTTTGAGAAAAGACAAACTAGGGGGTTGCCTTGTCTATATCTCATATGGTGTCTTTTCAAGCGACTTAGATGGAACTCTATTTAGTGTGAGCGCAATGTTTCAAGAGCATATCCCCGAAGGATAACGGAAGATCACTTTGGCTCATCATCGACCGCACCATGTCCAACAAGGTGCGGTTTCTCCGTTCGGACACTCCGTTCCATTGTGGAGTTCTGGCGGAGTCAAGCTCGCGGAACAATTCCACAATCTTTCGGATGATTACCAAACTCTTGGCTCAAGTATTCCCTCCACGATCGATCGTAGAAACTTGATTGTTTTCCCTAAATGATTCTGTACTTCATTCGGAATTCTTTGAACTTTTCAAAGGATACGGACTTATGCCTCATTAAGTAGATATAACCATATCTACTAAAGTCATCAGTAAAGGTAATGAAGTCGATAACCACCTCTCGGCCGTTGAGCTCATTGGTCCACATACATCGGTATGTACGAGTGCCAATAAGTCACTTGCTCTCTCACTATGTCCCGTGAAAGGTGCCTTTGTCATCTTACCAAGTAAACAAGACTCGCATGTCTCAAATGATTCAAAATCAAAAGAGTGAAGCAATCCATCATTATGAAGCTTCTCCATGCGTTTCGATTTATATGGCCTAAGCGATAATGCCGATAAACATGAGGTTTATGTCATTAGAGAGTTGCCTTTTCGTATTAATGTTATAGATGGGAGACGCTTCAAGATTCAAAACGTATAATCCATTCACTAATGGAGCATGAAAATAGAACATATCTCGATATATATTGAACAACCATTGTTCATTGATCTAAATCATATCCTTCCGCTTGCAAACATGAAGCGGAAATAACGTTTTGACATAGTGTTGAAATACAATAACAATTATTCAATTCCAAAACTAATCCCGAAGGTAGATAAAGTGGTATCGTGCCGACAGAAGCGTAGCAACGCTTGCTCCATTGCCGACGCGCAGTTCACCTCGCCCCTTCTCAATCCTCTACTTCTTCTCATTCCCCGCAACGACTTGCAAATATGAGCTACCGATCCGGTATCAAATACCCAAGAGTCAGTAGGTGAAGTAGCAAGATTAATGTCTATAACATTAATACCTGAAGCAGAAGTCGTACTTTGCTTCTTTTTGAGATCCTCCATGTACTTCTTGCAGTTCCTTTTCCAGTGGCCTGTCTCCTTGCAGTAGAAGCAAACGGCATCTGATGCCGCCGACCCCTTCTTGCCCTTCTTTGCATTAGAGGCACTCGCGATCTCATCGGGAGTTAACTTCCTCTTGGTGCAAAGTTTCTTGACAGGTGGTTTGCGCTTAGCCTTCTGCATCATCATCACATGATGACCATTTTTCTGGATACTCTCCTCAGCTGTCTTTAGCATCCCATGCAATTCAGCCAAGGTTCTATCCATATTGTTCATGTGATAATTCAATATGAATGGCTCGAAGCTCGGAGGGAGCGACTGGAGAATCACATCAGTAGCCAACTCTTGGCTAAGGGGAAAACCTAGTTTTTCCAGACTCTCAATGTAGCCAATCATTTTTATCACATGCGGACTGACGGGATTCCCCTCAACAAGCCTGCACGCAAACAAGGACTTTGAGGTGTTGAACCTCTCGGCCCGAGCTTGGTTCTCAAACATGCCACACAGTCCCCGAATAATAGTGTGAGCATCACTTGCTCTCATATTGCTTCTAAAGCTCGGGGGACATTGTAGCTAGCATGAGACATCTTATGTCTAGGGCATCATTAGTGTGCTTCTCGTAAGCCCTCCGTGCAGTCGCAGTGCCATTATTTGGCAAATCCTCAGGATAGGGTACTTCAAGAACGTACTCCTTACGCTCTTGCTTGAGAACAATTCTCAAGTTGCGATACCAATCCATAAAGTTTGTTCCATTTAATTTTTCCTTTTCAAGAATAGATCGCAAATTAAAGGTTCTGGGTGTAGTATTAGCCGCCATTTACAAAGAAAAAGCAAAGTTTAGCACAATGTTTATGCTATTTCTTTTGTTAAACAATTTAACATAAGACTCTCATTACGTATTTTCCACCTTCCCTCTAGGTTACGTATTGGGTCAAGATCCACATGGTAGTTAATTTTCTAGTGAGCTTTGGCATCACTGCTAGAAAATTAGTAACATCGTAAGCAACTCCTTGCTAATCACATCTCTATGTGACTCTTGTTGTTGGTGTGGCATCTCCATGCCCCGGCCCCAACCTATGCCCCAAGGCCCAAAACCGTTTTGATAGCCTTGTTAAGTAAACCAAATGCTCCTGCTGTATATGTCCGACATATACCCCCTCGTGTTATGATAGAGAATGGCACTCTGCTTTGAGACCCACCATTGACGAGCATAACGGTGACGGTGCAACATTTGGAAGGGCATCATTACTACTTAATTTTGTGAGGGATGCTATCCTATCAAACAAACATATCACATATATGAAAGCAGGTAGAATAGCATGAAATAGTATGGCCCCCTTCACATGGTGATCTCCATCTCCATGCCGGTGTAGAGGATCTCCATCTTCAACACCGTTCTTCCGAGTGCCGAATGCTTGATTTCTTCAAACTAAGCTACTACTATAGAAGCTCTAATTGAAGATTACATCGACTCGTAGGTCGTGAAAGAATATTACAAGCATTGCACGTAAGAAAGAATATTACGGGAGTGCACATATGAAAGAATATTACATGCATCACATGCATCTCATACATCTCATACATACAATAGGGCCATACCATCTCAAAGCATTCTCTGCAAAAACAAGTTAGGCGTAGAAACGTTTTCTACCTATCGCAGAGATACGGCACCGAGACGACCTATAAGGGGGTACGCACACGGTGACCTATGAAATCGCTTACGGAAACCATGTCGGCATAATCATATTATGCCGTCCCGATACACTATCAAGGGAGATGGTTTGCGTAGGCGCGAGGCAGCTAACAAGATCAGACTACGAGATAGCTTCGGCATAATCACATTATACTGTTCCGATACACTATCAAGGAACGCTATCTCGAAGTCGACTCAAACCGAGTTCTATGGATATTGCTTCGACGTAATCACATTACGACGTTCCGATACACTATCAAGGAACACAATTACCATGAACTCTCCTCAACAAATCCCGTAAAACCGATTGATCTAATCAACCCGTGCGCAAAACTTGTTCCACATCCAATCTAAAACCCGAACTAAGCAAGATTAGCTCGATACCACCGAAGGGTTACGCGGAGGCTACGCTAGCCGAAAACAAAAACTTTTAACCGCGCAAACCAGGAACACTTGCAAGTAAGGGCCGATAGATCGTTACCGATTGGAGTATGCGGGAAATAGCCAATCGGGGCTATCCGATCCGGAACCGTGTAGCCGATTCCCGCAAGCCGACGCCGATTCCCGGGAGCCGATTCACCAATCAGCCGATTCGCGAGATGCCACGGCCGATCCGAGTCGTCCGACTGTGTTCTCGCGCCTCGCTCCGATGCGCTCGACCGCAGCTGATCTGCCGCAGCCGCCTTGCTCCGAAGTACCACAGCCGATGAACAGCGTGCAACGTAGTAGCGCCTCAACCGGTATCCACACGTCCGGGAACAGAACGCCGAACACCCGTGTGCTAGCACGCGATGCAAGGCTAGGGTTTGGCTCGAAAGTGGGGAGGGTTTCCGTGGAGTTTGATCTCGGCGACTTCGTTGCGGATTCGGTTCAACGCGATCCAACCGACGTGCCGCAGCTCTCCACCCCTCCCTCCTTTATATAGAGTTGGCCGACTGGGACTAGTGGCCGATCATGACTCTATTTTGAATCGGATCTCATCCCTATCTCATAGAGTTGGCCGCCCACACATCGTAAGCCCATAGGACTCTATCCGATCGGATCCCTATCCGATCGAGCCGTATCCGAGTCCAACTTGAATATCTATTCTATCCCCTTAAGCGTGCGACCCTGTAGTCTAACTTAGCCGATCGTCGGCTCGAGTCCAACTCAGCCGACCGTCAAGCTGCGGCGCCTAGCAAGCACATATTGACACCATAGTATACAAGAATAATATCGGCTCGAACCTGTAATGTGTACACAAATCCCTTTGCCTCATGATACCGGTTAAGCTATAGGCAAGATGTGTGCCATCCCTTCAATAGCTTAACCATTCACTCGAACCGTATTGGATTATCGTACGTTGATTGACTCCTCAATCAACTTAGCATGGCCATGCATTTTCATAATCCATTACCTCGAGGGCCCGAGAGATATCTCTCCAAAGGAGGGGCAAATTCCATCTTGATCACTCACATCCCACTCCATGTTTCATAGCAAACCCAAAAACTACCTTTATAACTACCCGATTACGGAATAACGTTTGGCAGTCCCAAAGTAGGCTACTAGACATGTTGGAATCCATGGTTATCTCGGGTTTAAGGACTTTGTACCAATACTACCACGAGACCAACTAATGGCACATTAATTCTGTAGTGTCTCATGGTGGGTCTATCCAACAATGTGTTCTCCAACACATGTGTCCATGTTTATTGATTTGGTATCTCCATACCCATGATCTATGAGACATGATCATCAATCAATAAACATGCCGATCTTAGAATCATATTTGTTCCAACAATATGACATATGATCGAGGATCATTTAGAAATAGATTCATACATAAAGAGTCTCATAAATAAGTCACGTACTTATTGATCAATACAAGGTGTCTATTTCATGGAACCGAATAACACTTTATTCATTTATACATAAACATTGACGTGATATCCAACATCTCCATGTTGCCTCTAGGGCATATCACTAACAATATATTCATCCCAGTTGGCGGCAACAATCGGGACTAAAGATATAGTCCCGGTTGAAGCCAACAACTGGAACTAAAGATCCCCGTACCCCTGATAGGTGAGCATCTTTTGTCCCAGTTGTTGGGTTCAAACGGGACTAAAGATGTTTTTCCGCTATTTTCAAATATTTTTTGTCCCGGTTAGTGTTAACAACCGAGAGTAAACATTAAATCGGGCCCAAATTAATTCATTAAATATCGGTTTAAAACAATAATAAGTAAAATCAACAATTTTAACGAGAAAACATTTAAAATAGTTTAATGCTGTATTAAAAAATAGTCATATATAATTATATATAGTTAACATATGCGAGTATTTTAAATTCTAGTAATCATATATAATTAACATATGCCCTATTAAAAATATTTTAAATTCTAATAATCATATATAATTCAATAATTTACAATAAAATACAATAAATTTAATATTTTATAATAAATTCAAAATAGTTTACATCGTCCATACAACAACCTAGCCAGGCCAGTACATTTAACACAATGTAGTGCGTGATGGTTGTCCTCACGTACTTTCTCCTCAGTAATGTTCCTTCGCTATGATCATTGCGTGAATAAGGGGTGTCCTTATTTGATAGGAGGATGCTCGGATCAACCATCACCATGAACGGAGTTTGCCTATGAAACTAATCATAATCTTCGTCAGTCCTATCCTCGACTCCCACAATTTTCCTTTTGCTTGAGAGAACCATGTGGCGCTTTGGCTCGTCGGACCCTTTCCCCTTCCTTGCTTTGCTAGCCATGTCCTTCATATAGAAAACTTGACTTACATCATTGGCAAGGACGAAGGGTTCGTCTGAGTATCCAACCTTGCTAAGGTCGACCGTGGTCATACCACTTGCATCAATCATTACGCCTCCAACCCTATCTCCCCATACCAATGCTCCAAGCCATCGGAGTGGATTACCTGAAGATGTCGGCGGAGATGGTATCTGATGCTGCTTTGCTTGCTTCTGATGATGAGTAATTGTAATAGTGATAGTATGCCTTGCTACTAGTTATGCCCTAGAGCAAGTGGTTGGAATCCCTTGCTATTTTGCCTATTCTGGGTTACTTCTCTAAACCTTTATCAGCCAATGATGCTATTATGGGTGGCTTTTGTCGGTTGGATGTTTCATATGATCTATGAACCATGTGCACCCTTAATGTTTCTTTTTATAAAATGGTTCTCACCATTTGGCTTTCTTTTCTGCTGCTACCGGCCTGTATGTTTTATGCTTATCTCCATGTGTATGCATTGCCGGAGGCTTGTATATATGATTGAATGGGCATGGCCTTTTCCTGGTGTTCAGCAAACTGCTATTCATGAATCTTAATAAACATTGCAAATTTTTATCATGGAATATTTGAGGACTTAATGCCCAGCCTAAATGGGACCATTTACGCAACAAAATATCTGAATGTGCAGCTATGATTATCTGTATACAAGAAACCAAGAGAGAGGTTTTTGATAGCTTCTACATCTCGAATTTTTGCCCTTGTTACTTAAATCGGTTTGCTTTTGTACCCTCAGTTGGTGCCTCCGGTGGACTACTTGTTATATGGAATGGTTCTCAATTCCAGGGTGATGTGATTAGTTCGAATCAATTTTCGATCACATTGAAGTTTCGCATCTTGGCTTTCAATGCAATCTTCCACATCACCAACATATATGGTCCCTCTTCGTAGCATAATAAAGCTGCCTTTTTCAACTGGCTGCACAGTTTTGATGCATTGAGCTTTGATGACTAGATCTTATTGGGAGATTTTAATTTTATCCATTCTCCTTCGGATAGAAATAAGCCAGGGGGTCGTATCAATAGCATGTTGGCTTTCAATGACATTATCCAGCATCTAGACTTGGTAGAAATCCCATTCCAAGGTCGGATCTTCACTTGGAGTAATATGCAGCAGGACCCTCTTCTTGAGAAATTAGATTGGGTTTTCACCTCTCTCATTGGGCACTCTCTTACCCTGTTACTACTGTTACTCCTCTGCGAGGCCTATTTTGGATCATATTCCCTACGTGGTTGTGTTGGAGACTGTCCGGGCTTCCCATTATATTTGCTGGATGAAGTGAATTACCTCAAATCATCCAACAACATAATGGAACGTCCAACGTCCTGAGAGAGGGATAAGTGAGACATTGCTGGGCCTTTAGCCTGCCAGTCAACTTCAGCCTGAAGTGTGCCCATCAAACCATTCGAAGGTGGTGACCAAATGTGTTACACACTCAGGAGACTTGACAAAAATGGCTAAAGATCTACAACATCTCAATTATTCCTAACTCATACTCATGTGAATCTAACTCCCAGGATGTGTGTTAGATTCACACTTTCTTCTCAAGCATGAGCATACAAAGTAAATACAACTAGAATGAGAAACAATTACGGATTACATCAATATTACGTATTTGTCACGCCCGGAAATTTAGACCAGAATTTCCGAAGCTATATGTGTATTAAAAATCCCTGTCCAGGACCAGCCAGGGTACACATACGACAATTGTTGATATTACAGCTCCACGTCTTATAAACATTACAAAAAGATTACAAAAGAGCAGCGGAAAAAGAAAAATGGCCTAAGCCTAAGCTTGACGCTGGCCACGTGGCTTCGACCATTCCATAGGCATCTTCCAGAGTGCCGGACAAAGCCTACTCAACTTCATCTTCTTCTTCGACTTCTTGCTCAGGTTCTGGTGAAGAGGCAAGGATGAGTACTTCCATGTACTCAGCAAGTCATACCGAAAAAGAGAGGGTATGAATGCAAGGGGAAGGACAAGTGTAACATCCTGAAAATCGAAGAACCGAAATCAGAACGTAAAAATCGGAACTTTCAAAAACCTTCGCTTGTTGCTTCCTTCTTGGGATTGTTGCTTCTTATTTGCCGCTCGTTGCATAAATTTAATCGTGGTCAATCCCCTTTCGGTGTTTTTAGATAATTTGGAGTTGTCAAAATGGAGGTGCGAAAGCCGCATCGGTTTTTTTAAAAAGGAAATTACGAAAAGCGCGGATTTATGAAAACGCGTTTTGGGAAATATAAAACAAAATTTTTGATTGGGAGAAGATAAATTAAGACACAAAATAAATAATAAAATTCCCGGAAGTCGTACTCGAATCCGGGAAAGTTTTGGAAAAATATAGGAAAGGATATTGAAATTTGAAAAAAAGGGATTTTTAAAATAAATAAACATGAAAAATATTGTGGGAAAATAAAAGTGGAGAAAAGTTGAAAATATTGTGTTAAAAATTATTTTTGAATTAGAGGAATTTATTTTGGAATTTTTAGAAGAAAAGAAAATAGAAAATGGGAAAGGAAAATAGAAAATCGGGAAAAATCAAAAAGTTCGGTGTTCATATTGCGCCGGTGTTCGACGCCGTACGCCCGCCGCCGCGCGCACGCCACCGCGCGCGCGCTCGCGCGCGCCGGCCCCACCACCGCGCGCGCGCCGCCGCGCCGGACCCGCGCGCTCCGCGCCGCCCGCGCCACGCGCACGCGGCCGTACGCGGCCGCACACCGCGCCCGCGACCGCGCCGCCACGCGTGCGCCGCTGCGCGCCCGCCCCGCCGCGCCCGCGCCCTCGCACGCTGCGCCGTGTCGGACCCCCGCGCTCTTGCCATGTGTCCCCGCGCTCTCCCCGCCCCGTGCGCACCCGCGTCCGCGCGCCCGGCCCGCTCTCGCGCCACCGCGTGGCGGCCGCCGCGCCGGCCCCCTTTTCTCTCCCGCTTGCTCTCTCTCCGCCGCACATATATATAGGCCGGAGCCCCTCCATTTTTCCCCCACACCGTCGCCGCCTCCTTTTTCCCCTCCCGAGGGCCCTCGCCGTCCCTAGCCGCCCCTCTCCCTTCGCCCTCCTAAGCGCCGCCGCCGCCGCTATCCACCGGTGCGCCGCCGCCTCTCCTCGCAATTACCGCCGCCCTTGGTAAGTCCCGAGCCGCTGCCCCTTTCCTCGCGCCGGCGCCGGTCTCCGGCCGGCGAGGAGAAGGAGGACCCGGTCGAACACCTTGAGGCCAATGAATAGTGCCGGCCAGTGAAAAAGAAAAAGAAAAAAAGAAAAAGAAAAAGAAAAATAGGGAAAAATTTGGAAAAATTTTGGGAAATTTGGAAAAATATTTTGGGAAGTCTTGAGTAAAATTTTGGGCAAAAATAAATTATTTTCTCGCATGTTTTCTCGGTGCAAAAGTTGAAAAACCAAGATTGGACTTCTTCCGAATTTCGTTTCGCGTCATTTTTTCCGGACTTCGTTTAATTCTTTCTCGCCATTTATATAGGCTTCTCCTTTGTGCTCAAACCTTCAAAACCTCGAGCACGAATTTCCTCCGCTGATATTTCCAAACCTAATTTCTCAAATAATTACGATCGTCGTCTTTGCGAAAACCCTAGGACATCGACTCGATTCCAAAACTCGGATTTTTCCTAACGACCCTTGTCCTAACTCAAGTAGGATCTTAGGCAAAACATTTGGAGTCGTTTTCATGGCTTTTATGGTTCTTTTCGATCTCTCGGTATTTTATTGAATTCTAATTGAATTCAATTGATCTTTCGCACGTACGGGTAGCATCTGAAGAAACCGGCGTCGACCCCGCTGAAGATACCACCCCTCAAGTGTGCGAGCAAGGCAAGTCATCACACTCTTTGAACATATTGATCCTACTTTGTGAAATGATGTTGATTTCAGATTACAAATTGCACGCTTTATACAAACAGTACCTATGCTTGATATACCCTGCTTTGATATTGATCACCATTAGAATTTATTCTTTGTAACCTTCGATGTGATATGACCGGAGGATAACTTCGGTACAAATGCTTAGCCCTGCTTACACTAGATCCCTGCATACTCATGATTTTGCAAGAAAGCTTTGTGCTCGGGCAACTACCTTAGGGAAGGTAGTTGGAAATACGGCTGTGGAGACATGAGCGCCACATGGCCATGAGAATGTTGAACTAGGCTTGATGAAAATTGAAAATTGCTATACAAATGTTTTAGGCTGGGGCTGGATGATTTGGGTGGATTCCGGAAAAGGCAAGTGCCGACCCTGGTCAATTAAGGACCGAGCCATGAGATAGCGGAAACGAGCCGGTACAACCGTACTTCTCGAATGGGTATAGACCTAGCGACTAGATAGCCGAGCGGAGCGGTATCCTTGCATAGATGGTTCTCTATGATGTGGTTATGTGATGGGAATGAGGCTGCGGCCTTTGTTGTGAATGGTGGGATTAAATCGATACTAACTAAACTTAAAGATTGAGGAAGTTTTCCCTTACCCGGGTGCGCGAACTCCTCTCACCGCTAGAAAAGGACGGCTAGAGTGCATGAGGGCTTATGTTCATGGAGCGGGTGCGCCAAAGCGAGGTTATCGAAAGGCTTTGCCGTGACCGTCTCATGAGTTGGGACGTAGGCTCATTTGTTGGGGTATCGCGGAGTACGGGTAAAGTGTACATCCACTGCAGTGTGAGTGAATCAATCTATTCGAATAGCCGTGCTCGCGGATATCGAGCATCGTGACAAGACTTTCGCTTGGCTAGACTTTAAACTTAAAGCGTGGGATGGGTGTGCATGATGATTTCATTCGCGGTGGATCAACTTCTCGAGATGCGAGAAGGGGTAGATTCCCGAAAATCATGACGAATCGGAGGCGGGAAGCCATCCTTGGAATCACGATGGATGGTAGACGAACCGTCACCGGATTAATGAAGCTGTGAAATTAAAACTTGATTTGGCTAGTTGATAGGCTTGTGAAAAGAATTGTGAAAATTGGCTTTATGCAAAAGAACCCCAGCCATTCTTTGAATAACCCTATCATATGCATCAATTCCGTGTTGGCTTGCGAGTACGGTTGGTACTCACCCTTGCTATACGCACAAACCTTCGTGATGGAAATGAAGAGTCGGAGGACCCATACGCGTATTACCGGGAGGGTGAAGGCGACGGCGCATACTAGATCTTAGCTCCGGTCGTTGCTGTGGCGAATGACAAGCCGCCTGCCTCTATTCCGCATTGCCGTACCTAAATTCTGTTTTGTGTTGTATTCGGACCATAAGGTCTGTGGGTTGAACATTGCCTTAGGCCTATTGATGTAATAATATTAATGTAAGACTATTCGTGCATGTGCACTGATTATCAGATCTTGTATTCGTGGGTACCAACTACTTGATCCAGGAAATGGTACTATGAACACGAAAGATTCCCGTCTCAAAAACGGGGTCCACGGAGCGGTATCGAGCCATGCGACCGTAGGCTAAGACCAAATGGCGCCCTACCCCGACTCGTTGGCTAAAGGGAAATATCCCTACATAGGATCATTTTTAAACTATTATTTCCGAAAATACAAATATACCTTTTTTACATCTGTATTTCCTTTTATTTACCAAATGATTATAATAGCTCTCTCCCTCTAACCTTAAGTTGCCTTCAAAAGCAGATGTCGAACCATGACGGAGCCTGGGAGGTCACTATCCCACGAGACGAGGGGTTTGTGGCACAGCTTCAGTCCCTGCTGTGGTGTTTGAGATACCCGGAACCACCCACCTACCACATCAAAAGGCATGGCTCCGAAGGATATCCAGCATGGGAGGCGGCCGTTTCCATAGAAGCCCGCATGGGAAGTGAAACATCTTTCTGCTTCCACACCCGTTATCACCGGGACTTAGCAGAAGCAGCCATCCAAGATGCGGCCCGCGAAGCATTTCTTCGCCTTAATGCGATACATCGTGCCGAACTCACGGTGGACGAGTTCGTGCATCATCCCTATCGCGAAGAAGGCAACCCAGTTTGCACCATGGAGGCCACCCTGCTGCTACAACCCGATGGTCACACGTCTATCACGCCGGGCGAGACGGCAGATGATCGCTACGAAGAGGCCTTGCTTGAGATCAACGACCAGCAGTCACGCCTCAATGATCGGTCGAGAGCCACCAGGGCTGTGGGGATCAGATAAACATGCTGCAGACTCAGCTGCAAGCCAATGGTGCCCAATACGAGCAACTCTCGGACCGCTACATGGCCCGTGGGGAAGCCCTGGTAGAGCTGGAGGAGCAGCTCGGGAAGAGCAAGCGGCAAGTCAACTAGGTGGAGGAGCATGCGCACTCGCCTGTCCACCCGCTGCAGTACTTCCACCGAGATTGTACCAACACCTCCGCTCCCTGTGCCCGACCACTATTATCTTATGACTCCAGCATGCTTGGATACCTTTCAAGCCATGATGGAGCAAGCTTTTATGTTGAGCACAGAGCCTGCGCCGTACCTGATAGACCCCACTGCTGCCACGTCCATGGGACCCACCTCGAGCTCCGTAGCGGTGCCATCCGAGCCTGGATCGGGAGAGGAGAACCCCATCCGGATCCACACCGACTCGGAGTCCGAGGCAGAACTGTGGAGGTCAAATGGGAGTCCGGCGACACCGATCCAATGGAGGAGGAAGCTCCCCCTCGTCGGCGATTCACACCGGAGGCCCCCTCACCCGCCGGACCGCTCGCAAGAGTACGCGGCCACCGAGCGGGAAGATTCGGCATGACTCCGAGGCCACCACCTCCGAGCCATGGGGACTCCGATTTGCCAGCGGCGGACCACCCACTTCCCGCACGGCTCTTGCGGATGGTTGGACGACTAGGCGAGAGGACCACCCCAGCTTGATCTCGCTCTGGACGGCTCGGCAGCAAGGACCACACTCTATTCCCCCTTAACTAGTTAATGCAGTAAGACGATGTAGTTGTTGTATCATGGCTTAAAGGGCGTGCGGTAGCGGTCCGTGTACCCGTTTATGTAATGTGGTGGACCTAAGTATCACTTTGTGGTATCTTAATTCATGAGCTTATTATTATTTTACCATGCTTGTTGCTTGAAGATCGTTTAAAAACAACTTGAAGGAAAATCCCCTAGGAACCATGACCCTAAACAGGTCCGAGCTCTTAATTCATCTATCTTCTTCGGATGGCGCATCGCCGCAGAGCCGCAGCAACCAACGAGAACCCGCCGGAACCCAACCCCTCCACTCTGGCGGAGGTCATGGCCTTACAGACCCAGCTGCTCCAAGCAATTGCCAACAACCGGGAAGTCGAGGAGGATCAAGTCTAGGAGAGTTCATGCAAGCTAAGCCACCAACCTTCTCCACGGCCGAAGAACCCATGGATGCGAGGACTGGCGAGAGTGATCGAGAAAAAGCTAACTCTCGTCCGAGTCCGAGAAGGCGATAGAGTTGTCTTCGCCACTAACCAGCTAGAGGGTCCCGCAAATAAGCGGTGGGACACCTACAAGGAAACTGAGTGAAGATCTTGGAGAACCGACATGGGAAGAATTCACGGCTGCATTCCGTGAGAATTTCGTGCCAGCTGCAGTTATGAGGATGAAGAAAAATGAGTTCCGCAGGCTGCGTCAAGGAAACACCTCGGTACAAGAGTATCCGAACAAGTTTACCCAGCTTGCCCGTTACGCCACAAGTGACTGAGACGAGGAAGAGAAGATGGATAAATTCATTGAGGGACTAAATGACGAGCTGAGAGGACCAATGATCGGGCAGGACCACACCAGTTTCCAAAGCCTCATCAACAAGGTCGTTCGGCTTGAACACGACCAAAAGATGGTAGAAAATAACCGCAAGAGGAGGCTCGCTATGGCTCGCCCATTTCAGGGAGCGCCACAACGTCCCAAGGGAGCCACCCCGTCGGGATGGAAGCCAAACGTCCCGGCAACCGGTCGTTCCCCCGCTCCCGATCATGTCGGCGGAGCCGGCTACACCTCGGTTTCGTACGCCAACACCAACCATAGCCGCTCCGGGAAGAAGGAATGTGAGCTTCAATTGTGGGGAATTCGGGCACTACTCCAATAGCTGCCCAAAACCACACAACACTCCTGTCGCACGGCGCCAATGCAACGCTCGTCAGGAACCCCACCCTGCTTGTAGGACGCGGGTTGTTCAGGACCCCGCTACCCAACGAGGCCGCCACCGGGTTTCGACGTGGCCAGTGAATCATGTGCGTCTTGAAGAAGCTCGGGAGGACCGGAGCGTGCGATGGGTATGTTCTCTATAAACTCTACCCCAGTTAAAGTTTTATTCGATTACGGAGCCTCGCATTCATTCATATCTTCCCAAGTAAGCAAACAACACCACCTACACCAAGTAGCACTTAAGAGGCCTATGTTGGTACACTCACTGGGGAGACATAACCGTACCCCATGCGTGCATCAATGTGCCCGTACGGATTAGGGACGTGGTGTTTCTTTCAAACCTTATGGTGCTATCACCCCAAACCATTGATGTCATACTCGGGATGGATTGGTTGACCAAGAATAATGGAATTATAGCTGCAGTCGAAGGGAAGTCACGGTATCCACCCCATGGGGATCACCGATGAGCATAACTATGGATCAAAATCCGAAGCTATGCGAACAAGCGGCGAGGATATTCACCATGCTACCTCTAGGCGGAATGCCGTAGTACAAGAATACCGGACGTGTTTCCCGAGGAATTGCCGGAATGCCCCGGATCGCGACATAGAGTTTATCATCGACCTAATGCCAGTACGCCCCCATATCCAAGAGGCCTTATCGAATGCCGGCCAACGAGTTAAGAAGAACTCAAGAAGCAAATCCGAGAACTACAAGAGAAGGGATTTGTACGCCCGATTCTTCTCCCTGGGAGCCCCAGTACTCTTCATCAAGAAGAAGGATGGGAGTATGAGGATGTGTGTGGACTACCGATCGTTGAATGAAGTGACTATCAAAAACAAGTACCCACTACCTCGAATCGATGACCTATTCGATCAACTTAAGGGTGCGCGGGTGTTCTCAAAGATTGATCTTCGGTCGGGATATCATCGTTGAAGATTAGAGCTAGAGATATTCCTAAGACGGCGTTCTCTACCCGTTACGGCTTATATGAGTTTACGTTATGTCTTTTGGATTGACCAATGCCCCGGCATATTTTATGAACACGATGAACAAGGTATTCATGGAATACCGGACAAATTCGTAGTGGTATTCATCGACGATATACTTATCTACTCCAAGAACGATGAGGAACACGCGGAGCATCTACGGAGTCTTGGAAAAGCTACGGGAGCACCGCGTATGCAAAATTTAGTAAATGCGAGTTCGGCTCAAGGAAGTCGCTTTTCTTGGCCACGTGGTTTCAGCTGAGGAGTAGCGGTAGACCCCGCCAAGGTCGAAGCCGTCGCGGAATGGAAGGCCCCCAAGTCGGTGACGGAAGTTCGAGTTTCTTGGGCTTGGCCGGTTATTATCAACGGTTTATCGAAGGGTTTTCCACTGTAGCCCGACCTATGACTCAACTTCGAAGAAGGAAAAGAAGTTTGAATGGAACAAGAAGTGTCAAAAGGCTTTCGACCAACTAAAAGAAAAGTTAACCACTTGCCCCAATCTTAACCTTGCGACAACCGGAAGAATTTCGTAATGTCTTGTGATGCGTCTCGGCAAGGACTAGGAGGCGTGTTAATGCGGGATGGGAAGGTCGTAGCATATGCCTCGTGACGATTACGACCCCACGAGGAGAATTATCCCACACACGACTGGAATTAGCCACGGTTGTGCACGCATTGAAGATCTGGAGACACTATCGATCGGGAACCACCGTGATGTGTATACCGATCACAAGAGCTTAAAATATTTCTTTACTCAGCTGATCTCAACCTACGACGGGCGATGGTTGGAGTTGATCAAGGATTACAATCTAGGAATCCATTACCATCCCGGCAAGGCAAATGTAGTGGCCGATGCGGCGAGCCGCAAAGCCCAATGCAACCACATGGGATTGGGGGTATGGCCAATGAGCTCCAAGAAGAAATGGCTCGACTTAATCGCACCCGATTCCTCACGGAGAAGTGAACTCACTAGAAATCCAACCCCTTCGAGGACTCAAATAGAAGAAGCCCAAAAGGGAATGAGGAAACCCAGAAAATCAAGGAACGCATGGCGCTGGACGCGCTAAGGAGTTTTCGGTAGACGACAAGGGAATCTGTGGTACAAGAAAAGAATCTGCGTGCACGAACGAGGTGGTTTGCGAGGATTGATCTTAAAAGAAGCCCACGAATCGGCATATTCATTACATCCGGAAGCACGAAAATGTACCGGGATTTGAAGGGAGAATCTTGGTGGCCCAATATGAAGAGAGATGTAGCCGAATACGTAGCCGTGTGCGATGTGTGCCAAAGGGTGAAAGGCGAGCATCAACGACCGGCGAGCTTGCTGCGGCCGCTCAAGATTCCTGAATGGAAATGAGACGAGATAGGCATGGATTTCATAGTAGGACTACCCAAAACTACGGCGGTTACGATTCCATTTGGGTAATAGTAGATCGGCTCACTAAAACTGCAGATTTATTCCCGTAAAAACTAACTACAACGGTGCCAAGCTAGCGAGAACTATATATGAGTAGGATTGTATGTCTCCACGGTGTACCAAAGAGGATTATATCGGATCGTGGTACCCAATTCACGTCTCATTTTTGGAGCAAGGTCCACGAGGCACTCGGCGGTCACCTCGCCTTGCACCGCTTACCACCCACGGGCGACGGACGGGCGAAAGGACGAATCAAGTACTAGAAGATATGCTGAGAGCACGTGCGTTGGTTTTCACCAAGGATTGGGAGAAATGTTTGCCGTATGCCGAGTTCTCCTACAACAATAGCTATCAAGCTAGTCGAAGATGTCGCCAAACGAAGCTCTATTTGGTCGCCGATGCCGAACCCCATTAATGTGGTCGAAACCGGTGAACGAACCGTATTCGGGCGACATAATCAAAGAGGCCGAGGAAAAAGTTCGCGATCCGGGACCATTACAAGCTGCTCAATCACGACAAAAGAGCTATGCGGACACCCGCCGAAGAGAATTAGAATTTAAAGAAGGTGACTACGTGTATCTAAAGGTCTCACCACTACGGGGAACTCGGAGGTTCAAAGTCAAAGGAAACTCGCACCAAGACACGTGGGCCCATTCTTGATAAGCGCTAGATGAGGAGAAGTGGCCTACCAATTGGAACTACCCAAGAACCTCTCCGATGTCCACCCGGTGTTCCACGTGTCGCAATTGAAGAAATGTTTGCGGGTACCGGAAGAGCAAGCTCCTTTAGAAACCATCCATGTCCACAGTGATCTTACCTACCGGAGCATCCAATCAAGATACTAGACGAGGCGAGAAAAGAAGACACGGACCAAGTCATGGCGCATGTACAAAGTACAATGGAGCAATCACACGTAAGAAGAGGCTACTGGGAGAGCGAAGAGTTTCTGAGGACGAGAATACCCACACCTACTCGGCAACCGTAAGAAATCTCGGGGATGAGATTTATTGTTAGGGGTAGGTTTGTAACATCCGAAAATTGAAGAACCGAAATCGGAACGTAAAAATCGGAACTTTCAAAAACCTTCGCTTGTTGCTTCCTTCTCGGGATTGTTGCTTCTTATTTGCCGGCTCGGTTGCATAAATTTAAACGTGGTCAATCCCCTTTCGGTGTTTTTGGATAATTTGGAGTTGTCAAAATGGAGTGCGAAAGCCGCATCGGGTTTTTTAAAAAAGGAAAATCGCGCGCGGATTTATGAAAACGCGTTTTGGGGAATATAAAACAAAATTTTTGATTGGGAGAAGATAAATTAAGACACAAAATAAATAATAAAATTCCGGAAGTCGTACTCGAAATCGGGAAAGTTTTGGAAAAATATAGGAAAGGATATTGAAATTTCAAAAAAAGGGATTTTTAAAATAAATAAACATGAAAAATATTGTGGGAAAATAAAAGTGGAGAAAAGTTGAAAATATTGTGTTAAAAATTATTTTTGAATTAGAGGAATTTATTTTGGAATTTTTAGAAGAAAAGAAAATAGAAAATGGGAAAGGAAAATAGAAAATCGGGAAAAATCAAAAGTTCGGTGTTTATATTGCGCCGGTGTTCGACGCCGTACGCCGCCGCGCGCGCACGCCACGCGCCGCGCGCGCGCGCGCGCGCGCCGCCCCTACCCGCGCGCGCCCGCGCCGGACCCGCGCTCGCGCGCCGCGCCGCGCGCACGCGGCCGTACGGCCCGCACACCGCGCCGGCGACCGCGCCGCCACGCGTGCGCCCGCTGCGCTCGGCCGCCCCGCGACCGCGCCCTTGCGTGCCGCGCCCGTGCCGGACCCGCGCGCTCTCGCCATGTGTCGCCGCTCTCCCGGCCCCCGTGCGCACCGCGTCCGCGCGCCGGCCCGCTCTCGCGCCACCGCGTGCGCCGCCGCGCCGCCCCCTTTTTCTCTCCCGCTTTCTCTCTCTCCGCCGCACATATATAGGCCGGAGCCCCTCCATTTTCCCCCACACCGTCGCCGCCTCCTTTTTCCCTCCCGGCGCCTCGCCGTCCTAGCCGCCCTCTCGCCCGCCCTGCCTAGCGCCGCCGCCGCTATCCACGGTGCGCCGCCGCCTCTCCTCGCAATTACCGCCGCCCTGGTAAGTCCCGAGCCGCTGCCCCTTTCCTCGCGCCGGCGCCGGTCTCCGGCCGAAGCGGAGGAGAAGGAGGACCGGTCGAACACCTTGAGGCCAATGAATAGTGCCCGCCGGTGAAAAGAAAAAAAAAAAAAAAGAAAAAGAAAAAGAAAAATAGGAAAAATTTGGAAAAATTTTGGGAAATTTGGAAAAATATTTTGGGAAGTCTTGAGTAAAATTTTGGGCAAAAATAAATTATTTTCTCACATGTTTTCTCGGTGCAAAAGTTGAAAAACCGAGATCGGACTTCTTCCGAATTTCGTTTCGCGTCATTTTTCGGACTTCGTTTAATTCTTTCTCGCCATTTATATAGGCTTCTCCTTTGTGCTCAAACCTTCAAAACCTCGAGCACGAATTTCCTCCGCTGATATTTCCAAACCTAATTTCTCAAATAATTACGATCGTCGTCTTTGCGAAAACCCTAGGACATCGACTCGATTCCAAAACTCGGATTTTTCCTAACGACCCTTGTCCTAACTCAACTAGGATCTTAGGCAAAACATTTGGAGTCGTTTTCATGGCTTTTATGGTTCTTTTCGATCTCTCGGTATTTTATTGAATTCTAATTGAATTCAATTGATCTTTCGCACGTACGGGTAGCATCGAAGAAACCGGCGTCGACCCCGCTAAAGATACCACCCCTCAAGTGTGCGAGCAAGGCAAGTCATCACACTCTTTGAACATATTGATCCTACTTTATGAAATGATGTTGATTTCAGATTACAAATTGCACGCTTTATACAAACAGTACCTATGCTTGACATACCTGCTTTGATATTGATCACCATTAGAATTTATTCTTTGTAACCTTCGATGTGATATGACCGGAGGATAACCGGTACAAATGCTTAGCCACAGCTTACACTAGATCCCTGCATACTCATGATTTTGCAAGAAAGCTTTGTGCTCGGGCAACTACCTTAGGGAAGGTAGTTGGAAATACGGCTTTGTGGAGACATGAGCACCACATGGCCATGAGAATGTTGAACTAGGCTTGATGAAAATTGAAAATTGCTATACAAATGTTTTAGGCTGGGCGGCTGGATGATTTGGGTGGATTCCGGAAAAGGCAAGTGCCGACCACGGTCAGTGGGACCGAGCCATGAGATAGCCGGAAACGAGCCGGTACAACCGTACTTCTCGAATGGGTATAGACCTAGCTGACTAGATAGCCGAGCGGAGCGGTATCCTTGCATAGATGGTTCTCTATGATGTGGTTATGTGATGGGAATGAGGCTGCGGCCTTTGTTGTGAATGGTGGGATTAAATCGATACTAACTAAACTTAAAGATTGAGGAAGTTTTCCCTTACCCCGGGTGCGCCAGAACTCCTCTCACTGCTAGAAAAGGACGGCTAGAGTGCATGAGGGCTTAAGTTCATGGAGCGGGTACTGCCAAAGCGAGGTTATCGAAAGGCTTTGCCGTGACCGTCTCATGAGTTGGGACGTAGGCTCATTTGTTGGGCTGTCCCGGAGTACGGGTAAAGTGTACATCCACTGCAGTGTGAGTGAATCAATCTATTCGAATAGCCGTGCTCGCGGATATCGAGCATCGTGACAAGACTTTCGCTTGGCTAGACTTTAAACTTAAAAGCGTAGGATGGGTGTGCATGATGATTTCATTTTGGTGGATCAACTTCTCGAGATGCGAGAAGGGGTAGATTCCCCCAAAAATCATGACGAATCGGAGGCGGGAAGCCATCCTTGGAATCACGATGGATGGTAGACAGAACCGTCACCGGATTAATGAACTGTGAAATTAAAACTTGATTTGGCTAGTTGATAGGCTTGTGAAAAGAATTGTGAAAATTGGCTTTATGCAAAAGAACCCCAGCCATTCTTTGAATAACCCTATCATATGCATCAATTTCGTGTTGGCTTGCTGAGTACGGTTGGTACTCACCCTTGCTATACGCACAAACCTTCAGCTGATGGAAATGAAGAGTCGGAGGACCCATACGCGTATTACCAGGAGGGTGAAGGAACTGACGGCGCATACTAGATCTTAGCTCCGGTCGTTGCCTGTGGCGAATGACAAGCCGCTGCCTCTATTCCGCTGCCGTACCTAAATTCTGTTTTTGTGTTGTATTCGGACCATAAGGTCCTGTGGTTTGAACATTGCCTTCGGGCCTATCGATGTAATAATATTAATGTAAGACTATTCGTGCATGTGCACCTGATTATCCAGTACTGTATTCGTGGGTACCAACTACTTGATCCAGGGAAATGGTACTATGAACACGAAAGATTCCCGTCTCAAAAACGGGGGTCCACAACAAGGAATTGGCTCGGGTTTGCCTTTAGCACAAACAGCTAGGGTTTTTACAAACAAAGGAGTTTTGAACACGACAAAAGAATAGTTCAAGTATTTAATTCATATTGAAAGCCAACACTGACCAACGTTATCCCCACGTTGCGACAGGCCCAAACAATCCAACCATACTAGTCATGTCCCATTAATCAGGTTTTAATAGTGTGGGACTAATCACGGTGAAGTCGGTTGATCGTCCATAACCGTGGGCACAACTATTCGAATAGTTTTACTCTGATCAGAGGTGTACAACTGTACCCACAAGACACAGCCCCACAACACGGCTTCCCGTGCGCTGGAATACCTCCACGGTACCCCGGAAAGGGACTGTGATAGGACCTTTCGTATAACCCCCCGCTAACCAAGCGAACCACACCAAGGTTTCGCCCCCACTCTCGTCCCTGGGACGTGGGCAGCCCCCTCGAGTGCATCGGTGAATCCGGCAGCCCAGCAACCCTTATACCGGGGCCGACTGGCACTCCATCCCGCTCACCCTCGCCTTGGTTCGTCGGCTTGGAAGAGCTACACTATAGGACCCACCGTTGCCCATTCTGGCTTGTGGTTTGTACGGTCATTCTTCCGAGGGTTTCCCGTGAACTGGTCCTTAAATGCCATGGGCACCACTATCAAAACCACAGCCCACCATTTGTCATGTTTTAGTTACTAGTCCGGTCCAGAAAGTCCTCAGATTATATCCTTCATTTCATGTGTCCAACATAATATAGTCTAGATGAAAATACCCATTTAGTGTGCTAGTAAGTCTAAGCAGGTCTAAGCATAACCTAGGCCTATAAGCTAGTCATGTTGTCCCAGGTTTATCAAAGGGGTTAGGGTGGCAAGCCTAAGGCTTAAATCTAACCATACGGCGTAATATTCCCCAAGAGATGACATTCAAAAATAAATATAGTTTAATAGAATAAAACAGGTGTTTTAGCAAAAATAGGATCAATATGATCAATGATAAAGCATGACTTGCCATGCTCTTCGGACTGGGGAAACTCCGTGACTACTTCGAAGTACACCGGGTCGGAGGAACTACCGGGGTCTACACGACAAACAAAGCACTTCAACAAAACATGCTAAAAAGCTACTGAAACAGGGAATAAAACCATTTTTAATGTATTCTTGGCATTTTTATGAATTTAATGAAATTTGAATGAGCTAAAATGAAGCTTAGATTTAAAAGATATGATTTTTAGAAGTTTTCTGTGTTTTTACCAAAACAGGAAAAGATATAATCTATTGCGCAATAAGTCCCGGGAATGACGTCAGCGGCTAGGGCTGACGCCAGCGGCCGAATGCTGACGTCATCGGCCGCGGCAGCACCGGTCCACTGTGGACCGGGTCCACGGCCAAGGAGGGCCAGCGCACCACGTGGCGCACACGTGGCGCCGAGGTGGCCGCCATGTGGCGTGCCACGCGGGCATGGGGAACGGACGCGTGGATCTGCCGAGGCGGATCGGACGGTCAGGAGGGGGCGTGGGCGGCACGATCGGCCGACGATGGCGCACGGCGGCCGGAGGCCGGCCGACGCCATTTGGGCGACGGCGCGGGGTGGCGAAGTGCCGCGGCTCACGCGCGGGCGGAGCCGCTCGCACCCGCAAGCGGCGACACGAGCTTGGACCGAGAGGGCGCGAAGGGGTGGCTCACCGCGGGGACGCCGGAGATGGGGAAGACGTTGGCGCGGACGGTGAGGAAGGCAACGAGAAGCGGCGGGGAGGGCCGGCCGAGGTGGCTCGCGTGGTGGGGATGGAGATGGAGACGGCGGCGAGGTCTGGGGTGGCTCGGGACGACGAGAATCGCGGCTGAAGGCCAGCGACGAGCTCCGAAATGAGTGCGCACGGCGCGAGAGTGAGAGAGAGATGTGTGAGTTCGATTGAGGGCGTGGGGAGATCGGGGAGGCCGAGGGGTGGCTTTTAAAGGGGACGGGGAGGTCGGTGGTGGTCAGGAGGGGTGGTAAAAGCTCTCCGGAGTTAAGAGAGGGAGAGATTTGGGGTTTTGATGGCCGACGATTAACTCCGGCAATTAGAGGGCGCGGGAGCGGCGGCCGGGTGGTTAAAGCTGGCAGGAGGGGCGGGGGAATAAAGGCGGTAGGGTCCTGGGGCGTGGAGGAGGCGGCCGTGCGAGATTTGGGAGGGGCGGGAGGCCGAAAATGGCGCCGGGTGGGGCGGCCGGAGGTTGAAGACGGGCTGACGGTGGGCCCCACGTGTCGGGTCCGAGAGAAAGGGGAAAACGAACTTATTTTCCAGCGCGAGGGTTAGCGGGCCGGCCTTCGGCCGGCCCGCAAGGGAGAGAGGAGGCGCGGGCGCGCGGGAGGACTAGGCCGTCGGCTCGGGCGGCGGCCCACGAGCTGGTTTGGGCGGGAAAAGGATGGGAGTAGAGAGAAAAAGGATTTCTCGGGATTTATTAATTCCGATTTTGATTTTAATTGGTTAAAAATTATTTGTAGTGCTCTGAAAATTCCGCTAAAAATCCTGTTATTGTATTTTGACATGTAGAATTTAGGAAAAATCCTACCATGCCATTTTCATTTAGATTTTTGCTTTTAAAATTATTTGTTCGCTCCAGGTTAAATTCCAACTATTTTTCTTGCGATTTTTCTTTCGATTTTTAAAAGGGGAAACACCTCAGGGTGAGACAAACCTACCCCCCCTAAACGGGATCTCGACCCCGAGATTCGGAGGTACTGGCTAAAAGATAGGGATGAGCGGCCTTTAGCTCATCTTCCCTTTTCAAGGTGGCCTCTTCTTCTGAGTGATGAGTCCACTGAACTTGATAGAACCTGATAACCTTGTTCCGAGTTCTCCGTTCACTGGTTTCGAGGATACGTTCTGGTTTCTCCACATAAGTCAAATCTTCCTGAATCTCTATCTGATCCAGGCTCGTCTGTTCTTCTGGTACTCTTAGACACTTTTTAAATTGTGAGACGTGGAATACATCATGGATGCCGGCCAGGGAGGGTGGGAGCTCGAGCCGGTAAGCTACTTCTCCTGATGTTCCTGTATCTGGTACGGTCCCACAAAACAAGGTGCCAACTTGCCTTTCTTTTCTTAATGGTGCACTCCCCGAAGCGGGGTGACTCAAAGATACACATAATCACCTACCTCGAACGTTAGGTCCCTTCGACGGTTGTCTACGTAACTCTTTTGCCGAGACTATGCGATTCTAAGCCTCTCCCTTACTGTCCTGACCTTTTCCTCCGCCTCGCTTAACACTTCGGTCCCAAACAACTGGCGCTCGCCAGTTTTGTCCCAAAAGAGTGGGGTACGACACTTTCGTCCGTACAGCGCTTCGAAAGGTGCCATCTGCAGACTGGCCTGATAGTTGTTGTTGTAAGAGAACTCTGCGTACGGTAGACTCTTGTCCCATGTTTTCTCGAAGTCGAGAGCACAGGCCCGCAACATGTCTTCCAAAATCTGATTCACACGCTCGGTCTGACCATTAGGCCGTACTGAAATTCAACCGGGTGCCAAGTTCCTCTTGTAGCTTCTGCCAAAACTTGGAGGTGAACTGACTACCACGATCTGATACTATCTTCTTGGGTACCCCATGGAGACACATGATCCTTGCGAGATACAGTTCTACCAGTTTCTTTCCTGTGTAGGTGGTGTGCACTGGGATGAAGTGGGCTACTTTAGTGAGTCGGTCAACGATAACCCAGATGGAATCGTACCCTGATGATGTCCGAGGTAATCCTGTGATGAAGTCCATTCTGATTTCTTCTCATTTCCACTCCGGGATTTGGAGTGGCTGTAGTAACCCTGCAGGTCTTTGGTGTTCTGCCTTCACTCGTTGGCATACATCGCATAGTGCCACGAACTCTGCTATTTCTCTTTTCATACTGACCCACCAAAACTTGTCCTTCAGGTCTTGGTACATCTTGGTACTTCCCGGATGGATAGAGTACTGACTCTGATGAGCTTCGGTCAGGATTAACTTTTTCAGTTCTTTATCCTCTAGTATGCACATCCTTGTGCCCATCCAGATTGTTCCATGCTTGTCCTCCGTGAAATCACGAGATTTTCCAACCCTCATGTTCTTCTTAAGCTCAGTTATGTCAGGATCCGAGGCTTGAGCTATGCGAATTATATCTAAGAGTGTGGGTTGAGCTTCAAGAGCGGCCACAAATCCGGGTTCTACAATTCCCAGGTTCAGGCGCTCTAGGTCCTGTTATAACTGTTCACATCTCCCTTTTATGTGGATAGAATTGCAGTAACTATTTTGGCTCAAAGCATCAGCTACCACGTTAGCTTTGCCAGGGTGATAGTGTATACTTAGGTCATAATCCTTGATCAACTCCAACCACCTTCGCTGACGGAGGTTCAAATCCGGTTGGGTGAAAATGTATTTCAGACTCTTATGATCCGTATACATTTCACATCGATTACTGACGAGGTAATGTCGCCATATTTTCAAAGCATGGATGACTGCCGCTAGTTCCAAGTCATGGGTTGGATAGTTAGACTCATGAGGCCTCAACTGGCGGGAAGCATAAGCGACCACCTTCCCTTCTTGCATCAACACACAACCTAACCCTTGGCGAGATGCGTCGCAATAGACTTGGAAATCCTTGGTTTGATCTGGCAAGATCAATACTGGTGCGGACACCAGTTTTCTCTTAAGTTCTTCAAAACTGTTGTCGCACTCCGCGGTCCACTTAAACTTTTCATCCTTTTTCAATAACTAGGTCATTGGCTTTGCAATTTTAGAGAAATTCTCAATGAACTGACGGTAATATCCCGCAAGTTCAAAAAAACTCATGATTTGGGTGACGGTTTTGGGTGGAGTCCACTTGGTTACTGCTTCCACGTTGGAAGGATCCACCGTGACTCCTTGGGCATTCACGATATGTCCAAGGAATTGTACTTCCTTTAACCAAAAAGCACACTTGCTGAACTTAGCATAGAGCTGGTGGTTTCTTAACTTTTCGAGTACCAACCGAAGATGGTGCTCTTGCTCTTCTTCCATCTTGGAGTAGATCAGAATGTCATCGATGAACACTACGACAAACTTGTCCAGAAATTCCATAAACACCTTGTTCATCAAGTTCATGAAAAAGGCCGGGGTATTGGTAAGCTCGAAGGACATGACCGTGCACTCGTACAAACCGTATCGAGTGATGAAAGCAGTCTTGGGAATGTCCTCCTCTCGAATCCTTAGCTGATGATAGCCTCACCGTAGGTCTATCTTAGAGAACACCTTTGCTCCCTTTAATTGATCAAACAGGTCATCAATTCGAGGATGGGGATACTTGTTCTTAATAGTGACCTCGTTGAGTGCGCGATAGTCGACACACATCCTCTTGGTCTTATCCTTCTTCTCCACAAATATTACTGGAGCGCCCCAGGGTGATGTGCTCGGGCGGATATATCCTTTCTGTAACTGTTCATCCACTTGCTTCTTGACCTTTGCCAACTCATTGGCTCCCATTCTATAAGGCCTCTTGTGGATTGGAGCAGTGCCAGGGATCAGGTCAATCCGAAATTCTATTTCTCTTTCAGGCGGCATCGTGGTTAGGTCTTCCAGGAAGACTTCCAGGTACTCGCAAACCACGGGAATATCTTCTAACTTCTTTAGGTCTTTTCCTTCCCCTTCAGGTTTCTGCTTGACTGAGATCCGATTCAGGCTTGCTACTCCCCCTCGATGGTTTAGGGGAGCGGAAAATCACTTCCCTCCCTTCACCATTGGTCAAGGTGATCGTGCGACTCGTGCAATCGATCACGCCTTTATAACGGGTTAGCCAGTCCATCCCAAGGATGATATCCAGGCCTTGTGATTCCAGAAGGATAAGGTTGGCTAGAAAGGATGATCCTTGGATTTCTATTGCCACCGAAGGACAGAAGTGGGCGGTATTAAAATGTTTCCCGAGGGTTTGAACCCGCATGGGTATATTAAGTTTCAATACCGACAACCCATGTGTCCCCACAAATGCTTTTGATAAGAATGAATGGGTTGCTCCTGAATCAAACAAGACTGATGCGGTAAAGGAGTTCACAGGGAACATACCTAGTATTACTTCTGGTGCATCTTGGGCTTCCTTTGCTGACGCATGATTCACCCTCGCTTGGACGAATCGAGGTGCACGCTTAGGCTTTGGACACTTGTCCGCGAAGTGTCCAGGCTCTCCACAGTTGAAACAGTTGCCTGGTTTAAATCCCGAGTCCTTCTTTAGCGGTGCTGGCTTGGGTTGCGGTGGCGGCTGCGCCATTGGTGGACGCGGGGCGGGATTCCGTTGCGGCTTCCACTGTTTTGGATGTTTCCAGGGTGGTAAGGTCGGTGCTGGTGGACGATCATGGTAGTAGGTCCGCCCTGACCTCCGGGAGTGAAAACGTGGCCGTTGGGGGTTCCCTTGTTGAGGCTGTGGCCTGAACTGAACCGCCTTCTGTTTCTTTAGCATCTTGTTACGCTGATCGTCTTAGCGAATAGCTTTGTTGACCAGTTTTTCAAATTTGGCGTATTCACCTAAGATGAGCTTGTCCGTTAACTCATCATCAAGTCCGGCCAAGAACTTTTCTTGACGCTCGCTGTCAGTGCGCACATCTTCCGGTGCATAACGTGCTAAGCGATTAAACTCATGCATGTATTCCATGACTGTTCGGTTGCCTAGCTCAAGGGATCTGAACTCCCTTTTCTTACGTGCCACAATCCCTCCAGAATCGTGCTTTCAGTGCTAGCGAGTCGCCCAAGTGATTGCGGTGCGTACGCCCGACAGTGACTAGGAGATTGTCCCACCATGCCGAGGCGGGTTCTTGGAGTTGGTGGGTTGCAAAAGACACCCTTTCTTGGTTTGAGCACTGAAGTAGGTCCATTTTTTTTCTATGGCATTGAGCCAATCGTTGGCTTCCATGGGATTTGTGGTGCTAGAGAAGGTTGGGGGTCAGACACGGAGAAACTCCGACAATTTGTTTTGTGGGGGAGGTGGCGGTGCGAACTAGTCGTTATGGTTCCGGTCCTCTTGTTCAAGCTGTTGCATCATTTGCAAGCGCATCGATAGCTCATATTTGCAAATCGTTGCGGGGAATGAGAAGAAGTAGAGGCTTAAGAAGGGCGAGGTGAACCTACGCGTCAGCAATGGAGCAAGCGTTGCTACAGTTGCTGTTGAAGGGTTACGCGGAGGCTACGCTAGCTGAAAACAAAAACTTTTCTACCGCGCAAACCAGGAACACTTGCAAGTAAGGGTCGATAGATCGTTACCGATTGGAGTATGCAGCGGAAAAACCAATCGGGGCTATCCGATGGGCTGTGCTAGCCGATGACGGCCGATTCCATGAAGCAAGCCGTACAGATTCTGGGACAGCGAGATTCACCAATCAGCCAATTCGTCGATGTAGTTGATTCACTAAGTCGTCTGACCGCGTTCTCGCGCCTTGCTCTGATGCGCTCGACCGCAGCCGATTCCACCACAGCCGATCCATAGTCGATCAACAGCACGCAATGTAGCAGCGTCTCTATCGGTATCCACACGTACGGGGACAGAACGCCGAACACCCGTGTGCTAGCACGCGATGCAAGGCTAGGGTTTGGCTCGAAGGTGGGGAGGGTTTCCGTGGAGATTGATCTCGTCGACTTCTAAAGCCGCGTGTGATCAGATTGATTTCGGCGCAATTGACTTCAATTGACGTACTTGATCTGTCACAGCTCTCCACCCCTCACCCATTTATATAGAGTTGGCCGACTGGGACTAGTGGCCGATCAGGACTCTATTTTGAATCAGATCTCATCCGTGTCTCATAGTGTCGGCTGCCCATACGTCGTAAGCCCACAAGACTCTATCCGATCGGATCCCTATCCGATCAAGCCGTATCCGAGTCCAACTCGAATGTCTGTTCTTATCCCCTTAAGCGTGCGACCACAGTAGGTTCGGGTATACTCGGTTTCGGCTATAGTCTAACTTAGGCGATCGTCGGCTCGAGTCCAACTCGGCCGACACATCCCAACGCGCGCCTAGCGGCACATATTGACACCATAGTATACAAGAATAATATCGGCTCTGAACCTGTAATGTGTACACAAATCCCTTTGCCTCACGATACCACTTAAGCTATAGGCAAGATGTGTGCCATCCCTTCAATAGCTTAACCATTCACTTGAGCCGTATTGGATTATCTGTCTGTTGATTGACTCCTCAATCAACTTAGCATGGCCATGCATTTCCATAATCCATTACCTCGAGGGGCCCAGAGATATCTCTCCAAAGGAGGGGCAAATTCCATCTTGATCACTCACATCCCACTCCATGTTTCATAGCAAACCCGAAAACTATCTTTATAACTACCCAGTTACGGAATAGTGTTGTGTAGTCCCAAAGTAGGCTACTACACATGTTGGAATCCATGGTGGTCTCAGGTCTAAGGACTTTGTACCAACACTACCTGAGACCATCTAATGGGACATTAATTCCTGTAGTGTCTCATGGTGGGTCTATCCAACAATGTGTTCTCTAACACATATGTCCATGTTTATTGATTTGGTATCTCCATACCCATGATCTATGAGACATGATCATCAATCAATAGACATGCCGATCTTAGAATCATATTAGTTCCAATAATATGATATATGATCAGGGATCATTTAGAAATAGATTCAAACATATCGAGTCTCATAAATAAGTCGCGTACTTATTGATCAATACAAGATGTCTATTTCATGGAACTGAATAACACTTTATTCATAAATACATAAACATTGACGTGATATCCAACATCTCCATGTTGCCTCTAGGGCATATCACTACATTTGTCGGCACGAGTACCACTTCATCTACATTCGGGATTAGTTTTGGAATTAAATAATTGTTATTGTGTTCCAACACTATGTCAAAACGTTATTTTCGTTTCATGTTTGCAAGCGGAAGGATATGATTTTAGATCAATGGACAATGGTTGTTCAATATATCTCAGAGATATGTTCTATTTTCATGCTCCATTGGTGAATGGATTATACGTTTTGAATCTTGAAGTGTCTCCCATCTATAACATTAATACAGAAAGGCAACTCTCTAATGATACAAACCCCACGTTTATCTGGCATTGTCGCTTAGGCCATATAAATAAGAAACGCATGGAGAAGCTCCATAAGGATGGATTGCTTCACTCTTTTGATTTTGAATCATTTGAGATATGTGAGTCTTGTTTACTTGGTAAGATGACAAAGGCACCTTTCACCGGACACGGTGAGAGAGCAAGTGACTTGTTGGCACTCGTACATCGATGTATGTGGACCAATGAGCTCAACGGCCGAGGTGGTTATCAGTACTTCATTACCTTTACCGATGACTTTAGTAGATATGGTTATATCTACTTAATGAGGCATAACTCCGAATCCTTTGAAAAGTTCAAAGAATTCCGAATGAAGTACTGAGAATCATTTAGGGAAAACAATCAATTTTCTACGATCGGATCGTGGAGGGAATACTTGAGCCAAGAGTTTAATAATCATCGAAAGATTGTGGAATTGTTCCACAGTTGACTCCGCCAGGAACTCCACAATGGAACGGAGTGTCCGAACGGAGAAATCGCACCTTGTTGGACATGGTGCGGTCCATGATGAGCCAAAGTGATCTTACGTTATCCTTACGGGGATATGCTCTTGAAAGCATTGCGCTCACACTAAATAGAGTTCCAATAAGTCAGTTGAAAAGACATCATATGAGATATGGACAGGGCAACCCCCTAGTCTATCTTTTCTCAAAATTTGGGGATGCGAAGCTTATGTAAAACATTTACAGTCTGACATGCTCACACCCAAATCTGACAAGTGCTTCTTTGTGGGATATCCTAAGAAAACTAAGGGATATTACTTTTATAATCGGGAACAAGGCAAAGTGTTTGTCGCCCGACACGGTGTCTTCTTGGAGAAAGAGTTTCTTTCAAGAAGGGTTAGTGGGAGCAGGGTGCATCTTGAAGAAGTTCAAGAAACACCAGAAAATATTTCAGCGACCACAAAACCACAACAGGAGGAGCAAAGTGTTGCGCCACCAATTGTAGATACACCAGCCCCACGGAGGTCTGAAAGATCACGTCGTGCACCTGACAGGTACACAGGTGCGGAACAACGTGATATATTGTTGTTAGACAACGATGAACCTAAGACCTATGAGGAAGCGATGGTGGGACCCAATTCCAACAAGTGGCTTGGAGCCATGAAATCCGAAATAGAATCCATGTATGACAATCAAGTTTGGAACTTGGTTGATCCACCTGATGGTGTCAAAACCATTGAGTGTAAATGGGTTTTTAAGAAAAAGGCTGATATGGATGGAAATGTTCACATCTATAAGGCGCGATTGGTGGCAAAAGGTTTTAAACAGATTCAAGGAGTTGATTATGATGAAACCTTCTCGCCCGTCACAATGCTTAAATCTATTCGGATTATCCTAGCGATTGTTGCATATTTCGATTATGAGATATAGCAGATGGATGTCAAAACCTCCTTTCTAAATAGAAACCTAAGCAAGGATGTATCCATGATACAACCTCAAGGTTTTGTCGATCCACAATCGCCTGGAAAGATATGCAAGCTACAGAAATCCATTTATGGATTGAAGCAAGCATCTCGGAGTTGGAATATTCGTTTTGATGAAGTAATCAAAGGGTTTGGTTTCATCAAAAACGAAGACGAGGCCTGTGTTTACAAAAAGGTCAGTGGGAGCGCAATTGTATTTCTAATCTTATATGTGGATGACATATTGTTGATTGGAAATGATATCCCTATGCTAGAATCGTCAAGTCTTCATTGAAAAATAGTTTTTCATGAAAGACTTAGGGGAGGCAACATACATATTAGCATTCGGATCTATAGAGATAGATCCAAGAGGCTAATTGGATTAAGCCAAAGTACATACATTGACAAGGTGTTGAAAAGGTTCAACATGCATGATTCTAAGAAAGGTTTCTTGCCCATGTCACATGGCATTAATCTTTGCAAGAATCAGTGTCCTCAGACACATGATGAGCGGAATAAGATGGGTATGGTTCCATATGCTTCGGCAATTGGATCCATCATGTATGCCATGCTTTGTACACGTCCGGATGTCTAGTACGCTTTGAGTGCTACGAGCAGATACCGATCGAGATCCAGGTGAAGGTCACTGGACTGTCATAAAGAATACCGTTAAGTACTTGAGAAGAACTAAGGATATGTTCCTAGTCTATGGAGGTGAATAAGAGCTCGTTGTAAGTGGTTACACCGATGCTAGCTTCCAAACAGACAAGGATGATTATAGATCGCAATGCTGGTTCGTGTTACGCTGAACGGAGGCACGGTCAGTGGAAGAGTTCCAAGCGGGATACGTTGCTGATTCTACAACGGAGGCCGAGTACATTGCTGCTTCAGGAGCAGCAAAGGAGGCTGTTTGGATCAAGAAATTCGTTTCTGAGCTTGGTGTGATGACTAGTGCGACTGGTCCAATGTCTCTTTATTGTGACAATAGTGGAGCCATTGCGCAAGCCAAGGAGCGAGAGGTCACATCGAAGTCCAAACAAATACTTCGGCGATATCATCTCATCCGCGAGATAGTGGACGAGGTGATGTCAAGATATGCAAAGTGCACACGGATCTCAACATAGCCGATCCTGACAAAACCTCTCCCTCAGCCGAAGCATGAGGCGCACACAAGAGCAATGGGTATTAGATACTTACATGATTGACTCTAGTGCAAGTGGGAGATTGTTAGTGATATTTCCTAGAGGCAACATGGAGATGTTGGATATCATGGTCAATGTTTATGTATTTATGAATAAAGTGTTATTCAGTTCCATGAAATAGACATCTTGTATTGATCAATAAGTACGTGACTTATTTATGAGACTCTATATGTATGAATCAATTTCTAAATGATCCCTGATCATATATCATATTATTGAAACTAATATGATTCTAAGATCGACATGTTTATTGATTGATGATCATGTCTCATAGATCATGGGTATGGAGATACCAAATCAATAAACATGGACACATGTGTTAGAGAACACATTGTTGGATAGACCCACCATGAGACACTACAGGAATCAATGTGCCATTAGTTGGTCTCAGGTAGTGTTGGTACAAAGTCCTTAGACCTGAGATCACCATGGATTCCAACATGTGTAGTAGCCTACTTTGGGACTACCAAACGCTATTCCGTGCTGGGTAGTTATAAAGGTAGTTTTCGGGTTTGCTATGAAACATGGAGTGGGATATGAGTGATCAAGATGGAATTTGCCTCTCCTTTGGAGAGATATCTCTAGGCCCCTCGAGGTAATGGATTATGGAAATGCATGGCCATGCTAAGTTGATTGAGGAGTCAATCAACAGACAGATAATCCAATATGGTTCGAGTGAATGGTTAAGCTATTGAAGGGATGGCACACATCTTGCCTATAGCTTAATTGGTATCGTGAGACAAAGGGATTTGTGTACACATTATAGGTTCAGAGCCGATACTATATTCTTGTATACTATGGTGTCAATATGTGTTGCTAGGCGCCGCTGTTGACAGGTCGGCTGAGTTGGACTCGAGCCGACGATCGGCTAAGTTAGACTATAGCCGAAACCGAGTATACCTAAACCTACAGGGTCGCACGCTTAAGGGGATAAGAACAGGCATTCGAGTTGGACTCGGATACGGCCCGATTGGATAGGGGTCCGATCGGATAGAGTCCTATGGGCTTACGACGTATGGGCGGCCAACTATATGAGACACGGATGAGATCCGATTCAAAATAGAGTCCTGATCAGCCACTAGTCCTAGTAGGCCAACTCTATATAAAGGGGCGAGGGTGGAGAGATGTTGATCGATCAATTGAAGTCAATTGCGCCGAAATCAATCTGATCACACGCGGCTTTAGAAGTCGGCGAGATCAATCTCCACGGAAACCCTCCCACCTTCGAGCCAAACCCTAGCCTTGCATCGTGTGCTAGCACACGGGTGTTCGGCGTTCTGTCCCTGGACGTGTGGATACCGGTAGAGGCGCTGCTACGTTGCTTGCTGTTGATCGGCTACGAATCGGCTGTGGTGGAATCAGCTACGGTCGAGCGCATCGGAGCGAGGCGCGAGAACACGGTCAGACGACTCGGCGAATCAGCTACATCGGCGAATCGGCTGATTGGTGAATCGGCTATCCCCGAGAATCGGCTGTCGGCAAATCGGCTGTCATCGGCCAGCATTGCTCCAGATCGGATAGTCCTGATTTGCTATTTCCGCTGCATACTCCAATCGGTAACGTTCTATCGGCCCTTACTTGCAAGCGTTCCTGGTTTGCGCGGTAGAAAAGTTTTTGTTTTCGGCTAGCGTAGCCTCCACGTAACCCTTCATACCCACACTTGATACAGGTTGACCGCTACCCCACACACAACACTCCTAACACACAACAACTAAACAAGTAGGAAAACTAGGGAAAATGGTAAACTAAGGGTGGCGACACTCTAGGGGTCGGAACGGCTTCCACGGTCGGTGGAGTCGAAACCACTCCCTTGGGAGTTCCCGTCTTCCTTTCTCTTCGAGCGGCTTCGAGAGCTTGCTAACTCCTCTTTTCCTCCTGGGATCTTGGAGCTGCCACTGCTACTGCCTTTGCTGCTGCTGGACACGGAGATCAATCCTCCTCCTCTGCTTAGGGTCAGAGCGGGGACCAGAGCAGGAGTAAGGAACGACACGCGGTGCGGGAGGCTGGGGAAGGTGGCGGAGCGGGAAGGGAATCACAGGCGCCAGCTGCATCCGCACCGGGGCCTTGGTGTTCTTCCAGGCGTGATCCGGATCAGAAGAATGTTGGGGGGTGGAAGCCCTTTCAGGATGGCGATTTCTTTCTTGAGGCGATCCACCTCATCCTTCAGGCTCTTGATCCTCAGAATCTTCTGGTCATTCAGGGCTTTGGCTGCCCTATGAAGGTCTGAATGCATCTTGTCCAACCCTTCAATCACAATCCTCATGTGAGAGAAGGTGGCGTCATTCTCTCCTTCGGTAGATTGGAAGGAGCTGACCACTGACGAACTTCCGCGTCGGGGATGCAAACGGTAGGCAGAGTGGCGGAGATGTTAGTCATGCATCTCCCTCATCCAGGCCAGCATCAGGTAAGCACCTCTTGGCAGGCGTGCTCATCCATTCCTCCCGAAGCAGTGACACCATGTTCGGGATGTTGGTGCCGACGAAACCGTGCATCTCCAAACGGACCTGATGGGGCAACTTGCTACCGAAAGGTGAGACAACGGTGTACTCGGGAGCACTAGGATAGCCTACTGCCAAAGCCATCCTTATCAGTTCTGCGACGAAACCCTTTAGACCCTGACCGTTGTGGGTGACGGGACGGCCTGCCATCTAGAGAGGACAAGGTAGGGGATAAATGCATGCTCAAACCCAAGTTAGATAAATGGTAAAGGACTCAAGTGAAGTAAACGAGAAAAGAAGGGTTTTTGAGAAACATTTTCATGAGGCTAAGTGAAACTTCTAACAACATCCCTTAGATGATGTGATAATGCCGAAAATAGATGCTTAATTATAATAGGTATAAAATCAGCGCCCATTCCCCCCTATCTGGACTTAGGACTTTGCTCTCTTAGAAAAAAATCCTGACTGACGATCGAATAAGATTGCAAATGTTTTTTTTTCAAATGTAACTTCAAAGTCCTATCACTTAGATTGACCTGGTTTTCGAAATTTCCTGTTTTGAAAAATGCTCAAGATTCTCCCCAACCCCGAGGAAACAGAGACCCATTTTCCCGAAACAACTCAAAAAGCCAGGACTTAGGCATATGAAAAAGTTCAGAGGGCTCCTAGGGTTTTTCCATTTGGCTTTTCCTACGGTCTGGAATTGGCTCTGATACCAACTTGTCACGCCCGAAAATTCAGACCAGAATTTCTGAAGCTATATGTGTATTAAAAATCCCTGTCCAGGACCAGCCAGGGTACACATACGACAATTGTTGATATTACAGCTCCACGTCTTAGAAACATTACAAAAAGATTACAAAAGAGTAGCGGAAAAAAGGGCCTAAGCCTAAGCTTGACGCTGGCCACGTGGCTTCGACCATTCCACAGGCATCTTCCAGAGTGTCGGACAAAGCCTACTCAACTTCATCTTCTTCTTCGACTTCTTGCTCAAGTTTTGGTGAAGAGGCAAGGATGAGTACTTCCACGTACTCAACAAGTCATACCAGAAAAGAGAGGGTATGAATGCAAGGGGGAGGACAAGGAATTGGCTTGGGTTTGCCTTTAGCACAAACAGCTAGGGTTTTTACAAACAAAGGAGTTTTGAACACGACAAAAGAGTAGTTCGAGTACTTAATTCATATTGAAAGCCAACACTGTCCAACGTTATCCCCACGTTGCGACAGGCCCAAACCATCCAACCATACTAGTCATGTCCCATTAATCAGGTTTTAACAGTGTGGGACTAATCACGGTGAAGTCGGTTGATCACCCATAACCGTGGGCACGACTATTCGAATAGTTTTACTCTGATCGTATACAGCTGTACCCACAAGACACAACCCCACAACACGGCTTCCCGTGAGCCGGAATACTGTCACGGTACCCCGGAAAGGGACTGTGATAGGACCTTTCGTATAACCCCCTCGCTAACCAAGTGAACCACACCAAGGTTTCGCCCCCACTCCCATCCCTGGGACGTGGGCAGCCCCCCGAGTGCCTCGGTGAATCCGACAGCCCAGCAACCCTTATACCGGGGCCGACTGACACTCCATCCCGCTCACCCTCGCGTGCGTTCGTCGGCTATGAAGAGCTACACTACAGGACCCACCGTTACCCATTCTGGCTTGTGGTTTGTACGGTCATTCTTCCGAGTGTTTCTCGTGAACTGGTCCTTAAATGCCATTGGCACCACTATCAAAACCACAGCACCCACAGCCCACCATTTGTCATGTTTTAGTTATTAGACCGGTCCACAAAGTCCTCGGATTATATCCTTCATTTCATGTGTCCAACATAATGTAGTCTAGATGAAATTACCCATTTAGTGTGCTAGTAAGTCTAAGCAAGTCTAAGCATAACCTAGGCCTATAAGCTTGTCATGTTGTTGTCCCAAGTTTATCAAAGGGGTTAGGGTGGCAAGCCTAAGGCTTAAATCTAACCATACGGTGTAATATTCCCAAGAGATGACATTCAAAATAAACCATTTTTAATGTATTATTGGCATTTTTATGAATTTAATGAAATTTGAATGAGCTAAAACGGAGCTCAGATTGAAAAGATATGATTTTTAGAAGTTTTCTGTGTTTTTACTAAAACAGGAAAAATCCTTAATAATTTATTGCGCAATAAGACCCGGGAACGACATCAGCAGCTAGGGCTGACGTCAGCGGCCGAATGCTGATGCCATTGGCCTTGGGAGCACCGGTCCATGGCCGAGGAGGGGGCGGTGCACCACGTGGCGCACACGTGGCGCCGAGGTGGTCACCATGCAGGCGTGGGGAATGGACGGTGCCGATCTGCCGAGGTAGATTGGACTGTCGGGAGGGGGCGCAGGCGGCACGATCGGCCGGCGATGGCGCACGGCGGCCGGAGGCCCGCCGGCGCCATTCGAGCGGTGGCGTGGGGTGGCGGAGTGCCGCGGCTCACGCACGGGCGGAGCCGCGCGCACCTGCAAGCGGCGACGTGAGCTCGGACCGAGAGGGCGGGGAGGGGTGGCTCACCGCGGGGATGCCCGAGATGGGGAAGACGACGGCGCGGATGGTGAGGAAGGCGACGGGAAGCGGCGGGGAGGGGCGGCCGAGGTGGCTCGGGCACCGGGGATGGAGATGGAGATGGCGGCGAGGTCTGGGGCGGCTCGGGACAGCGGGGAATCATGGCCGAAGGCCAGCGACGAGCTCCGAAATGAGGGCGCACGGCACGAGAGCGAGAGAGAGAGGTGTGAGTTCGATTGAGGGCGTGGGGAGATCGGGGAGGCCGAGGGGTGACTTTTAAAGGGGACGGGATCGGTGGTGACCGGGAGGGAGAGTAAAAGCTGGTCGGAGTTAAGAGAGGGAGAGATTTGGGGTTTTAATGGCCGGCGATTAACTCCGGCCATTAGAGGCGCGGAGCGGCGGCCGGGGTGGTTAAAGCTAGCGAGAGGGGCAGGGGAATAAAGGCGACGGGGTCCGGGGAGCGGAGGAGGCGGCCGCACGAGATCACGCGGGCGGGCGGCGAAAATGGCGCCGGCGGGGTGGCCGAAAGGTTGAAGACGGGCGACAGGTGGGCCCCACTGTTATTGTCTGGAAAAGGAGGGAAAACGGACTTATTTTCCGGGCGCAAGGGTTAAGCGGGATGCGGCCTTCGGTGGGCCCGAGAGGGAGAGAGGGGAGGCGTGGGCGCGCGGGAGGACTGGGCCGTCGGCTCGGGCCGGCGGCCCACAGGCGGGTTTGGGCGGGAAAAGGACGGGAGGAGAGAGAAAAAGGATTTCCCAGGATTTATTAATTCTGATTTTGATTTTAATTGGTTAAAAATTATTTCTAGTGATCTGAAAATTCCGCTAAAAATCCTGTTATTGTATTTTGACATGTAGAATTTAGGAAAAATCCTACCATGCCATTTTCATTTAGATTTATGCTTTTAAAATTATTTGTTCGCTCCAGGTTAAATTCCAACTATTTTTCTTGCAATTTTTCTTTCAATTTTTAAAAGGGGAAAACACCTCAGGGTGTGACAGTATTACATAGGCCAGGGCCAAATAAGTATAAAATCGAGTACAGCGAACAGCGGTGGCTTTAGTACCCGCCCACAAGCACACCGACTAGGGGTTTACCCCGTTAAGTTCAATCCTAGAAGAAACAAATCGATCACCCGCATCTCTCAAAAGCTAAATCTAAGTCCTGCAACAAAATGGATATTCCAATAGCAAGCGTCAGAGAGCACAATCAAACCTCAGTACATGCCAGCTCTACATCAAAGGAAGGCTAATAGTAGTTTCAATTTATGGCATAAAGCAGATTTTAGTTCGCAATCCATTTGCAACGTAATTTAAGCAAGGCACTTTTATCAATGTATAAAACCTTCACCAAACATGGCATGGCTACAACATAAATGAGTAGATAACAATCTCTTACCCTCGTCGGGGAGTAGGTCAAATTCATTGCATAAATCAACATCTTATTCGACACAAAACATTTTAGTTTCGAGAACATTTCAGAGAACACAAAAATTATACCCATAGCATATCATCATGTCGCTCATGACTGTGAGCATGGCTAATCGATTAGTTTTATTAACTCTGCAAAGTTTGTATAGCTTTACCCACATGATATGACACTCTAGTTTGTTTCAAGTTTGCAAGACTCTATCACACTCTTCATGTTGAGTGCGATCTGGAGGTCATAACGAAGCCTTTGTAAACGAGGAGTTAGGTAGGGTGATCCTTTGTCGCCACTACTCTTTGTGCTTGCTGCATATCTTTTACAGCCAACCATTAATGATGCGTGAGAAATCATTTGTTATCCTTTGGGGGAAAATTTTGGTGGAGACTATCCAATTGTCCAATATGCCGATGACACGCTTATTATCCTACCTGCGGATGCATCTCAACTTATGAATCTGAAATCTCTACTTGATGATTATGCTTCTTCCACTGGGCTAATAGTTAACTTCTCCAAATCTTCCATGGTACCGATCAATGCGGATTCTATTACAGCGACCTCCCTTGCTACAGCTATAGGATGTCAAGTGGCATCCATGCCTTTCACTTATTTGGGCTTCTGTAGGGTCTCCTCTAGAGAGGTCAACTCCACAATACCACATAACCTCCTAGGAATCTGGTTATGCGTGAAATAATATAGATACAGAAACTTCGTATGTTTTTACAAATTAATAATGTACAAGTGTAAGTTATTCAATAAAAAAGACGCGATACTTCCACAGGGATAGCCCAGTGTAGAGTCGACCTAGAGTCCGCGTTCTTCCTTGGCTTCGGGATTTCCTGAAGTTATTATGTGTAAGAGTGAGTGCCAATGGTACTCAGCAAGCCAAACTGAATACAATTCTATTTAAATATGCATGCTATATCGACAAGGGAAATAAATTATATATATGTTTCTAGTATGAAGATATATTCTATTCTTCTTTCTAAAATATTTTATGGGAACATTTAAGGACATGAATTATAAACTTAACTTTAGCCTAATCCTATACTCTACCTTTTCTTATAAATATGCAAGATATTTTAAAAAAATATAATCCTAGCCTTGGCATGATTTTGTGCCATATAGATATGCATGATATGATATAAGCCTAACCTTAATGTGATTTCATGTTATGTATAAGTAGATATACATGATGTCCTAAAAGGAAATAAACTAAGCCTAACTTTAAAATGATTCTATACTATATGGATATATGCATGATTTCTTTAAAGAGAATAATATGAGCCTAGCCTTAATATGATCCTAAGTTTTACCCCTTCCTATACATGCTTACATATGAATGATCAAATTTTAAAGTGGCATTTTAGAAAAGTTGCTTATGCCATTAAACTGGATTCACCCATAGCCACAACTCCATTGACCAGGGGTACGACATATTCGAATACCAATCGACTCTGTAGCGTCTACCCAGCTTTACCCGAGGATTAACCTTAGTTAGCCAGACTAAAGGGTAACATGGCATTTATATAGTACTAACCTTTTCTGATGTGTGAACGAGATCTGAGGGCTATCTTAATAGGGGCACCAACTCTAACCAGTAATTGGTGTCCAGACCCCTATTTAATAGTTGTTCGTCACACACTTGCCCCAGCTTGGTGGAACCTGGATTCTATCTTAACAGACAGTACCGATCTGGTTAGTATCGGCGTTGTTATCCACTGTTTACATAGTTGTCCACCAATGAGACTTTATCAACAACACTACAAATCTCCAAATGATGTTATGCGCATTAATAAATCTCCTCAAGTCCCCAGGAAGATCGGAGAGAAATATATAATTGCAATGCAGGTATAACCGGTCCATCGGATGGGTGAAACTATGTCTTTATTCTGGCAAGAGAGTTTTTATATTTTCTGGCATACAACCAAAACCATTCAGGTCATATGAATTATATTTTCTGGCATATAGCCAAAATTATCCTCATATCACATGAGATGATAGGACTTATATTTGCCTATCATATAAAATAATGGATCATTTTTCCATTCTATTATATGAAATAATAATATAATTCCATATGACCAATCTCATAGTACATGAAATGATGGGATTTATATTTACCTATCACATAAAATAATAGGTTATTTTTCCATTTTATGATATGAAATTATAATCATGACATGAAGTATTAATGCATATGATTATGCTCATTTTATTATGCTAACAATTTTATGCTTAGCTCAAATTATCAACATTTTTCCTACGGAGAAGGAGAATATACCTATTAACATGAAATAATAATCTCTCCTTCTTTATATATAAAATTATACAATGTTTCTAATGCATGAAATGATATTCTTTATGAGCTTGGATACATGAAATATAAATATATAGAATAGAATGATCTTTTATATAAACTAAGGTACATGGAATATTAACTTATAGAATCAAAAAAATGTAAAACTACATAAAATGATAAATTATAACTATCTAACCCATCCCCAAAATATTTCTAACTAAATATACTTTAAATCATGGAATTCATTATACTCAAATACTATAGATGATCAAGGATAGTTTGACTTGCCTTCAGGACCAATGGTCTCAAATTCTTCTTCTCTTTGAATAGCGACGAAGATGTTTGTGTCGATGATATGGTTAAGCTCAGCTTCCACTGTGAACTTAACATCACGGTCTATTGGTAGTCAATAAAATAAATCAAACAACTTCAAATAAACACCAAATAAATATAAAAATTCAAAAGAAGTTTAAAAGGTGATTTTTGAAGTTTTAACAGGGAAAGTTATTTGTTAGATCCTAAAACTTAAACTTTTTGGGCTTGAGTAGAATAAGGAAGACTAAGAAGAATATTTAAAATATTTTAGAGAGGAAAAAGGGATGGTTTTTCCAAGTTTTAAGTAGAAAGATTATTTGTTAAGTTTTTAGAATTTGAAACTTGAATTTAAATTAAGATAGATAGAGTTGAAGGAAATATTTCAAATATAAATTTAAGAATAAAATTTGGGAAAAGTCAAAGAGGTTAAACTTATTTTTCTAGGGTCATTTGTTAAGTTCTAAAATATAAAATTTTGGGTTTGACTTAATATAAAATAATTTATAGAAATTTAAAGTTAAAAATATTTCTAAAAAGAATATAAATAAATTTAAAGAAACTAGGAGAAATTTGAATTTGAAAAGTTTAAAGGATCTATTCTTAATTTAAAAGATTTAAGTTTGAATAAATTTAAATATAAAAGAGTTTTGAAAACAAATATTTTTGAAGGATTAAATTGGTAGTTAAATAAGTTTTAAAAGTATACAAGAATTTTAAAATAAGATTTTGAAGGGACCAAAGAGATCAACCTATTTTTCTAGGGTTTCTCCTATGCTTTTTCTATCTCTAAAAATAAAATAGGAAAAGAAAGAAAAAATATAAAAAAAATTGGCCTAAGGTTGGTTTGAACTCAGGACCTCCTCTCTCCACCTTAATCCCTTCTCCACTGCACTGCTCTTACCTTCTCTCTTTCTCTTTCTTTCTTTCCCTCTTCTGTAAACTTCTAAAAAAAGTTTACAGAGAGAGGGAGAGAGGACGACTCGGGTTAGGGTTCCTCGGTCCTCCTTCGAGTTTCTTCAAAAAAGTCTTCTGTAAAATTCAATTTTTTTATTCTTTCCTCTCTCTCCCTCCTCTGTTTCTTCCTCAATGTCGGCAGCTGGTGAGGGAGAGAGAGGCGCGCGGCAATGGTGGCGGAGCTCAAGATCTAAGGGACTTTCCTCCATCTATAAGCCACGAGGGTTTCATTTTTGGGCTCGGCCGGGCAATAGAGGTGGTGGGACGAGCCGGCGACGGTGAAGTGGCCGTGGTGGCGGCGACACTCGTTGCGGCTGTTAACTGGTGATGGCATGACTAAAACAAAGGGCTAGGGAGTATCTAGGGAGTGCACGGAAGTTAGCTAGGGAGCTGGATTAGTTGGAAAAACCTTAGGATGGCCTAGCATCGTGCGCGGTAATGGCGGCTGAACAGAGAGTGTGTGGCGGCCTCGTCAACGGCACTTTTCCAGTGACTAATTGATTCGGCTAGGTTAGGGAATTTGGAGCTCTAGATGTATAAATTGTATAAGTACCTTCAATTTGAAGAGAGCTCAACCGATTGGATGAATTATGAAGAATCGTCTAGGCCGCTCAGGCTAGGGTTCCTTGGTCCGATTGCGATGAATTATGAAGAATCGTCTAGGCAGCTTACGCTAGGGTTCGTCGGTCCTCCTCGCCAAATGCCTTGTCACTGGCACCATTTTTGGCCTTCCATTGCAAGAATTTTAGCATGGTACCCAACTTTTTATGCCCCTATTCGCAACCTGGGTACAAGGACGTTTTGTGTTCCACTAACATACGCTCTAATTTCTGCACCTCCTTTTCACCTTCGCAGTCCTCCTGTATGTCGCGCAACATCTGATCAAGGTCATTGACACCGTCGTTTTCTTCACATCCCTGTCCACCTCGCCTGTTGTATTCTCTTCAAACCCGCCGTATTGACCACAGTCCGGAATATTATTGTCTTCTTCTTCATCTTCTTCGATTGCAACCCCTACCTCTCCGTGCGATGTCCAGCAATTATAGTGAGGCATGAATCCCGACTGAAACAAGTGGGCACGAATAATTCTTGATGTATAATACTCCTTCTAGTTTTTGCACTTTTTGCATAGACAACGTATAAAGCCCTTATGCTTGTTGGCATTGGTCACACTCAAAAAATAATGCATGCCTTGAATATACTCTGTCGACCGTCGGTCTGTGGTATACATCCATTGTCGATCCATGTACATGAAATGCACAAAAATTATAAGAAAAATCCACGAAAGTCAAACCATTTAAATAATATTACAATAGTTATATGTAAATAATCAGAAAGTAATTATATAATACAACATGCGTAATGGGTTGTACTTAATTGTGGGGTCTCCTAAAAGGATCAATTCCCACAAAACCACATAACCTCCCAGGAGTCTGGTTATGCGTAAGACAATACAAACACAAGAACTTCACGAATTTATACAACTTATAAAGTTCAAATACAACTCATACAATACAAGAAAAACCGTGACACTTCCACAGGGATAGCCCGAGTATAGAGTCGACCTAGAAATTGTACTCGTCTTCCCAATTCTCTAGGGTACTTGGGAGTTCTTCCTCTGCTTCTGGGTTACCTGAGTATAATTATGCAAGGGTGAGTACCAAAGGTACTCAGCAAGCCAAACGGGATATAGTTCTATTTTTGTACTTATGCATGCTATATCAATAAGAGAAACATTTGATTTATAATGAACCTAATATTTGAATATGTTCTATTCCTTAATAAAATGTCTAATGCATCTAATTAAGAATATGAAGTATGAAGTTTTAATTCTATAATTCACCCCATTCCTAAAGATACCTAGATATGCATATTTTTAATAATATTTAGAAAAGGTGCTCATGCCATTGTACTGGATTCATCCATAGACACAACTCCATTAACCGGGAGACAGCGTATTCGAATACCAATCGACTCTGCAGTGTCTGCCCAGCTTTACCTGAGGATTAACCCTAGGTTGCAAAGTTAAGGATAACATGGCTTTTATATAGTTCTAACCTTTTCTCATGTGTGAACGAGACCTGAGTTCTATCTTAATAGGAGCACCAATTCTAACCAGTAATTGGTGGATCTGTCTTCTATTTAATAGCTACTCGTCACACACTTGCCCCGGCTTGGTGGAACCTGGATCTATGTTAACAGACGATACCGATCTCGTTAGTATCGGCGTTGTTACCCGCTATTTACATAGCTGCCCACCAATAAGACTTTATAAACACTACAATCTCCAAATATTGTTATGCGCATTATAAATCTCCTGAGTCCCCAGAGAGATCGAAGAGAAATATATAAATGCCATGCCGGTTTAACCGGTCCATCGGATGGGCGAAACTATGTCCTTATTTTGGCATAAGTATTTTTATAGTTTTCTGGCATATAGCCAAAACCATTTTTTATATCACACGAATTGATAGGACTTATATTTGCCTATCACATAAAATAGTAGATCATTTTTCTACTTTACTATATAAAATGACTTTATGAATGAAATACTAACATATGCAATGATGTTTATTTTATCATGATGATGGTTTATAATTAGTCCTAGTTATCTAGATGTTTTCTAAGGAGAAGGAGAATATATCTAAATATATGAAATAACAAACTCCTTCTTCTTTACATATAAGATGTTCCTAGTGTATGAAATATCTTTAATGCATGAAATACTCTTTTTATGTACTAAGGTACATGGAATACTAACACATGAAATGATGCTTTTCAAGATTGCTTAAGGAGAAGGAAAATATATCTAAAAATATAAAATAACAATTTTCTCATGAAAGGATACAATACTTCTAATGCAAGGAAATATATTCTATCTAACCCATCCCACGATGTATTTCTAATTAAACTAAATAGAACAGGATAATTTATAAAATATTAAAAAATAGTTTGACTTGCCTTCAGTATCAACGGTCTCAAAACTTGTATTTGGTTGGAGGGCAATAAGAGCGTTTATATCGAACTTTGGGTCGAGTTCTAATTCTTCTAAGGATACAACGTCGCGATCTATCGAAAAAATAAAATAAATACTAGAAATTAACAAATAAATTCAAATAATTAAAATATCATAAAAGAAATAATATTTTAGGGAGGATAGATTCTTTTTAATAATTTAGAAAATATTTATTTCTTTGATGTAAAGATTTTAATTATTCAAATAAGGATTTTAAAAAGAGTTCTAAAAGAAGTAAAGAAATATGTTTGAAAGGATATAAAGATTTGAAAAGAGGGTTTAGAAGAGTTTGAAAATGTCAAACTATTTTTGTAGGGTTTTCTTTTTTTCTCTTGCTTCCTTCTATCTCTAAAAGAAACAAAAACAGAAAAATAAAATAAAATAAAATAAAAATAAAGGGGTGGAAAAAAAAAGAAAATAAAATAAAATAAAAAGAAAGGGTGAAGGCTGGTTCGAACCCAGGACATACTAGAAATTAACAAATAAATTCAAATAATTAAAATACCATAAAAGAAAGAATATTTTAGGGTGGATACATTCTTTTTAATAATTTAGAAAATATTATTTCGTTGATCTATAGATTTTTAAATATGAAAGGGTTTTGAAATAAGGATTTTAAAAAGAGTTTTAAAAGAAGTAAAGAAATATGTTTGAAAGGATATAAAGATTTGAAAAGAGGGTTTAGAAGAGTTTGAAAAGGTCAAACTATTTTTCTAGGGTTTTCTATTTTTCTCTTGCTTCCTTCTATCTCTAAAAGAAATAAAAACAGAAAAAGAAAATAAAATAAAATAAAAAGAAAGGGGTGGAACAGAAAATAAAATAAAATAAAATAAAAAGAAAGGGGTGAAGGCTGGGTCGAACCCGGACATACTAGAAATTAACAAATAAATCCAAATAATTAAAATACCATAAAATAAAGAATATTTTAGGTTGGATAGATTCTTTTTAAAATTTATAAAATATTATTTCCTTGATTTAAAGATTTTTAAATATGAAAGGGTTTTGAAATAAGGATTTTAAAAAGAGTTTTAAAAGAAGTAAAGAAATATGTTTGAAAGGATATAAAGGTTTGAGAAGAGGGTTTAGAAGAGTTTGAAAAGGTCAAACTATTTTTCTAAGGTTTTCTATTTTTCTCTTGCTTCCTTCTATCTCTAAAAGAAATAAAAACAGAAAAATAAAATAAAATAAAATAAAAATAAAGGGGTGGAATAAAAAAGAAAATAAAATAAAATAAAAAGAAAGGGGTGAAGGTGGTTCGAACCCGGAGATACTAGAAATTAACAAATAAATTCAAATAATTAAAATACCATAAAAGAAAGAATATTTTAGGGTGGATAGATTCTTTTTAATAATTTAGAAAATATTATTTCTTTGATTTATAGATTTTTAAATATGAAAGGGTTTTGAAATAAGGATTTTAAAAAGAGTTTTAAAAGAAGTAAAGAAATATGTTTGAAAGGATATAAAGATTTGAAAAGAGGGTTTAGAAGAGTTTGAAAAGGTCAAACTATTTTTGTAGGGTTTTCTATTTTTCTCTTGCTTCCTTCTATCTCTAAAAGAAATAAAAACAGAAAAAGAAAATTAAATAAAATAAAATGAAAGGGATGGAACAGAAAATAAAATAAAATAAAATAAAAAGAAAGGGGTGAAGGCTGGGTCGAACCGAGGACATACTAGAAATTAACAAATAAATCCAAATAATTAAAATACCATAAAAGAAAGAATATTTTAGGTTTGATAGATTCTTTTTAATAATTTATAAAATATTATTTCCTTGATTTAAAGATTTTTAAATAAGAAAGGGTTTTGAAATAAGGATTTTAAAAAGAGTTTTAAAAGAAGTAAAGAAATATGTTTGAAAGGATAAAGATTTGAAAAGAGGGTTTAGAAGAGTTTGAAAAGGTCAAACTATTTTTCTAGGGTAAAGAAAAAAACAGAAAAAAATAAAATAAAATAAAAAGAAAGGGGTGGAAGAGAAAAAAATAAAATAAAATAAAAAGAAGGGGTGAAGGCTGGGTCAAACCCAGGACATACTAGAAATTAACAAATAAATTCAAATAATTAAAATACCATAAAAGAAGGAATATTTTAGGTTGGATAGATTCTTTTTAATAATTTATAAAATATTATTTTCTTGATTTAAAGATTTTTAAATATAAAAGGGTTTTGAAATAAGGATTTTAAAAACAGTTCTAAAAGAAGTAAAGAAATATGTTTGAAAGGATATAAAGATTTGAAAAAGGGTTTAGAAGAGTTTGAAAAGGTCAAAAGTTTTCTGTTTTTCTCTTGCTTCCTTCTATCTCTAAAAGAAATACAAACAGAAAAAGAAAATAAAATAAAATAAAAGGAAAGGGTCGAACAGAAAAAGAAAAGAAAATAAAATAAAAAGAAAGTAGTGAAGGCTGGGTTGAACCCAGGACCTCCCCTTCTCTCCTCTCTCTCTTTTCCACTGGGCTATGCGCTAACTTCATACTTTCTCTCCCTCTTTTGTTTTTTTCTCTCTTTTTCCCTCTCTCTACTATTCATCGTCCTCCTCTGCTTTCCTTTCTCTCCCCCGTAGCCGGTGTTTTAAGTTGATGCTGCGCACGGCTTAAGGGAGCTAGGGTCTAGGGTTTAGAGGATTTTTCTTCATCTAGGATCTGTCATGGTTCCATTTTTGCGTTTGGGCAAGTCGACAAAGCTTGGGAACAGACCGGCGACGGCACAGTAGTTCCGGCGATGGTGAGGTCTGTTGCTGGCATGTTTTGGTAAGGTTTTGATCAAAATAAAAGGTCTATAAGCATATATGAACCTTGGGGAAGCTTTCTAATGCATTGGTTGGGTCAAATATGCACTAGAGGAGGTTGGCACCGTGCGGGTGCCGGCGGGAAACAGAGGACGGCCGACGGCTTTCGTCGACAGCTCTCCCCAGTGAATTAAAACCTAAAATCTTTTAGGTGAAAGTAGGCCTAGAGTTTTTAGAACATCGGAGTACCTTGAATTTGAAATATTATTGGCCGGAGATCTCTAATTTTACAATTCCTCGACACGGCATTTGTAGGGTTCTTTCGGACCGGCTTTAATTCTTGGCAAAATGGCGAGTGTAGTCTATAATGTGTTTACCCCCAAAATTGGCACTTAGGAATCAAAACAGGAAAGATTGCCAATATTTAGAAATTTGCCGGTTTCTTCGGAGAGGCCGGTCAGACCGGGCAGTGGGGCCGGTCAGACCGAAGGCATATGGCCGGTCTGACCGGCAGAGTCCGAAACCTAGACGATTTCGTCAGTCTTCGGGTTTCCTTTCTTCATACGGTTGTATCTCGGGTTCCCAAATATGTTTATCCTGAATAGGACATGGAGAAGGGCCTGTAGAGGGCAAGACCAACCCCTATATAAGGGTCAAGGCCGGTTCAATTGAAAAGAACCAACACACAACATACAATACAATCTAGAATCGTTTTTTCAATATTCTTTACTTTTCAGCCATATTTTTCTACTTTGCCCTAGTTTAGTCCATCTTTGTCGATTTGCGCCGTAAATCGTCCGTCGCCGCTGCAAGAGTGCGACATCTCTTTGTAAGTTTGTCTTGAAAACTTTCCGTTTACTCACGAGACGAGTAGTTATCAATCTATCCATCTAAATCGGTTTCGCAAGCCGATTTGATCTACAAAACCCACTTTGCTCTAGTTTTTGCTAGATTGGAGTGGTTGGCGACTCCGTACCAAGAACCACCGCAAATCTTTAGGTGAATCGATCGTGTTCGTACCTTTGTCAAAAAAGGTGCCAACATGATTTTTGGCGACTCCGCTGGGGAAGACACGACGCCAACTCGGATTTGACGCCGCCATGTCCAAGCAAGCGGCGCAAGACGTGGAGCCATCCAACGTCGTCCACATCTCGTTGGACGACCTGGATGGGGAAGCTCGCCAAATAATGGAGGAGCGCATACGGGCAATCACGCAGGAGGTGCTAGATCAATCTTGCGCCAAAACGCGACGGGCATCATTATCAAGCCGGGAGCCCGCTCAAGGTAACTCGCGGCGAGGTAAGCGCTGATCACATCTCTATGCCTATTCAAAAACTTGTTGCTAGTACGGTGGATGAGTCCGTTACCGCCGCCGTGAACAATAAGGTTGAATCCGCTATGGAGGCTTGTTTTAATAGGTTGTTTAAAGCGCACATGAGTGGTAAATCCGGTCTTCCCGTGACCGATTTGCCGTCTACCTCGGTTTCAGGGGGAACCAAACCCCTGTGAACCACATATTTAGTAAAACCGACGGGCGATTGCCCAAGGCCCGCGAAAGTAGTTCTGCCGCCTGCCGTCGGTCGGCCGGCCCTATGGCCGGTCTGGCCGGCCCTCGCTACGTCGGTCCGGCCGGCCCTACGGCCGATCCGACCGGCCCATCATATCTCGGTCGCCGGCCGACGGCCGGTCTGGCCGGAGCACTGCGACGGTCTCACCGGCTCTATGGCGGTCGGCCGGGCGCCTTACGTCGGTCGGCCGGTTCACCCTACATCGGTCGAGACCGGCCGTCAGCCGGCCCGCACCCATACTACCTGGCAGTGCGGCGGCGGCTATGCGGCCGGTCGACCACGCCCCTGGCCGGTCGGGCCGGGCCCATGGCCGGTCGAACCGGCGCTCTGGTGCCAGTACAGGAGATAGATCCTATCACGGGCAACTCGGTTCTATACCATGTTCCCGCACACGACTCTCCTGTGGCTACTGTCCATGCACCAATTCCCCCGCATGTCCCCAATCAATACAATGATCCTGATAGGGGATATCCACGCGACACGAGAGATGACCAATATGACAATATTGCGCCGCAACAACCACCTTTTAGGCCGCCGGTCGTAGCCGACCCGCCTAGGCCCGAAAATATGGAAGAACAAATTAGAAACATTATTAGAGAGTCATTCAGAATTGAGCCCAGGAATCGTGCTAAGGTTTACCAAAAGCCGTATCCTGACTATTTCGATAACATCCCATATCCTCGTGGTTATAGAGTCCTTGAATTCACCAAATTCAGTGGAGATGATAATATGACCACATGGGAACATATCGGCCAATTCTTAGCGCAATGCGGGGACGCTAGCACTTCAGATGCTTTTAAATTGCGATTATTTTCGTTATCTTTATCCGGTACTGCTTTTACTTGGTTTACATCTTTACCGGCTAACTCTATTCATACTTGGGCTCAGTTAGAACAGAAATTTCATGATTACTTTTATACTGGTGAAACTGAGCTTAGACTTTGCGACTTGACATCGGTAAGGCAAAAACATAATGAATCTGTTACAGATTACATTAAGAGGTTTAGAGTTGCTAGAAACTGGTGTTTTAGCTTGAGTATAACCGAGAGAGACTTGGCCGACCTCGCTTTCAATGGGTTGCTTACTCCCATTAAAGAAAGGTTAGATGGCCAACAATTTCTCGATGTTAGTCAGGTAATGCAGAAAGCTCTGGCTCAGGAAAGCCGGGTCAGGGATGCTAAAAAGTTTGTCGAGCCCGTGATAAGAAACCTCATGTTAGCATGATCGACTGTCCTACTAGTGATTCTGAGTCTGATGAAGGCGATCATGACATGTATGTCGCCGAGTGGTCTTGGACAAACAAGAACAAACCCTTTGTTTGTTCTAGTTTGACGCCGACTCCTCGCAAGGATTGGCAGAGCGAAATCAAATACAGCTTTGATGTGGCCAAATGCGATAGGATTTTTGACTATCTTTTGCAGGAGAAACAGATTAAATTACCTAAGGGCCATATCATACCCTCGTTAGAAGAATTAAAGCGTCGTTCTTATTGTAAATGACATGATTCCTATTCACATTCTACTAATGAGTGTAATGTTTTTCGTCGACAGGTTCAATCGGCCATAGATGAGGAACGATTGAAGTTCACCGAGGGCCCGAAGATGAAGCTTGACAGCGATCCTTTCCGGTGAATACCGTCGATCTTGATGGCAAGAAGGTGTTGATTCGGCGGAGCAAGCCGGATCGGCTAAGGGGAAGGAAGTTGTCATCGGGGAGCCTAGGCCCAAAATGCTTGTCCCAAAGAGCCGGAGGTTGGGACATGGAACGAGAATAAGGCCAAGGCATCTACATCGAACAAGCCCTACAAGCCCAAAGTGACCTTCGACATGCTCCTTGACAAGTACAAAAGGAAGAGTGCCGAGAAGGAGCGCGCCAAAGGAAAGAGACCAAGATCGCCCCCTAAGGAGCGATTTGGTCCTTCATCAAAGGTTTTGGAGCCGCCTTTTCCCCATCTCCCTCAGGTTATGCCATGGGGACCATGCCCGATGCCGCCTCCAGGTTATCCGTTCCCTTACTTCATGCCTTGGGGGGCGCCCCCGCCTATGTACAACATGCCTTCAATGCAGGATCACCAAGGATGGAGAGAGGGGAGAAGATCGCCGTGAAGGCAGGCATCTACTTCTAGTAGAAGCCGGTTCCCCACTAAGGACCGGCTTGATGGCGAGAAAAGGGCACACAAGCGCGTCAAGCCTGAGGAGAGGGCTTCGGAGGCGATCACGACCAAGATAGGATCATATGACGTGCCAGTGCCATCTGGTAAGGAGGCTAAGTTGATATTTGGCCCTCGAACCGAAGTCGCAAAAGATGCCGCGCGGGAAGACGGTCGGAGCCGGATGTCTGGCCGGTCGACCGCGGTTCAATAGCCGGTCGGGCCAAGGCCTTGGCCGGTCGGCCGTGCGTCTGCAGCCGGTCAGAGCACGCCATCTGGCTGGTTTGATGTTCGATCTGGTCTGACCAGATCTGGTCGCCGGTCGACCGCGGGCACGGTGCAGGTCGACCGGCCGCGGGGCGGTCGGCCAGGCGTCTGGTCGAAGGATGCGGAGTGACTCCCTCTTCGGGTAAAGGCAACGGGGACATTATTTGCCTCCTGGAACAGAGCCAAATCCTAGGTGGATGCCTGGGAATTTAACGGCTACTCAGAAGAGAAGGTTGCAGCGTCTTCGTGCTTCTGAGTTAAGAGAGAAGGAAGCCGAAGAGAGGAGAGACAGGGAGTTCGATGAGTTGCGACCACCACCCGCGAAGGAGTGGAAGCGTAAGTCATCAACTGCTGGGAAGCCGGTGGTTGTTCAAAAGGATGAGCAACCGGCTGTGGAAGCATCGTCCGGCGAGAACATGGAGATCAACATGGTTTGCATGTTGCCCATAGAGTTTTGCGCCATGGACGAGGCCGAAGTCGCTCAAATGTCACTAGGTCCGACGAGAAGCCCGACGAGTCCAACCGTCACATGAAGCCTCTTTATCTAAAGGGCCACATTGATGGGAAGCCAGTTTCGAAGATGCTAGTGGACGGAGGAGCGGCGGTGAACCTGATGCCTTACTCTCTCTTCAAGAAGTTGGGTCGCGAAGAGGCGGAGCTAAAGAAGACCAACATGCTTCTCAACGGCTTCAACGGAGAATCAACAGAGGCGAAGGGGATCTTGTCCGTCGAGCTTACGGTGGGGAACAAGACGTTGCCTACCGCCTTCTTCATCGTCGATGTACAAGGTAATTATAGTGTCATCTTGGGACGGTGTTGGATCCATGCCAACTGCTGCGTCCCATCTACTTTACATCAGTGCCTAGTACAATGGGATGGTGATGAAGTTGAGGTAATTCAGGCGGATACATCGGCTGAGGTTGCCATGGCCGATGTTTCTGTGGGATGGAAACATGGAGACATGGAGTGCTTGTCAGGGCTAGATCTTTCTAGTTTTGATTTTATTAGTGTTTCCAAAGAAGGATTTATACCCATCTCTGTAAAGCCGGCTAGTTTAGCACGGCTTGGTGATATTACTTTGTATGATGAATAAAGCAGCTAGTTTGGAATGGTTACAAAAGAGGGTTCAAGAATATCGGTCAATAAAGAACGATATTGGGGAAACTATAGAGGATTTTGACGAGGTAGAGAAGCTCGGTCAAGGGTTCACATCAGCCGATCCATTAGAAGAAATAGATATAGGAGATGGGAGTGTACCAAGACTGACCTTCATAAATAAAAACATGAGAGCCAATCATAGGGTTAAGATGATCGAATTGCTTAGAGAATATAATGACTGCTTTGCATGGGAGTACCATGAAATGCCCGGACTTAGCCGTGATCTTGTTGAGCATCGGCTTCCGATAAAGTCAGGGTTTAGGCCTTATAAACAACCTCCTCGTCGGTTTAACCCACTTATATATGATCGTGTCAAAGAAGAGATAGACCGATTATTGAAAGCGGGGTTTATTAGGCCATGCCGGTATGCAGAGTGGGTGTCCAATATAGTACCGGTAGAAAAGAAGGGGAGCGGCAAAATTAGGGTTTGCATAGATTTTAGAGATTTAAATAAAGCCACTCCTAAAGATGAGTATCCTATGCCTATTGCCGACATGCTAATAAATGATGCCTCGGGTCATCGAGTGATTAGTTTTTTAGATGGCAATGCCGGCTACAACCAAATCTTCATGGCAGAGGAGGATATGTATAAGATAGCCTTTAGATGTCCAGGATTTGTCGGGTTGTTTGAGTGGGTAGTTATGACATTCGGGTTAAAGAATGCCGACGCAACGTATCAAAGGGCAATGAACCTAATTTTCCATGATTTGTTAGGTTTTATCCTAGAAATCTACATTGATGATATTGTAGTCAAATCAGATGATATGGATGGACATATGGCCGATTTGAGGTTAGCTTTTGAGAGAATGCGTCGGTATGGTTTGAAGATGAACTGTGGACCCCCGTTTTTGAGACGGGAATCTTTCGTGTTCATAGTACCATTTCCCTGGATCGAGTAGTAGGTACCCACGAATACAGCACTGGATAATCAGGTGCACATGCACGAATAGTCTTACATCAACATTATTACAACCATAGGCCCGAAGGCAATGTTCAACCCACATGACCTTATGGTCTGAATACAACACAAAAACAGAGTTTAGATACGGCAGCGGAATAGAGGCAGCGGCTTGTCATTTGCCACAGGCAAAGACCGGAGCTAAGATCTAGTATGCACCATCAGTTCCTTCACCCTCCTGGTAGTACGCGTATGGGTCCTCCGGCTCTTCATTTCCATCAGCTGAAGGTTTGTGCGTATAGCAAGGGTGAGTACCAACCGTACTCAGCAAGCCAACACGGAATTGATGCACATGATAAGGTTATTCAAGGAATGGCTGGAGTTTCCTTTGCATAAAGCCAATTTTCACAATTCTTTTCACAGGCCTAACAACTAGCCTAAACAAGTTTTAATTCCATAGTTCATTAATCCGGCGACGGTTCTGTCTACCATCCATCGTGATCCCAAGGATGGCTTCCCGCCTCTGATTCGTCATGATTTTTACGGGAACCCACCCCTTCTCGCATCTCGAGAAGTTGATCCACCACGAATGAAATCATCATGCAAACCCATCCCAACAGTTTTAAGTTTAAAGTCTAGCCAAGCGAAAGTCTTGTCACGATGCTCGATATCCGCGAGCACGGCTATTCGAATAGATTGATTCACTCACCTTGCGGTGGATGTACACTTTACCCGTACTCCGCGACGCCCAACAAATGAGCCTACGTCCCAACTCATGAGACGGTCACGGCAAAGCCTTTCGATAACCTTGCTTTGGCGTACCGCTCCATGAACTTAAGCCCTCATGCACTCTAGCCGTCCTTTTCTAGCGGTGAGAGGAGTTAGGCGCACCGGGATAAGGGAAAACTTCCTCAATCTTTAAGTTTAATTAATATTGATTTAATTCCACCATTCCCAACAAAGGCCGCAGCCTCATTCTCAACACATAAGCCACATCATAGAGAACCATCTATGCAAGGATACTGCCTCCGCTCGGCTTTCTAGTCAGCTAGGTCTATACCCATTCGAGAAAGTACGGTTGTGCGGCTCGTTTCCGGCTATCTCATGGCTCGGTCCTTAATTGACCAGGGTCGGCACTTGCCTTTTCCGGAATCCACCCAAATCATCCGCCGCCCGAGTCTAAAACATTTGTATAGCGTTTTCAATTTTCATCAAGCTTAGTTCAACATTCTCATGGCCATGTGGCGCTCATGTCTCCACGGGCCGTATTTCAACTACCTACCCTAAGGTAGTTGCCCGAGCACAAAGCTTTCTTGCAAAATCATGAGTATGCAGGGATCTAGTGTAAGCGGGCTAAGCATTTTTACCGAAGTTATCCTCCGGTCATATCACATCGAAGGTTACAAAGGATAAATTCTAATGGTGATCAATATCAAAGCGGGTATATCAAGCATAGGTCTTGTTTGTGTAAAGCATGCAATTTGTAATTTGAAATCAACATCATTTCACAAAGTAGGATCAATATGTTCAAAGAGTGTGATGACTTGCCTTGCTCGCACGTTTGAGGGTGGTATCTTCGACGGGGTCGATGCCGGTTTCTTCGAGTGCTACCCGTACGTGCGAAAGATCAATTGAATTCAATTAGAATTCAATAAAATACCGAGAGATCGAAAATAACCATAAAAGCCATGAAAACAACTCCAAAGGTTTTGCCTAAAATTCTACTTGAGTTAGGACAAGGGTCGCTTAGGAAAAATCCGAGTTTTGGGAATCGAGTCGATGTCCTAGGGTTTTTGTAAAGACGTCGATCGCAATTATTTGAGAAATTGTGTTTAGAAATGCCCGCGGAGGAATTCGTGCTCGAGGTTTTGAAAGCTTGAGCACAACAGAGAAACTTATTTAAATGGAGAGAAAGAATTAAACAAAGTCCGGATTTAAAAACGACGCGAAATGAAATTGGAAAAACCCGATTTCGATTTTCAAACTTTGCACCGAGAAAACATACAAGAAAATCATTTATTTTTGCCCAACATTTTACTCAAGTCTACCCAAAATATTTTCCCAAATTTTCTAAAATTTTTCCTAATTTTTCCCTATTTTTCTTTTTTTCTTTTCTTTTTCTCTTGGCACTATTCATTGGCCGCCAACCGTTCGACCGGTGTCCGCCGAAACAGAGGCGGCGGCGGCGCGACAAAAGGGAGAGAAGGGGGTTTACGGCGACGGCGGCCTCGGGAGGAGCAGTGGGGCACGGAGGGAGTTTGCGCATGGCGGCGCGGCTCCGGTGGTTAGGGCGGCGGCGGCGCCGGGAGAGGGAGAAACGGCGGTGGTGCGGCACAAAGGCGGGCGCCGCCTTTATAGGCGCGGCGAGGCGCGCTCGGCGCGGGCACGGGGTGGAGTGGGGAGGGCCGGCGTGGCGCAGCACGGGGTGGAGACACGCGGCGACGTGCGGGGTCGGCCGGGTACGGCGGGCGCGACGCGGCGGCCGAGCGCGCGGCGCGGGCGGGGTCCGGTGCACGAGGCGCGCATGGCGTTGGGGGCCGGGCGCGGCACGGCGCGTGGCGCGGCGTGCGGTGCGCGGTTGCGGGGCGGTACGGGCGGGCGTGCGCGGCGGGCACGGGCGGCGCGGGTCCGGCGCGGTCGGGGGCACGCGCGGCGCGTGGCGCGCGCGGGGTAGGGATCGGGCGCGCGCGCGCGCACGGTGCGTGGCAGCGCGCGCGGCGGCGGTACGATATGTACGGCGTCGAACACTTGGCGCGCAATGAACAGTGCCATTTCCGATTTTTCCCAATTTTCCATTTCTATTTTTGTTTCTTCTAAAAATTCCAAAATAAATTCCTCTAATTCCAAAATAATTTTTAACACAATATTTTCAACTTTTCTCCACTTTTATTTTCCCACAATATTTTTCATATTTATTTATTTTAAAATCCCCTTTTTCAAATTTCAATATCCTCTCCTATATTTTTCCAAAGCTTTCCGGATTTCGAGTACGACTCGAGAATTTTATTATTTATTTTGTGTCTTAATTTATCTTCTCCCAACCAAAAATTTTGTTTTATATTTCCCAAAACGCATTTTCATAAATCCGCGCTTTCCCGATTTCCTTTTTAAAAACCACGATGCGGCTTTCGCACCTCCATTTTGACAACTCCAAATTATCCAAAAACACCGAAAGGAAATTGATCACGTCTAAATTTATGCAAGCGAGTGGCAAATAAGAAGCAACAAACCCGAGAAGAAGCAACAAGCGAAGGTTTTTGAAAGTTCCGATTTTTACATTCCGGTTTCGGTTTCTTCGATTTTCGGGATGTTACAAACCTACCCCCTAACAATAAATCTCGTCCCCGAGATTTCTTACCGGTCTTGAGTAGGTGTGGGTATTCGTCCTCGGGAACTCTTCGCTCTCCCGGGTAGCCTCTTCTTCCGTGTGATTGCTCCATTGTACTTTGTACATGCGCCATGACTTGGTCCGTGTCTTCTTTTACGCCTCGTCTAGTATCTTGATTGGATGCTCGGGTAGGTAAGATCACGTGGACATGGATGGTTTCTAACGGGGCTTGCTCTTCCGGTACCCGCAAACATTTCTTCAGCTGCGATACGTGGAATACGGGGTGGACATCGAAGAGGTTCTCGGGCGTTCAAGCGGTAGGCCACTTCACCTCTCCTAGCGTTTATCGGGAATGGGCCCATGTATCTTGGTGCGAGTTTCCCTTTGACTTTGAACCTCGAGTTCCCCGTAGTGGTGAGACCTTTATATACACGTAGTCACCTTCTTTAAACTCTAATTCTCTTCGGCGGGTGTCCGCGTAGCTCTTTTGTCGTGATTGAGCAGCTTGTAATCGGTCCCGGATTAGGCGAACTTTTTCCTCGGCCTCTTTGATTATGTCAGGCCCGAATACGGTTCGTTCACCGGTTTCGACCACATTAATGGGGTTCGGCGCATCGGCGACCAAATAAGGCTTCGTTTGGTGACATCTTCAGACTGGCTTGATAGCTATTGTTGTAGGAGAACTCGGCGTACGGCAAACATTTCTCCCAATCCTTGGTGAAATCCAACGCACAGGCTCTCAGCATATCTTCTAGTACCTGATTCGTCCTTTCAGTCTGTCCGTCAGTCTGTGGGTGGTAAGCGGTACTGAAGGCAAGGTGACTTCGGAGTGCCTCGTGGACTTTGCTCCAAAAATGAGACGTGAATTGGGTACCACGATCCGATATAATCCTCTTCGGTACACCGTGGAGACAAACAATTGTTAGTGATATGCCTAGAGGCAACATGGAGATGTTGGATATCACGTCAATGTTTATGTATTTATGAATAAAGTGTTATTCAGTTCCATGAAATAGACATCTTGTATTGATAAATAAGTACGTGACTTATTTATGAGACTCTTTATGTATGAATCTATTTCTAAACGATCCCTGATCATATGTCATATTGTTGGAACAAATATGATTCTAAGATCGGCATGTTTATTGATTGATGATCATGTCTCATAGATCATGGGTATGAAGATACCAAATCAATAAACATGGACATATGTGTTGGAGAACACATTGTTGGATAGACCCACCATGGGACACTACAGGAATTAATGTGCCATTAGTTGGTCTCAGGTAGTGTTGGTACAAAGTCCTTAGACCTAAAATCACCATGGATTCCAACATGTGTAGTAGCCTACTTTGGGACTACCAAACGCTATTAAATGCGGGTAGTTATAAAGGTAGTTTTCGGGTTTGCTATGAAACATGGAGTGGGATGTGAGTGATCAAGATGGAATTTGCCCCTCCTTTGGAGAGATATCTCTGGCCCTCGAGGTAATGGATTATGGAAATGCATGGCCATGCTAAGTTGATTGAGGAGTCAATCAACGACAGATAATCCAATACGGTTCGAGTGAATGGTTAAGCTATTGAAGGGATGGCACACATCTTGCCTATAGCTTAAGCGGTATCATGAGGCAAATGGATTTGTGTACACATTACAGGTTCGAGCCGATATTATATTCTTGTATACTATGGTGTCAATATGTGCTGCTAGGCGCCGGTTGACAGTCGGCTGAGTTGGACTCGAGCCGACGGTCGGCTAAGTTAGACTATAGCCGAAACCGAGTATACCCGAACCTACTGGTCGCACGCTTAAGGGGATAATAACGGGCATTCGAGTTGGACTCGGATACGGCTCGATCGGATAGGGATCCGATCGGATAGAGTCCTATGGGCTTACGACGTATGGGCAGCCAACTCGTGAGATTCGGATAGGATCCGATTCAAAATAGAGTCCCGATCGGCCACTAGTCCCGTCGGCCAACTCTATATAAAGGAGGGACGGGTGGAGAGCTGCGGCACGTTAATTGCATCACGTGCAACAGAAGTCGCCGAGATCAATCTCCACGGAAACCCTCCCCACTTTCGAGCCAAACCCTAGCCTTGCATCGCGTGCTAGCACATCGGTGTACGGCGTTTTGTCCCCAGACGTGTGGATACTGGTAGAGGCGTTGCTACGTTGCGCGCTGTTGATCGGCTTCGGATCGGCTACGGCATCTGCGAATCGGCTGTCCCCGGGTATCGGCTGTCGGCTTGTGAGAATCGGCTACACTGTTCCGGATCGGATAGCCCTGATTGGCTGTTTCCGCTGCACACTCCAATCGGTAACGATCTATCGGCCCTTACTTGCAAGTGTTCCTGGTTTGCGCGGTAGAAAATTTTTTGTTTTCGGCTAGCGTAGCCTCCGCCTAACCCTTCAACAATCCTACTCATGTATAGTTCCGCTAGCTTGGCACTGTTGTAGTTAGTTTTTACGGGAATAAATCTGGCAGTCTTGGTGAGCCGATCTACTATTACCCAAATGGAATCGTAACCAGTCACAGTTTTGGGTAGTCCCACTATGAAATCCAGGCCTATCTCGTCCCATTTCCATTCGGGAATCTTGAGTGGCTGCAGCAAGCCTGCTGGTCGTTGATGCTCGGCTTTCACCCTTTGGCACACATCGCGCACGGCTACGTATTCGGCTACATCTCTCTTCATATTGGGCCACCAGTATTCTCCCTTCAAATCCTGGTACATTTTCGTGCTTTCGGGATGTAACGAATATGCCGATTCGTGAGCTTCTTTTAAGATCAACCCTCTCAAACCACCTCGTTCGGTATGCGGATTCTTTTCTTGTACCACAGGATTCCCTTGTCGTCTACCGAAAACTCCTTAGCGCGCCCGGCGCCATGCGTTCCTTGATTTCCTGGGTTTCCTCATTCCCTTTTGGGCTTCTTCTATCGAGTCCTCGAAGAGGTTGGATTTCCGGTGAGTTCACTTCTCCGTGAGGAATAAGGTGCGGATTAAGTCGAGCCATTCTTCTTGGAGCTCACGGCCATACCTCCCAATCCCATGTGGTTGCATTGGGCTTTGCGGCTCGGCGCATCGGCCACTACATTTGCCTTGCCGGGATGGTAATGGATTCCTAGATCGTAATCCTTGATCAACTCCAACCATCGTCTTTGTTGTAGGTTGAGATCAGTGAGTAAAGAAATATTTTAAGCTCTTGTGATCGGTATACACATCACGGTGGTTCCCGATCGGATAGTGTCTCCGAGATCTTCAATGCGTGAACAACCGCGGCTAGTTCCAGTCGTGGGTGGGATAATTCTCCTCGTGGGATCGTAGCGTCGCGAGGCATATGCTACGACCTTCCCATCCTGCATTAACACGCCTCCTAGTCCTTGTCGAGACGCATGACAATACATCACGAAATCCTTTCGGTTGTCGGGTAAGGTTAAGATTGGGGCGGTGGTTAACTTTTCTTTTAGTTGGTCGAAAGCTTTTTGAAACTTCTCGTTCCACTCAAACTTCTTTTCCTTCTTCGAAGTTGAGTCATCGGTCGGGCTACGGTGGAAAACCCTTCGATGAACCGTCGATAATAACCGGCCAAGCCCAAGAAACTCCGAACTTCCGTCACTGACTTGGGGGCCTTCCATTCCGTGACGGCTTCGACCTTGGCGGGGTCTACCGCTACTCCTCCGGCTGAAACTACGTGGCCAAGAAAAGCGACTTCCTTGAGCCGAACTCGCATTTCTTGAACTTTGCATACAGTGGTGCTCTCGTAGTTTTTCCAGATTACAGTAGTAGATGCTCCGCATGTTCCTCATCGTTCTTGGAGTAGATAAGTATATCGTCGATGAATACCACTATGAATTTGTCCAGGTATTCCATGAATACCTTGTTCATTAGATTCATAAAATATGCCGGGGCATTGGTCAATCCAAAGGACATTACTGTGAACTCGTATAAGCCGTAACGTGTAGAGAACGTCGTCTTAGGAATATCTCCAGCTCTAATCTTCAACTGATGATATCCTGACTGAAGATCAATCTTTGAGAACACTTGCGCACCCTTAAGTTGATCAAATAGGTCATCGATTCGAGGTAATGGGTACTTGTTTTTGATAGTCACTTCATTCAACGATCGGTAGTCCACGCACATCCTCATACTCCCATCCTTCTTCTTGACGAAAATGTTGGGGCTCCCGGGAGAAGAACTGGGCGTACAAATCCCTTCTCTTGTAGTTCTCGATTTGCTTCTTGAGTTCCTCTAACTCGTTGGCCGGCATTCGATAAGGTCTCTTGGATATGGGGGCAGTACCAGGCATTAGGTCGATGATAAACTCTATGTCGTGATCCGTGGGCATTCCGGGAAATTCCTCAAGAAACACGTCCGGGTATTCTTGTACTACTGGCATTCCGCCTAGAGGTAGCATGGTGAATATTCCCGCAGCTTGTTCGCATAGCTTCGGATTTTGATCCATAGTTATGCTCATCGGTGATCCCGGGGTGGATACCGTGACTTCCCTTCTTGCAGATCTATGATTCCATTATTCTTGGTCAACCAATCCATCCGAGTATGACATCAATGGTTTGGGGTGATAGCACCATAAGGTTTGAAAGAAATACCACGTCTCTAATCCGTATGGGCACATTGATGCAAGCATGGGGTACGGTTATGTCTCCCCCAGGTGAGTGTACCAACAGAGGCCTCTTAAGTGCTACTTGGTGTAGGTGGTGTTGTTTGCTTACTTGGGAAGATATGAATGAATGCGAGGCTCCAGAATCAAATAAGACTTTAAGCTGGGGTAGAGTTGATAGAAAACATACCCATCGACGCTCGGTCCTCTGAGCTTCTTCACCCGCACATGATTCACTGGCCACGTCGAAACCCGGTGGCAGCCTCGTTGGGTAGCGGGGTCCTGAACAGACCGCGTCCCACAGCAGGGGTAGGGGTTCCTCGGACGGGCGTTGCATTGGCGCCGGTGCGCACAGGGGTGTTGCGTGGTTTTGGGCAGCTATTGGAGTAGTGCCCGAATTCTCCACAATTGAGCGACTCACATTCCTTCTCCCCTGGAGCAGCTAGGGTTGGCGTTGGCGTACGAAGGCGAGGTGTAGCGGCCCGCCGACATGGTCGGGAGCGGGGAACGACCGGTTGCCGGAACGCTTGGCTTCCATCCGGACGGGGTGGCTCCCTTGGGACGTTGTGGCGTTCCCTGAAATGGGCAAGCCATAGCGAGCCTCCTTTTGCGGTTATTTTCTACCATCTTTTGGTCGTGTTCAAGCCGAACGACCTTGTTGATGAGGCTTTGGAAGCGGTGTGGTCTGTCCGATCATCGGTCCTCTCGGCTCGTCATTTAGTCCCTCGATGAATTTATCCATCTTCTCTTCCTCGTCCGTCGGTCACTTGTGGCGTAACGGGCAACTGGGTAAACTTGTTCGAGATACTCTTGTGCGAGGTGTTTCCTTGACGCAGCTGCGGAAATCGTTTTTCTTCATCCTCATAAGCTGCATGGCACGAAATTCTCACGGAACGGCCGTGAATTCTTCCCATGTCGGTTCTCGGCATCCTCGGCTCGCGTTTCCTTGTAGGTGTCCCACCAGTCACTTGCGGGACCCTCTAGCTGGTTAGTGGCGAAGACAACTCTATCAGCTTCTCGAACTCGGACGAGAGTTAGCTTTTTCTCGATCACCCTCGCCGAGTCCTCGGCATCCATGGGTTCTTCGGCCGTGGAGAAGGTTGGTGGCTTAGCTCGCATGAACTGTCCTAAACTTGATCCTCCTCGACTTTCCTGGTTGTTGGCAATTGCTTGGAGTAGCTGGGTCTGTAAAGCCATAACCTCCGCCAGAGTGGAGGGTTCCCGGGTTCTCGTTGGTTGCTGCGGCTCTGCGGCGATGCGCCATCCGAAGAAGATAGATGAATTAAGAGATCGGACTGTTAAGGTCATGGTTCCTAGGGGATTTTTCTTCAAGTTGTTTTTAAATGATCTTCATTTGATAAGCATGGTAAATAATAATAAGCTCATTAATTAGGATACCACAAGCGATACTTAGGTCCATCATATTACATAAAAAGGGGTACACGGACCGTACAGGCACAGTCCTTCATGTCAGGACAACTACATCGTCTTCTGCATTAACTAGTTAAGGGGAATAGAGTGTGGTCCTTGCTGCCGAGCCGTCCGAGCGAGATCAAGGGGTGGTCCTCCCGCCTAGTCGTCCAACCATCCGCAAGAGCCAGTGCGGGAAGTGGGTGGTCCGCTGCTGAAGCAAATCGGAGTCCCCATGGCTCGGAGGTGGTGGCCTCGGAGTCATGCCGAATCTTCCTGCTCGGTGGCCGCGTACTCTTGCGAGTGGTCGGCGGGTGAGGGCCTCCGGTGTGAGTCGGGCGACGAGTGGGAGCTTCCTCCTCCATTGGATCGGTGTCTTGGACTCCCATTTGACCTCCATAGGTTCCGCCTCGGACTCGAGTCGGTGTGGATCTAGATGGGGTTCTCCTCTCCCGATCCAGGCTCGGATGGCACCGCTACGGAGCTCGAGGTGGGTCCCATGGACGTGACGCGAGTGGGGTCTATCGGGTGCGGCGCGGGCTCGTGCTCAACATAAAGCTTGCTCCATCATTGCTTGAAAGGTATCCAAGCATGCTGGAGTCATAAGGTAATAGTGGTCGGGCACGGGAGCAAGAGGTGTTGGTACAATCTCGGTGGATGTACTGCGGCGTGGACGGGCGAGTGCGCAGTTGCTCCTCCATGGTTGACTTCTTGCTTGCTCTTCTGAGCTGCTCCTCCAGCTCTACCAGGGCTTCCCCACGGGCCATGTAGCGGTCCGAGAGTTGCTCATATTGGGCACCATTGGCTTGCAGCTGAGTTTGCAGCATGTTTATCTGATCCCCACAGCCCTGGTGGCTCTCGACCAGATCATTGAGGCGTGACTGCTGGTCGTTGATCTCAAGCAAGGCCTCTTCGTAGCAGTCATCTGCCGTCTCCGCCCAACGTGATAGACGTGTGACCATCGGGTTGTAGCGGGGGTGGCCTCCACGGTGCAAACCGGGTTGCCTTCCTCGCGATAGGGATGGTGCATGAACTCGTCACCGTGAGTTCGGCATGATGTATCGCATTAAGGCGAAGAAATGCTTCGCGGGCCGCATCTTGGATGGCTGCCTCCGCTAAATCCCGGTGGTAGCGGGTGTGGAAGCAGAAAGATGTTTCACTTCCCATGCGGGCTTCCACGGAAACGGCCGCCTCCCATGCTGGATATCCTTCGGAGCCATGCCTTTTGATTTGGTAGGTGGGTGGTTCCGGTATCTCAAACACCACGGCGGGGCGAAGGCGTGCCACAAACCCCTCGTCTCGTGGGATAGTGATCTCCGGAGCTCCGTCATGGTTCGACATACGCTTTTGAAGGCAACTTAGGGTTAGAGGGAGAGAGCTATTGTTATAATCATTTGGTAAATAAAAGGAAATACAGATGTAGAAAAGGTATATTTGTATTTTTGGAAATAATAGTTTAAAACTGATCCTATGTAGGGATATTTCCCTTTAGCCAACTAGTCAAGGGTAGGGCGCCATTTGGTCTTAGCCTACGGTCGCATGGCTCTGATACCAGCTCTGTGGACCCCCGTTTTTGAGACGGGAATCTTTCGTGTTCATAGTACCATTTCCCTGGATCGAGTAGTTGGTACCCACGAATACAGCACTGGATAATCAGGTGCACATGCACGAATAGTCTTACATCAACATTATTACAACCATAGGCCCGAAGGCAATGTTCAACCCACATGACCTTATGGTCCGAATACAACACAAAAACAGAGTTTAGATACGGCAGCGGAATAGAAGCAGCGGCTTATCATTTGCCACAGGCAACGACCGGAGCTAAGATCTAGTATGCACCATCGGTTCCTTCACCCTCCGGTAGTACGCGTATGGGTCCTCCGGCTCTTCATTTCCATTGAAGGTTTGTGCGTATATCAAGGGTGAGTACTAACCGTACTCAGCAAGCCAACACGGAATTGATGCACATGATAAGGTTATTCAAGGAATGGCTGGAGTTTCCTTTGCATAAAGCCAATTTTCACAATTATTTTCACAGGCCTAACAACTAGCCTAAACAAGTTTTAATTCCATAGTTCATTAATCCGGCGACGGTTCTGTCTACCATCCATCGTGATCCCAAGGATGGCTTCCCGCCTCCGATTCGTCATGATTTTACGGGGAACCCACCCCTTCTCGCATCTCGAGAAGTTGATTTAAAACGACGCGAAATGAAATTCCGGAAAAACCCGATTTCGATTTTCAAACTTTGCACCGAGAAAACATACAAGAAAATCATTTATTTTTGCCCAAAATTTTACTCAAGTCTACCCAAAATATTTTCCCAAATTTTCTAAAATTTTTCCTAATTTTTTCCCTATTTTTCTTTTTTTTTCTTTTCTTTTTCTCTTGGCACTATTCATTGGCCGCCACTGTTCGACCGGTGTCGCCGAAAGAGGTGGCGGCAGACGACAAAAGGGCGGAGAAGGGGGTTTACCGACGACGGCGGCCTCGGGGGAGAGCGTGGGGCACGGAGGGAGTTTGCGCACGGCGGCGACGGCTCCGGTGGTTAGGGCGGCGGCGGCGCGGGAGAGGGAGGAAACGGCGATGGTGCGGCACAAAGGGGCGGGCGCCGCCCCTTTTATAGGCGCGGCGAGGCGTGCTCGCGCGGGCGCGGGGTGGAGTGGGGAGGGCCGGTGTGGCGCGGCACGGGGTGGAGACACGCGGCGCCGTGCGGGGTCGGCCCGGTACGGCGGGCGCGACGCGGCGGCCGAGCGCGCGGCGCAGCGGGTCGCGCACGCGGCGCGCACGGCGTGGGGGCGGGCGCGGCACGGCGCGTGGCGGCGAGCGCGCGCGGTGCGCGGGTGCGGGGGCGGTACGGGCGGGCGTGCACGGGCGGGCGCGGGCGGCGCGGGGTCCGCTGTGATCGGGTGCACGCGCGGCGCGTGGCGCGCGGCGCGGGCGCGCGTGGGGGTAGGGGCGAGGCGCGCGCGGCGCTTGGCGCGGCGCGTGGCGCGCGCGCGCGGGTGGGCGGTACGATATGTACGGCGTCGAACACTTGGCGCGCAACGAACAGTGCCATTTCCGATTTTTCCCGATTTTCCATTTTAATTTTCCATTTCTATTTTTCTTTCTTCTAAAAATTCCAAAATAAATTCCTCTAATTCCAAAATAATTTTTAACACAATATTTTCAACTTTTCTCCACTTTTATTTTCCCACAATATTTTTCATATTTATTTATTTTAAAATCCTTTTTTTCAAATTTCAATATCCTCTCCTATATTTTTCCAAAACTTTCCGGATTTGAGTACGACTCGAAAATTTTATTATTTATTTTTGTCTTAATTTATCTTCTCCCAACCAAAAATTTTGTTTTATATTTCCCAAAACGCGTTTTCATAAATCCGCGCTTTCCTCGATTTCCTTTTTAAAAACCCTGATGCGGCTTTCGCACCTCCATTTTAACAACTCCAAATTATCCAAAAACAGAAAGGGAAATTGACCACGTATAAATTTATGCAAGCGAGTGGCAAATAAGAAGCAACAAACCCGAGAAGAAGCAACAAGCGAAGGTTTTTGAAAGTTCCAATTTTTACGTTTCGATTTCGGTTTCTTCGATTTTCAGGATGTTACATGAACCCACTCAAGTGTGCCTTCGGTGTGTCGGCGGGAAAATTTTTAGGATTCATGGTGCATGAGAGAGGGATTGAGATTGACCCTAAGAAAGTTGAAAAGATTCAAGATTTCAAAGCGCCGGCATGCAAGAGGGAAGTTCAGAGGTTGTTAGGTAAAGTGAACTATTTGAGAAGATTCATATCTAACCTAGCAGGTAAAATCGATGCTTTTGTGCCTATTCTAAGTTTGAAGAGAGAAGCCGATTTTACTTGGGGGCAACACAACAGGAGGCGTTTGAAGGTTTGAAAAATATTTATCTACTCCGCCCGTAGTGCGAGCTCCTAAAGCTGAAATTCCGTTTCGGTTGTATATTGCTGCTGAAGACGAAGTTATTGGAGCCGTTTTGACGCAAGAGGAAGACGGCAAGGAGTACATAATTACATATTTAAGTCGCCATCTTCTGGATGCCGCAACAAGGTATGTATTCGTAGAGAGGCTTTGTCTTTGCTTATACTATGCTTGTACCAAGTTGCGTTATTACTTGTTATCTAGTACATGCATAGTTGCTTGTCAGACCGATGTCATTAAGCACATGTTGCAAAGGCCAATTCTAAGTGGTAGGATTGGCAAATGGGCGTATACATTGATTGAATATGATTTGGCTTATGAATCATTGAAGTCTATGAAGGACCAGATTGTAGCAAACTTATAGTAGATCATCATGTAGATGTTGATTGTGGAGATGAAGTCTGTTTAGTTAGCGTTACACCTTGGAAAGTTTATTTTGATGGCTCTTCGTGTAAGGAGGGTCAAGGCATAGGTGTAGTTTTAATTTCGCCCAATGGTCAAAGCTTTGAAGCATCGGTTCGTTTAGAATATTATTGTACAAATAATCAAGCCGAATACAATGCTTTGTTATTCGGTTTACAAGTAATGGAGATCGTTGGAGCTACACATGTAGAAGCATTCGGTGATTCAGAATTGGTGGTGCAACAAGTTGTCGGGGTCTACAAATGCTTCGACGTATCATTGAACAGTATTTAGATCAATGCCTAGATATTATTGCCGTTTTGATGAATTTACTATTAAGCATATTGCTAGGAATGAAAATTCTAGAGCAAATGACTTAGCTCAACAAGCATCGGTTATAGCATCAAACGAGGTTTATTTTTCATATTAGATCAACCGGTGCTTGATTATAATTTTTGAGCGAAATTGGCAAAGAGGCAGATCGTAGCGGTCGGCACCGGAGCACTATCGCCGGTCGACCGTGGATGGCATTCGGGCCCGACCGGCGTTCGTGGCCGTCGACGTGGGTGATTGCCGGTCGACCGGAGTTGCTTGGCCGGTCGGACCGACTTCACGAAGGTGCTTGGGGGCACAATTTTCTCAATACAAGGGCCGAATTAAGTGATAATTCGGACATGTGTGCCCGGGAGCGAGTAAATGATTGGCGAATTCCTTTGATTAGCTACTTGAAAGATCCTAGCCTTAGAGTTGATCGGAAAATTCGGCGGCAAGCATATAAGTATACTTTGCTTGATGAAAAGTTATATCGCCGAAATATAGATGGTGTACTATTAAAATGTTTAGATGTCGATCAATCGAAGGTTGCTATGGGTGAAGTTCACGAGGTAATTTGCGGGCCTCATCAATCGTCCCATAAGATGAATTGGCTGCTCAGAAGAGCAGGGTTCTATTGGCCGAGGATGATTGATGATTGCTTCAGGTACTATAAGGGATGTGAAGCTTGTCAACGGTTCGGCAATGTTCAATTGGCACCGGCTTCGGTGTTGAATCCTATAATTAAGCCATGGCCGTTCCGGGGGTGGGCTTTAGATTTTGTTGGTCAAATTTATCCTCCATCTTCAAAAGGGCATCGGTTCGTGCTAGTTGCAACAGATTACTTCACTAAGTGGGCCAAAGCCGTGCCGCTCAGGAATATGACACATAAGGAGGTAATTGATTTTATTCTGAAGCATATTATTCATAGATTCGGCATTCCTCAAACATTAACTACAGATCAAGGAGCTTCTTTTATGTCTAAAAAAGTGAAAAGTGTTGCCGAATCTTATGGAATTAAGCTGTTGAGTTCGTCTCCTTACTACGCTCAGGCTAATGGACAAGCCGAGTCTAGTAATAAGACGTTGTTGAAGCTAATCAAGAAGAAGGTCGAGGAACATCCGAGAAGGTGGCATGAAGTGCTTTCTGAAGCTTTATGGGCGCATAGAATATCCAAGCATAGTGCTACCAAGGTGACCCCTTTTGAGCTTGTTTATGGACAAGAAGCCGTTTACCGGTTGAGGTAAATCTTGGTTCTCTTCGATATATAAAGCAAGACGATTTGTTAGCCGAAGACTACAAGTCCTTGATGGGTGATAATCTTGATGAAGTGGTCGACAAACGTTTGAAGGCTTTGGAAGAGATAGAAAAAGAAAAGAAGAGAGTGGCCAAAGCATACAACAAAAGGGTGAAGGCAAAGACGTTCCAAGTAGGAGATCTAGTATGGAAGACTATTTTGCCTTTGGGTTCCCGGTCTAAAGAATTCGGTAAGTGGTCGCCAAGTTGGGAGGGACCTTATCGGATATACGGGATCGTTCGAGGCAATGCATATTTCTTGGAGACACTTCAAGGAGAACGGTTTCAGTGGGCTATCAACGGTAAATATCTAAAGAAATACTTCCCGAGTATTTGGCAAGATGCTTAGGAAGTTGTGTGGCCGATAAATGAGTTATCGTCCCAAGTTAAAACATGTCTTATGCTTTTAGATTCACGGTGTTCATCATAAAAGGCAGGGGCATGTGTTTACACCCAAAATTGGCACTTAGGAATCAAAACAGGAAAGATTGCCAATATTTGGAAATTTGCGGTTTCTTCGGAGAGGCCGGTCGACCGCCGTGTATAGGCCGGTCGAGGCCGGGCGTGGGGCGTCGACCGAAGGCATATGGCCTGTCGCCGGCGAGTCCGAAACCTAGACGATTTTGTCGGTCTTCGGGTTTCCTTTCTTCATACGGTTGTATCTCGGGTTTCCAAATATGTTTATCCCGAATAGGACATGGAGAAGGGCCTGTAGAGGGCAAGACCAACCCCTATATAAGGGTCAAGGCCGGTTCAATTGAAAAGAACCAACACACAACATACAATACGATCTAGAATCATTTTTTTCAATATTCTTTACTTTTCAGCCATTTTTTTTACTTTGCCCTAGTTTAGTCCATCTTTGTCGATTTGCGCCGTAAATCGTCCGCCGCCGCTGCGAGAGTGCGACATCTCTTTGTAAGTTTGTCTTGAAAACTTTCCGTTTACTCACGAGACGAGTAGTTATCAATCTATCCATCTAAATCGGTTCCGCAAGCCGATTTGATCTACAAAACCCACTTTGCTCTAGTTTTTGCTAGATTGGAGTGGTTGGCGACTCCGTACCAAGAACCACCGCAAATCTTTAGGTGAATCGATCGTGTTCGTACCTTTGTCAAAAAAAGGTGCCAACATAATGGTTGGGGTTTTTTGGGGGGTATTCAAAAGGGAAAGATGGCGATCCAGTTTGGTATACAAAGTTTGTGTTGCTGTGGTCTATTTATAGAGTTAAATGTCGGTTTCCTCGGGAGATATGGTCGTCGGCTATGGCAGTGCGACTTATGTCGGTTCGTTGATGATGAGAACGATGTCGTGGCCGGACCAATAGCATGGCAACATGTTCACAGAGTTGAGGCCATGGTTTTGAGTTGGTTCGGTGTGCCAATGAGCGTGTGTTCTTGAAGAATGAAACTCCGGCGGCTTCAATGGTTTGTGTAATGTCGGTTCGTCGGAGATTGTAGCGATGACTCACTGGTTTGATCCAAGATCGCTATGCCCGTGCAGATAAGGTAGTTTCTAGGTCGGTTTGAGTTGCTTTGGGGCAAGGTTCAGGCCCATAGGCAATCGGCCGTGGGTTGAATAGCCGTGGGTCGGCTGAGACCGGGGAAGAAGAAGAAAAGAAGAAGAAAAAGAAAGAGAAAAAGAAAAAGGAAAAGGAAAAAGAAAAATTAAAATAATTGGAAAATTTTTTGGAAAAGATTTAATAAAATCTTATCTAGATTTTAAAGTTAATTTTAAATTTTGACTTTTATGAATTTTCTTAATTTAAAAACTAAATTTAGGATTTTCCAAGAATAATAACCAATCACTAATATTATTTGATTTTCTAACTTGAATTTAGGGAAATTCATAAGTATTGGGGAATTTTGAATACTTTATACTAAGTATAGTACGAAATTGGTTCGCAAAAATTTTCTTCACAATTTTATTTATATTTGAGGTTACAATTTTTTAGACTATTTCATTAATAAAATTGAGAATTATTTTTAAAAGTTCTTTTAAATTTGTAAACATGTCTTTAATGTACGAGTGTACTTATTTCTAATTATTTTAATAATTTTTAAATTACCTTAGTTTTCTAATCTTCTATCAAATTTTCTATATTTTTCCTTTGTCATCTATTTTATAACATTTTTATCCACAAGTTTGTCTCTCAACATTTTTCATAAACATTTTTAAAGATAAAAGTGTGTGTAAATATACATACAAATGTAATATGCTAAGCATATATCAGTAGAGTAGAGGATGAAGTTGTGGATTTTAAGAAGTAAAATAATTTTTCCGGAACAAATTTTCTCTCTCATCATTTTTCATGAACCTATTTAGAAATAAAAATATATAAAAATATACCTACAAATGTAATATCCTAAGCATAGATCATAAGAGCATGAAGTTGCTAACCTTGTAGATCCATCCGATTAGTATATTATCATCAAAACAAGGTAGCACCTCTCTTCTTCATGCAAAGAAAAGAAAATTCATATTCTCGTTCCAGTGCACCGTTGATTCTTTCTCTATGCGCCCTCATCACTGCCTGCTGGATCCCCCTCCTTTCTTTGGTTGATGCTACTGTTTCCTTTTGAAGTTTAAGAGAGGAGGACCAGCTACCGTCACAAGAGCTTTCTTCGCCGGGATGGCCGCTGGCCACCGGCAACTATCGAGAGCCCTACCTCACATCACATGGGCCACAGCTAGTCTGTCCACTGGATTTGAGGTAGGAGGGGCAACCAGTGGCCATCGCCGAGCAACTCCAATAGCCCTATTTTTGGCTCTTCATTTGTCAATTTGGCTTAGCTAGCCAAAAAGATTTCTCTCCAAATCTGTTGTGCACTCCAATAGACTTCATTTCAGACTCTCCAAATGCTAACGGCTAGTTCCCTCTCCAAAAATCTGAGCTCTCCATCCACTCCAACAGCCTCTCCATTTTGCACTCTTCATATTCCAACGGTTAGTTTTTTTCAAACCTATATATATATATATATATGTGATCTCTCACACTATCATTTCATTCTCTTTTCTTTCCATTTTGCATTGCATTCAATCCACTAAATTAAAGGTCCATACATCTTATTGTATTCAATCCATGAATTTAAAGGTCCAACATTACATTACAAAAATCTACTAATAGTCCATATATTGCATTAAAATAGTCCAAGAATTTAAAAGTTACTTTTCCTCACTCCGAATCCTTGAGCCGCCGAGCAAGGATTTCATTTTGCAATGAGTCATATCTTTCTTGGTCCACTCAAATAACCTACATTATATAGGATTGATGGATAATATATATTGTGCTCTCTGTTCCTAGTCATTTTTAACCAGCAATATGCTAGGATGCTATCATTAACTGTGCAAAAACATAATGCATACAGAGAGAATGTAGTGCAACCAGGAAAAAGTAACATAACCTTAATCTTTTTGGGCAACATAACCTTAATATATTACTGTTGAACACAACGTGAAAAAGTTCTGCTTTGGATGGACATTGCATCTTTGAGAGTGGAGAGTTTTTTTACTGAATCAGTGTAGGGGAGTCCCCCACAGTTTTACATTTTATATATTAAGAAATGTTTAAAAAAATTCTCCAAGTTTGCACTGCAGGCACTAAATTCTGAAAAATAAACCCATTCCTTTTCTTCCATATATTCCAGGCAGCATATAGAACCTTCTCTATAATTTTGAATCTAGATAAGAATTAACAGCAAGATAAAGCATTGGTCCTAACCCAATGGTTGAATCCCAATCAATATTCAATATTCGCCAGCATTGCCTACTGAATTGACATTTAAAAAAGAGATGCATGTATGTTTCCCTCAATTCAGGTTGCACAGCACACATGTAAGCTCACATCCTTCAGGTTCTACATGTCTCTGGTGTTTAATCTATCAATGAAGAAACTGAAAACAACTCAAAGTGGAAAGAGTCCTTGCTTGCTAGAACACTATCCAGACGGAGTGCTAATCTAATGCAACTTGTATATTCCTTAGCTCATTTCTTCAATCGAATCACGCCTCAAAACCACATTGCAATCCATCCAAAGTACAAACTCTTCCATTTGTTTGAGGTTTGTTCATATCCATTCCGCGCAAAAACATACAAAGCCAAATCCTGCATTGCCCAAGGAAAAATGCCCTCAAATCGACACAAACCCTCCATCCAAAACAAAATTTACACCAAAACAAAATCAGCTATCACTCCGGCGCCTATACAACTCTCCATGGAATCGACCAGATCTACCAAATAAGCTACAACAAATCGATACACAAAAAAACAAAATGCAACCAATGAAAATCACGCAAAAATCCCCCGGCAGCAGCACACGTGGAACCACTCACCACTCGCCTCGCCAGATCGCCAAGAACTCACTGGATACTCCACGAGATGCACCCAGATCAAGCCCCCTCTCTTTCTCCTCCTCCTCCTCTTTCTCCTCTTCCACGCACGCGCAAACGCGGTCGAGCGGATTAGATATGAGCGCGGGGTTGAAGGGGTGGCGGCGCGGGGTTGGAGGGGCGGCGGAGCATCGTTGGAGGGACTCCGGGGCTCGGGGAATCACTCGCTCTGGGAAAAACACAGGACGGGAAGGAAGGAAAAGGGGAAAAGGAGGAAAAACATGGGACGGGAAGAAAGGAAAAAGGGAAAAGGAGGTGGGGCTCACGATTGACAAGGCATTTGTGGCTATGGCTTGGTCATCCAAATAGCTAGTCTGTTGGATTACGATTTTAATCCAAAATTACCAAAATTTAACTTGAAGAGCAGGCTGTTGGCGTTGCTCTAATCCGGCAGATAGACTTATTGGTGGCAGTGGCTCTCCAGCTTCGGTTCATCAATACTCTCGGTACCCTTTTTTTCATCCTTTTTTGCGTTTCCCTTTTCTTACTTTCTATTTTTTTCTCATCGACAATTCTAGATTTATCTTTGATAAGAAAAGGATAGAGCAATGGGAATTTGTATTAGTTTCCAAGGGAACAGAAACTTGGGAAGTCGATGTATCTGGAGATATATTGTTCAACTTTTTATTTATTTATTTTCAGATTTTTTTCCACACAGACGTGGAACAGCAGATCTCGATTTGTTTTAGGAGGGACAACGAATTTTCTGGACCGGTGCATTCGCGGGTGACCCAGATAGGGGTCTGTCATTTTTCGTTAAACTCCCTTCAACATCAAATTTTACAGCTTGGTCCATTCCACATCTCTATCGTTGATTTTCAATCGGATGGCTGCTGGAGGGCTTCGAATACGTGGCATGCTTCTCCAGCTGAGAAAACGGCCGTGAGTTCTACTCTTGTTGCCAAATGGCCCAATCAAGAGCCAGTATAAGTTATATATCTATAATCTATAATCTATAACTATCTATCAAGTAAGTAATGTTTTCATCAAAAAATTTCGTCCGTGTGACTATTTTGTAGTCCCCCTTGAGTGTTTATAGAATTAACCCGCAGTCCGTCTGACTATTTTGCAGAAAACCCCTTAAATGTTTATAAAATTAATCTACAGTCTCAATGCTGAAACAGGCCTCAGGTGAACACATAAAAAATATAAATTGAAATTACATAAGACTTCAACTTTAAAACAATTATGATAAAATAAAATAACGTTCGTTGCCACGTACGAGCATATTAACTACTAAGATAATATTAGAGCAATAGAAGTTAAGAGCATCATAGTAGATTCTAACGAGGAAAAGGACAGCACAGCGGTATCAACAATCTTCTTAATTGGTTCTAACCATTGGAACTACCTATTTTGTTTATGTGAAAAATGATCAAAATATAAGGACATTTAGATTTAATTACACAAATAAATCATGACATTGAACACATAAAATAGCAGAACCACATCATGTGACCTAAACATGTAACTAGACATGTGTTAACGACCAAATTTGGTAACCAAATCCTTGGGTTTGAAGCAGAGATTGAAGCGGAATCGGATCGGGAACACAGTCTGCGGAGAAACAGAGGTCGCATTGGCTAAGTCCGAATCGGCTTGGAAGCCAGTCGGAAAGGAACAACCGATAGCCGATTTCGATTAGGAGATGAAGGAGGAACCGATCCCGAGAAGGAAGCTTAAAGATAGATATTGGATTCGGTTCCCAAGAGTTCGTTAAAGATATTGCTATATATGGATAAGGTCCTGTAACGACAATTGTATCTGTAAAATAGAAAGTTGTATAGATATTCTTTTTGTAACGCGGCATGGGACCCCGTCCCGAGATATTGTCGTACCGTAAATAGTGGATAGAGTAGAAACCGTGATCTATACGGACACTGTTGTAACCGGGTATAAATAAGACCCGAGGCCTTGTAAAAAGATATAACACACAATCAATACACCTTCGGCGCATCGCCAACCTTTTCGTTTTACTTTTCCTCGACAAGTTCTTGCTATTGCTCGCGCTGCATCGACATCGATCTCCGAACGAGGTAATTTATTGTTACAAGTGGCTTGTATTGTCGGAATTAATGCTTCCATCGTTATGATACTCTAATTTCGATGTTATAAACTGCTTGAGTTATCATACGTGACATATGATCTAGAACAATGTCTAGATCTATCTTGCAATCGGTTGAGTTCTCTCTGAAAACAGCAGCCGATGGAGCTAGATCTAGATGTTGATTTAGATTATATGGCGTGTCTACCATCTCGAGGGGTTCTCGTTGGCCCATACAGATCTAGTATTTCTTCTTGTACTTAATGCTGCATCAAACCGACCTGTTAAGTCGCTTTTAGAGGTATATAGATCTGTTCGGCATAATTCTTACCATTAGAGACAGTGCTGGAGTTTTAGCCAGCCTTACCTGTTTTAATCGTCTTTTTAGTATTAATTGCTATTAGATGTATTAGAACTGCCTTTCATATTAAGATCACAATCTAATCAAATGCCCTAAGCCGACATCAATCCATTGAGTAATATCAACAGCCAATTGATCTAGGTTTATCACATTTGATTCAGATTGATATCTTTTTATAAAACATATCAGAGTATTAGTCGATTTACATTAGGTCTGCGACATCGGCTGGGTTATGAATGCATATAATTTTTATACTAGTGCGTTTTTAATCTAAGTGGTTTATACTCTCTCGGTATACTACCGATCTGTCCCAATCACTTAGTTTAAATGTGTGTTGGATAACGATTATATGTTTATTGATTCCTTTAGCCGATCGAGTAGGATCTAATCTTAACCCAAAACGCATATTTCTTGTTTTCTTGTTGGTTACAGGATCAAACCAACTGGCACGCCCAAACTTCACCAAAGGCGATCAACTTGGACCTGCAATAGAGTAAAGCAAATCTCTTAGGCCAGTGCATGGGACCTCTGCTGATTTCCAAGTTCGACGAGATGTCTAACACCAAGACTCCAGAGATCAACCAAGAAAATGTCATCCCGGTGACAATGGAGCAACTGTCGGCTGAACAACTAGCCGACTACAAGCAGATGGTTGAGCGGCTGCAGGCTCATTATCTGCAATCTTTCACCCAGACCAGATCTGGGACGGTCCTCCAGAAGTTCAAGTTCTCCATCGAAGACTTTGACATGTCTAATGAAGACAAGAAAGGAAAAAAGAAGATGGAGGACATCAAGCAAGAACAAGACGGTTTGAGCCCTTACACTCTACAGGACCGAATCGACTCGGTTGTCCATCATGCGCTCGTCAACCAAAGTGGCGTACTGGTTAACACCCTTAACAACATGATAAGCACTGTGGTTCACTCAAAGATAGCTGAGTAGCTGCAGAGAGGGCCGACGTATTTCACCGACGGCCAGTTCCCGCCTTACAGAACGCTGTCAACCCAGGGTCTACCAATTCCGCCACTAGGTCAGCCGAATCCTCAAGGAGGGGCTCCGATCCAACCAAACATACAGGCATCGGCTTCAGAGCCACACCCCAGGATCCTGGTCCAACAACAGCCTCAACATCAGAGCCACAGTATCCCAATAGTGACGCAGGAACAGGTGGAGCACATGTTTAATGCCAGTCGGCGGCCAATCATGTCCAATGAGCCGATCGGCAACACCACCCCGGGCCCATATCATAATCCCACCGGTAATCGGCTACACCCTGAGCAATCAGCACCGATCGCGTCTCGGCCACCTCCCGCTGCAAATCAGTTTCAATGCCCATATTCGGGAGGCCAATACGAGCAGCAGTACCAGCCGCAGACGCCACCACTCCAGTATCGGCAAAGACCTGTACAGTACGAACAGTACGAACCGATACCTCAAGTTCAAGATCAAGACAACAGACCTTGGGCCGATCTGATTGCCGACGTCATGCGCGATCAGTTCGGCCTGAAACCCAAGGACGCCGGCAACACGTACCGATACCCATACCCAGAATACTTTGAGAGGGTGCCACTGCCAAACCGATACAAGGTGCCGGATTTCTCAAAATTCTCCGGGCAAGACAACGTGTCCACTTACAAACACGTCAGCCGATTCCTAGCCCAATGCGGGGAAGCATCGGCTAAAGACGCGCTCAGGGTACGCTTGTTCCCGCTATCGCTTTCGGGATCGGTTTTTACCTGGTTTTCTTCCTTACCGTACAACTCGGTTCAAAGCTGGGCCGATCTCGAGAAACAGTTCCACAGCTACTTCGACTCCGGTACCCATGAAATGAAGCTATCGGATCTTACCAGCATCAGGCAGAAACATGAAGAATCGGTTCAGGACTACATCCAGCGTTTCAGGGACATGAGGAACCGATGCTACAGCTTGGTGTTATCGGACTCGCAGCTAGCCGATTTAGCTTTTCACGGCCTTTTGGCCCCAATCCATGAAAGATTTTCGGCTCAAAACTTTGAAAGCCTGGCCCACTTTGGCCCAGAAGGTGATAGCCCGCGAGCAAAGATATCAGGAATCCAAGAAAGCCTTCAAGAAAGTCACCCACGTCGCCTACGCAACAGACACGAATTCAAGCGACAGCAACGCAGAAGTGGCGGCAGCCGAGTGGACCAGAAACAAGAAGACCATAACCTGTCAATTGCTAAAAAAGTCGGCTAAAGAAGAAAAGTACGATTTTGATATAACTAAAGCCGACAGAATTTTCGATCTGCTGCTGAGGGAGAAGAAAATTCGGTTGCCGGACAACCACATTATCCCATCGGCCGACGAGCTCAAAAAGAAAAGGTACTCCAAGTGGCACAACACCACCTCTCACAGCACCAACTATTGCAAGGTCTTCCGCCAAAAGATACAATCGGCCATTGAGGCAGGGAAGATTAAGTTCGAAGAATCGGCTAAGCCGATGAAGGTCGACGGCAATCCTTTCCCTGTCAACACTGTCCAAGCCGGTCCTGCGCGAGTTGATCAACAGAACAGAATGGCTTACAGCTCAGCCGAGGACCAACAAGAGCCGACTGAAGTGAAAGCCGCACCAATCAACATGGTTTACACCAGCGGCCCATCAGCCAATCGTCGGCCCAGGCAAGCAGACATCTAGCTACGATTCCAACGCAGAGTACAGGAGGAAGAAGATAGCCGGCGCGGTAAGCCGTACCAGAGGGCACCCGATCAGCTGGGTGTAGCATATTACCGCCGCCATGACAGTTGTGACCCGCATTGGCACTACGAGTTCTTCAGGTTCTGCTGGGAGCAAGGAATGAGGCTGCCCACCCTTGAAAATTTCCCAGCGTGCACCGACTACAGGGAGGACGAATACAGGGGACCACCAATGGAAAGTTCTAGTTGATTCGTTCCCCGAGCCGTTCAACTTAACCAGCGGAAAACTTCCATCCATGATCGGCTCGGCCTAATCCACCAGGACTTCTTCCAAGAAGAGGACGAAGAGGAGGCTGATGAAAAGCAATCGGTCAATCCTCAATGGTGCCCTTCGGGCCTATTCACACAAACGCAGAAAAGAAAATGTCAGAGGCTTAAGAGCGAGGGACAGGAAGAAGAAGTCCAACGGATGATACAACAGCAACAACGTCAGCAGGGCGCAAAGCAATGGTGGGTCAAAAACCAGGCAGCCCCAGCCGATGAGAACCCAGCCGACAAAGCCAAAAGAGCAGCAAAAGGCAAAGAAGTGGTCACTGCATCGGTCAACATGGTTTTCATATTGCCAGCCGAATTTGAGGCTATCGAAGCCGATGCAAACACAGTGGAAGAAACCTTGGCTAAGCTGGTACTGCCCCCAGAACAAGCTATCTTCGAGAAACCTGAGGGGACCGAAAATTGGCACTTGAAGCCCTTATATGTCAAAGGATATGTCAATGGGAAGCCGATGTCCAAGATGCTAGTTGATGGGGGGCTGCTGTCAACCTGATGCCCTACGCAACCTTCAGAAAGCTGGGCAAAGGAGTCAAAGATCTGATCAAGACCAACATGGTGCTCAAGGACTTCAGTGGCAACCCTTCAGAGGCCAAGGGAGTTTTAAATGTTGATCTGACCGTCGGGAGCAAAACCGTGCCCACTACATTTTTCGTCATCGACGGGAAGGGGTCGTATAGCCTGCTGCTTGGGAGGGATTGGATCCATGCCAACTGTTGCAACACTTCCACAATGCACCAAAGCTTAATCAAGTGGCAAGGCGACAAGATCGAAATCGTGCTAGCTGACAGGTCAGTCAACATCGCTAACACCGATTTGCCATTTTGGGAAATCGATGGTATTGATTGCCTGTCCGGCAAAGTTTGGCAAGCCGATTTCTTAAAGGTGTCTGATTCTGATATATAGCCCATTGGAGATGAAGAGCCTCAATTATTACTTTGAAGGTGTCGTGGAGGGCTCGAGTGTCTACACGAGGACACCGTGGACGACATCGACGACAAACTCGGGCAAGGTTTTATGTCGGCCGACGAGTTAGAAGAAGTGGATATAGGTCCAGGAGATAGGCCTAGGCCGACATATATTAGTAAACATTTGTCTTCTCATTTTAAGACCAAGCTTGTTGAATTGTTAAAGGAATATAAAGATTGTTTCGCTTGGGAATATTTTGAGATGCCCGGTCTTGGCCGATCCATTGTTATACATCAGTTTCCTATCAAGCCAGGATATCAGCCGTACAAACACCCTCCCAGGAGGTTTAAAGCTGATATGTATGATGCGATCAAAGCCAAAATCACTGGGCTATATGAAGCTAGATTTATTCAGCCCTGCTGATATGCTAAATGGGCTTTGAATATAGTTCCAGTAATGAAGAAAAACGGCAAGCTTAGGGTGTGCATCGACTTTAGAGATTTGAATAAAGCTACCCCTAAGGACGAATACCCAATGCCTATAGCCAATTTGTTAGTGGATGCCGTCTCTGGACACAAAATTATAAGTTTTATGGACGGCAACGCAGGTTACAATCAGATTTTTATGGCCGAGGAAGACATCCATAAAACAGCTTTCAGGTGCCCAAGAGCAATTGGCCTATACGAATGGGTCGTCATGACTTTCGGCTTGAAGAATGCTGGAGCTACGTACCAGAGGGCCATGAATTACATATTTCATGACATGATCGGCTCCCTAGTAGAAATCTACATTGATGACATCGTTGTCAAATCTAGGGAGATATAAGACCATATAGCTGATCTAAGGCAGGTTTTGGAAAGGACAAGGAAGTATGGCCTGAAGATGAACCCTATCAAGTGCGCGTTTGGCGTATCGGCTGGTCAGTTCGTGAGATTTCTTGTTCACGAGAGCGGAATTGAGGTCACACCAAGCATCAACGCCATTAAGACGATTCAACCTCCGAAGGATAAGAAGGCATTGCAGTCCCTGATCGGCAAAATCAACTTTATCAGACGGTTCATAGCAAACCTATCAGAGAAGATGGAGTCATTCACACCTTTGCTTCGGCTCAAAGCCGATCAAGCATTCACCTGGGGGGAAGAACAGCAGAAAGCTTTGGACAACATAAAAGATTATCTCAGCTCCCCTCCAGTCCAGATTTCTCCACCAAAAGGGGTGCCATTCAAGTTATACTTGTCAGCCGACCAGAAATCCATCGGCTCAGTTTTGATTCAGGAGATCGAAGGGAAATAGAAAGCAATTTCTATCTTAGCCGACGGTTTCTGGATGCAGAGACAAGGTATTCACCAGTGGAGAAGTTATGTTTGTGTCTGTATTTTTTCATGCACGAAGTTAAGGCATTATCTATTATCCAATGAGTGCACTGTGGTATGCAAAGTCGATGTAGTAAAGTATATACTATCGGCTCCAGTTCTAAAAGGACGAGTCGGAAAGTGGATTTTTGCCCTAACAGAGTTTGATCTGAGATATCAGGCACCCAAGGCAACAAAGGGACAAGCTATAGCCAATTTTGTTGTAGAACACAGAAATGATTCAATCGGCTCGGTGGATATCATGCCTTGGACTTTAACTTTTGATGGCTCGGTTTGCACAAATGGATGCGGCATTGGCTTAGTAATAATTTCCCCAAGAGGGGCAAGCTTTGAGTTTGCTTTTTCAATCACACCCCATGCAACAAACAATCAAGCCGAATATGAGGCCGTTTTGAAGGGATTACAACTGCTCAAGGAAGTCGAAGTCGACGCCATCGAGATAATGGGAGATTCATTGTTGGTCATCAGCCAGTTATCAGGAGAGTACGAGTGCAAAAATGACACGTTGATGGTCTACTATCAAAAATGCCGAGAATTGATGGACAGTTTTCGGCTCGTAACCTTGAAACATATCCCCAGGGAGCAAAATTCAGAGGCCAATGATGTAGCTCAGGGGGCATCAAGCTATAAGCCGATGACGAAAGAAATCGAAATAGAAACTGCAACCATGTCAGTCGACGACTGGAGATATGAAGTTTACAACTATCTGCAAAATCCGTCCTAATCGGCTTTAAGGAAATTGTGTTACAAGGCTTTGCGATACATTTTGCTCGATGAAGATTTATACTATCGGACGATTGATAGCGTGTTGCTCAGGTGCCTAAGTATCGATCAAGCCAAAGTGACTATCGGAGAAGTACATGAAGGAATTTGTGACACGCATCAATCGGCCCACAAAATGAAGTGGCTACTTCGGAAAGCGAGTACTTTTGGCCGACTATGCTAGAAGATTGTTTCAGATATTACAAGGGCTGCCAAGACTACCAAAAGTTTGGAGCCATACAGAGGGCGCCAGCATCGGCTATGAACCCCATCATCAAGTCTTGGTCATTCAGAGGTATGGGAATTGGCATGATCGGCCAAATCAATCCACCTTCAAGCAAAGGACATAAATTTATATTGGTGGCAACCGATTATTTTACCAAGTAGGTGGAAGCAATTACCTTGAAGAAGGTTGACTCTGGGGACGCAATCGAGTTTGTGAAGGAGCACATTATCTACAGATTCGGTGTCCCTCAAACTATTACCACGGATCAGGGATCTATCTTTGTCTTAGATGAGTTTGTTCAGTTTGCCAATGGCATGGGGATTAAGCTGTTAAATTCTTCGCCATACTATGCTCAGGCTAACGGGCAAGCATAAGCTTCCAATAAGAGTTTGATCAAACTGATAAAGAGGAAGATCGCTGAGCACCCAAAGCAATGACACATCCGATTAACCGAATCATTGTGGGCTTATCGGATGGCTTGCCACGGATCAATCCAGGTTCCTCCATACAAATTGGTCTATGGACATGAAGCAGTTCTACCATGGGAAAACATCATCGGCTCACGAAGGATTCAACTACAAGATCAGCTAACAGCAGATGACTATTATAATCTAATGGTAGATGAATCAGAAGACCTAGTTCTATCAAGGATGCGTGCTTTGGAAAAAGTGATGGCGTGGATCTGTTTGGCGCAGAGGGGACGTTATTTGAAGGGTTTTCTTTGTAACGACTGAGAAAGACTCGATTTTAGATCGAGCCGAATTTGAAATTGTGTCAAATCCGCAATATTTTCATATCGTGGCCTTGGGGGCATGTGTTAACGACCAAATTTGGTAACCAAATCCCCGGGCTTGAAGCAGAGATTGAAGCAAAATCGGATCGGAACACAGTCTGCAGAGAAACAGAGGCCGCATCGGCTAAGTCCGAATCGGCTCGGAAGCCAGTCGGTAAAGACCGAGTCGGACAGGAACAGCCGATAGTTGATTCCGATTAGGAGATGAAGGAGGAACCGGTCCCGAGAAGGAAGCTTAAAGATAGATATTGGATTCGGTTCCCAAGAGTTCGTTAAAGATATTGCCATATATGGATAAGGTCCTGTAACGGCAATTATATCTGTAAAATAGGAAGTTGTATAGATATTCTTTTTGTAACGCGGCATGGGAACCAGTCCCGAGATATTGTCGTACCGTAAATAGTGGATAGAGTAGAAACCATGATCTACATGGACACTGTTGTAACCGGGTATAAATAAGACCCGAGGCCTTGTAAAAAGATATAACACACAATCAATACACCTTCGGCACATCGCCAACCTTTTCATTTTACTTTTCCTCGACAAGTTCTTGCTCTTGCTCGGGCTGCATCGGCATCGATCTCCGAACGAGGTAATTTCTTATTACAAGTGGCTTGTATCATCGGAATTAGTGCTTCTATCGTTATGATACTCTAATTTCGATGTTATAAATTGCTTGAGTTATCATACGTGACATATAATCTAGAACAATGTCTAGATCTATCTTGCAATCGGCTGAGTTCTCTCTGAAAACAGCAGCCGATGGAGCTAGATCTAGATATTGATTTAGATTATATGGCATGTCTACCTGTTAACACCTAAATTTGGTAACTGAATCCCTAAGTCCGGGCAGAGGTCAAGCAGAATCGGATCGGCTGGTTTGATGGAGAAACAGAGACCGCATCGGCTGCGAGGTCAGTCGGCTAAGGTTGAATCGGACAAGAGCGGCCGATAGCCGATTCTAGGTTCAGAGAAGATAAAACCATTTTGGGCGCAGATGTTTCAGGATAAATAGAAGATTCGGTTATCAGCTTGCGCGTTAAAAGATATTGTCATCTATGGATAGAGTCCTATAACGGCAATTTTATCTGTAAATTAGGAGTTTGTTTAAACTGTTCGTTGTAATGCAGCGTGGGTCCTTCCCGGGATATCGTCGTGTTTTAAGTAGTAGTTTAGATAGAGTCCAGGGTTTGTACAGATAATGTTATCTTGGGTATAAATAGGACCCGAGAACTGCTGTAAAATAAAACACAATCAATCACACAACCTTCGACGCATTGCCAACCTTTTTCTTCAGACGAGCAATTGATTTGGCTATGGGCTGCATCGTTTCGATCCCCAAATCCAGGTAAATGCTTGTCGTTAGTGGTATAATCTGTTGTTTCTAGTGGTTCCATCGTAATGACACATTAGAATCAGGGGTTTATGCTGCGCTATTTGCCATATGTCGCATATATACTAGGGCAATGTTTAGATCTATCCTGCCATTGGCCAGTTCCGTCAGGAACCCGCAGCCAATAAGGCTAGATCTAAAGTTTAGCTGGTTTATATGCGGTATCCACCATCTCGAGAGGTATAAATCATCTACAACAGATCAGGTTGTTCTTTTTATACTTAATGTTGCATCAACGTTGAACTATTAAGTCGTTTTTAGAACTCCCAATGATCTGTTTTGTTAGATTTATATGTTTGAAAGACAGCGCCGGAGTTTCAGCCGGCCTTATCTGCCCTAATATATTTATTTTAGTATATTTATTATTAGATTTGTATTAGGACTGTCTCTTATGTTAAGATCCCATTCTTGTCGGACATCATAAGCCGAAATCAGCCTGCCATCAACAGCCGACAGCCGATTTTCGGGCTAAGCATCTGGTGCAAGAATGATATAGTTTCATAAGAATCATCGGAGTACTAGCCGATTCATTGTTAGCTTTCACGTATCGGCTAGGTTATCAATACATATATTTATTATCCTTTACTGTATTTAGGTTAAACGGCTAATGTTGTCTTGGTATCGCCGATCCATTCTAGTCGCTTGGCTTAAATATACTTTAGGATAGCATATGTATGCTAATGGATTCCCTCAGCCGATCCAGCGGAGATCTAACCTAACACTTAACGCATATCTCTTTGTTTTTCTTGTTGGTTAACAGATCAAACCAACTGGCACGCCCTGCACAGAACAGGCAGCCGAGAAGGACCTGCACTGGAGTTAAGCAGATCTCCCAGGCCAGCGCGTGAGAGAAATTTCTCATGTTCAACGACAATCGGCACTCAGAGTCGATTCCCCAGATTGACCTGGACAGACGGAACAAGACCGATGGCCGACAGCTGTTCCCGGGACCACCAACGCCACCACCGGCGCATCGGCCACCTCCCGCTGATCATCATTACCAGTATCAAGGAGGTCGTCAAGACCATCACTACAGGCCTCGGATGCCACAACCACTGTATCGGCAAGCACCCGTGCCATATGACCCATACGAGCCGATATAGCAAGACAACCGGACTTGGGCCGATCTGATTGCAGATGTCATGCGCGATCAATTCGGCCTCAAGCCAAAGGACTCAGGGAACATGTATCGGTATCCCTATTCAAAACATTTCGAGCGGATCTCGTTGCCCAACCGATACAAGATCCCAGATTTCTCGAAGTTCTCAGGGCAAGATAACATATCAACCTACGAGCACGTTAGCCAATTCTTGGCACAATGCGGCGAAGCATCGGCTACAGACGCCTTGAGAGTCCGATTGTTCCCTCTGTCTCTTTCAGGATTAGTGTTACTTGGTTCTCTTCATTGCCCTACAACTCAATTCAGAGCTGGGCCGATCTCGAAAAGCAATTTCATAGTTACTTTTACTCCGGCAACCATGAGATGAAGTTGTCGAACCTCACCAGCATTAGGCAAAAACATAACGAATCGGTTCAAGAGCATATCCAGCGCTTCAGAGAGATGAGGAACTAATGCTACAGCCAGGTGCTATCGGACGCCCAGCTGGCCGATTTGGCCTTTCATGGTTAGATTGCGCCAATCCGAGAGCGATTCTCTGCGCAGGATTTCGACAGCCTAGCCCACTGTTGATGAGAAATTTCTCTCACGCGCTGGCTTGGGAGATCTGCTTAACTCCAGTGCAGGTCCCTCTCGGCTACCTGTGTTGTGCAGGGCGTGCTAGTTGATTTGATCTGTTAACCAACAAGAAAAACAAGGGAATATGCGTTAAGTGTTAGGTTAGATCCCCACCGGATCGACTGAGGGAATCCATGAGCATATATATGCTATCCTAAAATATATTTAAGCCAAATGACTGGAATGGATTGGCTATACCGAGACAGCATCAGTCATATAACCTAAATACAGTAAAGGATAACAAATACATGAATCGATAACCTAGCCGATACTGGAAAGCTAACGATGAATCGGCGAGTACTCCGATGAATCTTATGAAAAGATACCACTCTTGAACCAGATGCGCATGGCCCGGAAATCGACCGTCGGCCGCCGATGGCGGGCCGATTTCGGCTAATAACGTCCGACAAGAATGCGATCTTAATATAAGAGGCAGTCCTAATATAAATTTAATAATAAATATATTAAAAGAAACACATCAGGGCAGATAAGGCCAGCTGAAACCCTGGCGCTGTCTCTAAACAATATAAATCTTAGCCGAACAGATCATTGATAGTTCTAAAAAAACTTAATAGTTCAGACCCGATGCAACATTAAGTATAAAAAGAAAAACCTGATCTATTGCAGCCGATTTATATCCCTCGATACGGTAGATACCGCATATAAACCAGCCAACCTTTAGATCTAGCCCTATCGGCTGCAAGCTCTTGGTAGAACTAGCCAATGGCAGGATAGATCTAAACATTAGTTTAATTTATATGCGCTATATGATAAGTAGCGCAGCATAAACTCTTGAATCTAATGTGTCATTACGATGGAAGCACTAGAAACAACAGATCATACCACTAATGACAAGCATTTACCTAGATCTGGGATCGAAACGATGCAGCCCGTAGCCAAACAAACTGCTCGTCTGAAGGAAAAAGGTTGGCGATGCGCCGAAGGTTTTATTGATTGTGTGTGTGTTTTTTTGTTTACAAGGGGTCTCGGGTCCTATTTTTCCCAAGATACAATTATCTGTACAAACCCTGGACTCTATCTAAACTTCTATTTAAAACACGACATTATCCCGAGAAGGACCCATGCTGCGTTACAATTAACAGTTTAAACAAACTCCTAAATTACAAATACAATTGCCGTTACAGGACTCTATCCATAGGTGGCAATATCGTTTAACGCGCAACTAATAACCGAATCTTCTATTTATCCTCAAACTGCTGCATCAGAAATGGTTTTATCTCTTCCAGACTTGGAATCGGCTATCGGCTGCCATGGTCCGATCCAACCTTAGCTGATTGGCTTCGCAGCCGATCACTCCTCAGCCGATGCGACCTCTGTTTCCACACCAAACCAGCCAATCCAATTTTGCAGACTTAGGGACTCAACTACCAAATTTCTGTGTTAACACATGCCCCCCAAGTCCGTGATACGAAGTGTTACGGATTTGCTTGCCTGTTCAAACTCTCGCTCTTTTCTTGACCTAAACCGTTTCGGCTTCTCCCCAAATGCCCTTTAAATATCCACTTTCCTCAGCCGAGACGCTTACGCCCCCAAAGCGCACTCAGTCTCTTCGCATACAAGCCTCTGCCTTCTCTTTCCTCTCCGGCGGTTCCACCGGCGTTCGTCAGACCTCGTCGTGCTCCACGGACCAGACCCATCTTCACCCCCAAGCACTCCGATGGCCTCCACCGTCGCCGCATCAAGCGCCTCTGTTGCACCGGCCACCGCCGCCATGCCAGCTGTAGCCGCCGCTTCAACCATCGCTGTCGCTCCGGCCGCCGCCATTGTTGAGTTCTCCGGGGTACTCCCATCTAATCCATAACTCTCTTTTTATTTCGGATCTACTCCTCCAACCATGTTGCATCAATCTTACGTTCAACCTTTTTTGAGTAGCACTTTCCTTCTTTTTTTTATTAGTACTTTTTCCTTCTTCGAACTGTAATGTGCAACCGTTCTTGACTAGCGCCCCTTTTTCTGAACTGTAGCACCTGTCACATCAAGTGCTTATCCCAAATCTGACACAAGCACAGAGGTACTTTCTTGGCCCCATCGGCAACACGGATCCAGCCGATGTGATTATAGCCGAAACCAACAGGATTCCCTTCAACACCAACAAGCCATCCCTCGCCCACTGGAACGGGACATTCAAATCATGGCCGACCACCGACGCGCCTGGGTTGAGTGGTACAAAAGTGTGCGATCGGCCAAATACACACAATGGGAGGAGACTGGGATCGCCCAGTGCTTGGCCCTATCTATCGCCAGCATGGAAAAGGACGAGCCGCTTCTGTCGGCTTCAACATATTTCTGGAACGACAGCTTTAACGCCTTCATCTTCTGGCAAGGGCTGATGTCGAAACTTGGTTTCGGCAATATGATTTCTGGGGTCGCAGTCAAGATCGCCAAGCACAATGGGTTAGAAGAAGAAGAAGATTTAGACAGGTTCAGGCCCTCTCGTGAGGTAATACCCTACTCCTGTTTCGGTGGATTCGATCCGCCGAGTGTCTTTATTGATCTCGTGATCTAAGGCTCAAAGCTTAAAGCTGATCTAACATAGGATATCCCTCAAGGGACGCCCCTTACCCCCCTTATATAGTCTTGGGAGAAGGGCTTACAGATCGGAAACCCTATCTTACTCTAAGTTGGTTTCCTCAATCTTACCAAACCGTGACTATAGGCCGATTGCCTTATCTCTATCGGCAATCGTAATACCCAAGTCATGTTCCGCTTACAGATATAGCAGGCGCAATCCATCCCTACCTCCAGTCAGATAAGCTTGCCATGTAGATACCCAATTGCCATAATCTCCACAGTAGCCCCCGAGTCCTTTTCGCCGACGAGACAACTCACTTCAAACCAAAACAGCACACAATCAAAAAACCTCTTTGGCCGAGTGCTTTTGGCGTCGAGTGATTCCATCATCTCTGCCTGAATCTTCCCGAGTGGCTCCAAAGACTGTGAAGGGCTGGAAAAATATCGAAAAAATTCTCAAAAATAAATATCTAGGTGCATCTCCTGATGCACCTAATTAGGTGTAGCCCCCGACTATGTGGTTAGCCAAAAATAGGCTAAGCATATAGTCGAGAACTATAAAAAATCATTCTTATGTAGATGCTTAGCTCATGCTAAAGCAATCATAGAAATCTCATTACTTGGCAAGTTCATACTCATCCGAGTGAATTGGCCTGAGTCATCTCAGAACAAATAATTCAATCAACCTTTATGGGTGAAAAGCATTCGGCAAGCTCATGCTTATCCGAGTGGATCTGCCCGAGTCATTTCGGAACAAATATTTTAATTGTCCCTCATGGGAAAACAAGTTCTTTCATTCGTATGAAAAATATGGCCAAGTTATTAAACCGCTTATGCCATAATACTGGTCTCAATCTATAAAGATCTTCACCAAGGTGGAAAAATAAATAGCATTGATAAGATTACTTGATCAAATGCCAAAAAACCAAACAGCCCTTGTCATCAAGGCAGCTATAAAAACTTAACTGTTAGTCACCTTCCAAGTTGCATCGCGCTAGCTTCTCATGAAGTCAAGCAAACCGCGGTATGGAAGGATTTTCAAAGGTACAGGGCACTCGGACACGCGCATATTGCCAGGGCAAATCTGCTTAAGCTCATCCGCTTAAGTCCCTAAGGACACGTGTCGGACCACACCTTAGCTGGGCCGTAGATTTTCTTATGGGCTCGGCCCAATCTCTAAAAAACCTAGCGCAACCCTCAAATCTTTCTTATAAAGGCACGAGGTCATCCCCGCCTCTTCATCTTCCAAAAATTCCCCTTTTCGCAGTACTGTTCATCAATTCACTGCGGAGAACCCTAGACTCGCGCGCTCCCAGATCCATCCATCTAGGAACTCGCTCTTTGCAACAACCAGCCTCTGCGGCCAAATCTCCCACGTTCCCTTGTCAAAAAGCCCGACCTTTTTCGACCAGATCCACTTCCCATCAACACCACTCTCTTGGCGGAGGAAAAGAGGATTTCGTTCGACCAATGGGCCGCTTCGGATGTGAGGGAATCCACCCTTAAAGAGATGGTGAAGCACGGCGTGCTTCCGCCAAAGGAGATCGTGGGATGGCGCCCGGCGGCGGGGGAGGACTTCCCGACCCCGAACACCGGTGAGCTCGTCGTTTTCACTTCTTTTTTCTACTGCGGGTTCAGCCTTCCCACCTCCGAGTTCTTCCGGGGGCTTCTGGATTACTATGGGCTTCAACTCTACCATCTGAACCCCAACTCGATGCTTCACATCGCTCTCTTCATTCACGTATGTGAAGCCTTCCTTGGCATCCTCCCCCACTTCTAACTCTTCCGACGCATGTTCTATCTCAAGCCACATCCAAACAAGGACCACCCATGCGTCGTTGGCGGCGCAGGTTTCCAACTCCGCGGATCTCTCAGGTTTCCAACTCCGCAAGGAGTATTTTTCTCTTCCCTTGAAGTCTTCCAACAAGGGATGGCATGCAAGCTGGTTCTATGTTAGCAACCTTGAACCCAGCCTGCCAGCTTTCATCGGCCTTCCTCCTGTCCCGAGTCCAACTTGGAGCACTGTCCCAGTAGCCCAAGATTGGGACGAGGCCAACAAGCTGCTCGCGAAGATCCTGGCGATGAAACAAAAGGGTCTTCGCGGAGAGCAAATCACTCGGCACTTCATCAGGTGCCGACTGGCGCCGATCAAGGAACGGTCGAAGCCGGCCTTCGAGTATGAAGGCGGAACGGACCCCAATCGGGAAGATCCAGATCCACTCAAATACGAAATCCCGAAGATCCGGATGTACAAGATCTTCTCGACCGGAATCGCAGCTTGAGCGGGCCCTCATTCTCGCCAGTCCTCCCCTTTAGCATCCACCGACCTCCTCGTCCGGTAAGCCGACTGGTTACTTCATAACATCTTTCAATCTTGATATCTTGCTCTTAGCGTTGTGCATTCTTTCTTCTGCAGGAAAATGCTTCTATCACCTCCAAGCCATATAAGGTGTCCCACGATGACGCGCCGCGTCGCCCCGCCAAGAAGCCGGCTGGCGGGATCAAGATCCAAGGCGACCCAGTCGGGAAGCGAGCGGCCCCGAGTGGGGACACAAACAAGCGGGCGAGCAAGAGGAGGCTAATAATTGAGGATTCGGATGACGACGCCCCGGCCCCTCCAGTCGAGACCCCGCCTCTAAGGCGATCGCCGCGGACGGCGCCGAAGATCCGCCGGTCGTCCCGTATGCTCAGAATCAAGTCCGAACTCTTTCGTTAAAAACTTTCTTTATCTTTACCCCGCTGTTTCCACTTTCGGCAGGAGGCCCCGGACATAGATCCCGCCGGAAGTGAAGGACCGACCCCAACCGCTCGCTCCCGAGGTGCCAAGGCCGCAGAGCCAAAGCCCGGAGCCCACAACCAAGTGCAAGCGCTCCGGGGAAACAACCTTCGCCTCCGAAGAAGGATGCCCCAGGGAAGGAGCCCCCGGCCGCCAGTCGGGATATCCCGACTGGCAACCAATCAACGGCCGGGAAACCTCAGACCGCGGCTCGAGTGCACCGACTGAGGGCCACTCGGCGCGAAGTCAGAAGAAGGAGGCCAGCCGGGCCGCTCCACCTAAGCAGGCGGCCGCCGAAACCGGTGAGATTTGCTTCAAAGTACTCTTTTGCTCTTTCAGTTTGAATCTTTCATGTCTTCATTTGTCCTTCTTGTTTGCCGCCCACGGTGGAAGAGATCCCGTGTTGCGATCCTTCCGAAACACGGGTTCCCCGATCAGATCGAGTGGCGGGACGTGGAAGGCGAGAGGCGTGGCATCATCCCGGATCGGCAAGCCGAGAAAGATGAAAGGGATGCCCTTGTCGAGAGCCTGAACGAGGTGACCCGGCTGCTCAACGTAAGCCTTCGTCTTTCTCTTTAATTGTATTATCATTATCTTTCAGTCGGTCACTCTTCTGCTTGCGCGCGTAGAAGGAGTATTGCCGCTCCATGGCAAAATCTGAGGTGCTGGAGAAGTTGGTTCCCCACCTGAACTCCTTAGAGGACGTTCAGCGACAGCTGAAGGCCACTCGGGAGGAGGCCGCGTCAAGGGAGGCGGCTTTAAGGAGGGAGATCGCAGAGCTTCGGGAGGCGAACCTCGACCTCCGAGGATCAATCGGAAGTAAGCCTGTCTCCCCAAATTTCTTCATGATTCCCATGTTGATTTCGGTTGTTGACGATCTTCTTTTGTCGCAGAAAATTCTTCTGAGGTCCATTCGCTTCAAGTCCGGCTAGAGGCGGTCGCCTCGATAAAGCCGAGATGGAGGCCGAGTTTGAAGGTAAGCCTCTTTGGAGTAAAACTTCTTGCGCTGCTTCGTCTCCGAGTGCTTTGAATGATCCGGAGCTTTTGGCAGCTTACAAGGTAAAGACCCGAGCCCAATACGACGTCTTGCTTGGGCGGGTCAAACAAAGCGACGAGATCCGGGAAGAGGTCGCTAATGCCGCTATGCTGATCTTGGTGTCCTTATTCGATCAAGGAGTCGGGGCCGTCGTTGGAGCCGGTGGAAATATTCGACAAGCTGCGGGCGGCTCCCGACCGGCACCGGCCAACATCACCGGCGGCCAACATGGGGGCTGGTCCGGCTCTTGCACGACAAGTCCTCTACCCCGACCGGATATCCACTCGGTGGGAAGGCTTTGCGACGGAACGACCGACGAGCGTGCCTTGGACATGCCGAGTGAGGCGCAGAGGCGGCGAAGAAAATATCCCTTGATGTAGTAAACAATGTCAAGATTTGATTTGTCTTTCGACTTTGTTTTGTAAATGTCGATAACCGTAATGTTCGATATAGAACTTGTGATATTTTTAGTTTATTTATGTTAATGCCTTGATCCGAGCTTTTGCATGAAATTTCTTAAGTAGTTTTCGTCTGGCTGTCATCAAGCCTAGGCTCGATTAGGTCATCGGAAAACTCTCAGTCCTTAGACACTGAGCTCGAATCAAAGGACATTAAACAATGATAAACCAAATTATGCACAAAAGTTGATGAGGAAAACTTGAGCTTTATTGACATGTGTACAGCCCCCGACTGCTAACTCAAGAAGTCATCTTGCTTGAGGTTGGCAGTCAAGGAAAACATGAGGCCTTAGCCGAATTAGGCATAAAATCGTCGAAGATGCTCGATGCTCCAGGAGTTCTCCACCATGGACCCATCTTCACGCTTTAACCGGTATGCACCGGGCCGAGTCACTTCAGCGATTATGTACGGTCCCTCCCATAAGGGAGATAACTTGTGTCGGTCTTTGGTGGTCTGGATTTTGCGTAGAACGAGGTCGCCAACAATGAAAGCTCATGCTCACACGTTGCGGCTGTGGTATCTTCTGAGCCCTTGAAGGTATTTGGCCGACTGGATGAGGGCTGCCTCATGGGCCTCTTCTAATCGGGTGAGGTCATCCACTCGGTCAGGGTCGTAGCGTTCATCGTTGAAGCTGCGGACCCGGAGGGATTCATATTCCATCTCGTTTGGCAACACGGCTTCTGCGCCATAGACCAAAAAGAAAGGAGTTTGGCCGGTAGCCCGACTGGATGTGGTCCGCAGTGACCATAAAACCGAGGGAAGTTCTTGGACCCACTTGCCAGCGTAAGGGTTTAGGCGGTCGAAAACGCGGGCCTTTATTCCTTCGAGGACCATGCCGTTGGCTCGCTCGACTTGTCCATTGCTTTTGTGATGAGCTACTGATGCGTAGCAGATCTTGATTCCGAAATCTTCGCAGAATTCCTTGAAGATGCCTCCCGTGAATTGAGTCCCGTTGTCAGTTATGATTCTGTTTGGGATGCCGAAGCGGTGCACGATGTTGAGGAAGAAATCCCGTGCTTTATCAGCAGTAATTGTGGCAACCGGCTTGGCCTCGATCCACTTGGAGAACTTGTCGATTGCGACGAAGAGGTGTGTAAATCCTCCTGGAGCTTTTTGAAAGGGCCAACCATGTCCAGCCCCATACCGCGAACGGCCAAGAAAGTGGAATTGTTTGAAGCTCCCGGGCCGGGACATGGCTTTGTCGGGCGAAAACGGCAGCCTTCGCAGGTTCATACGACTTTATCCGCGTCGGAGACCGCGGTATGCCGAAGAAACCTTGCCTGTAGGCTTTGCCGACTAGAGTGCGTGCTGCCGCGTGGCTTCCGCATATGCCCGAGTTGATGTCTTGGAGTAGTTGTCTTCCTTCCTCGGGTGTGATGCACCTCATTAGAATTCCGGAGGGGCTTATCTTGTATAGATCGGAGTCAACCATGACATATGCTTGGCAACGACGCCGACGCATTCTCGCTTCATCCCGGCCATCCGGCTCTTCTTGAGTTAAGAATTTGATGAGCGGCGTCCTCCGGTCGGTATCGGTCATGGCGACTTCGTTCGTGGTTTGTTCGTTGGGAGTTGTCTTTGCCGTGATGGTTGGTTCGTAGAGATGTTCGATAAAGACGTCGTTGGGGCAGCTTCGCGCTTAGATCCGAACCGTGCGGCTCATCGGCCTTCGTTGTTATGTCTCGGGACATGTGAGAGTTCGAGCCCGTCAAACTTGTCCTCAAGCTTGCGGACCTCCCGCCGTAGGCCTCCATGGTGTCGTTTAGGCAGGGACCCGCCTTTCATCACTTGATTGACGACCACTGGGAGTCGCCTTTCACAATAAGCCGACGTATCCCGAGTGAAACCGCGAGGCGCGATCCATGTAGAAGAGCTTCGTACTCGGCAACGTTGTGTGAGGCGGAGAAGTGGAGGTGAAGGACATATCTTAGCCTTTCCCCGTCGGGAGATCAGCACGACTCCCGCTCCCAAGCCGGTGATTCTCTTTGATCCGTCGAAGTGCATGGTCCAAGTGTTGGAGGTCTTCCCGAGGCACGTTCTCTTGCCGTTCGGTCCACTCGGCCAGAAATCCGCCAAGGCTTGTGACTTTATGGACGTCCTTGCCTTAAAAGTCAAGTCCAGGGCATCGCTCTAGGGCCCACTTGGCGATGCGTCCGGTTGCCTCGCGGTTGTGGATGACATCGCCGAGTGGGAAAGAGGTGACGATGGTGACCGAGTGACCCCAAAATAGTGTGCCAATTTCCTCGCGGTTATTAGAACACCATAGAGCAGTTTTTGTACCTGAGGGTAGCGAATTTTGGCTCCTGCCAATACTTCGCTAACAAAGTAGATTGGCCTTTGAATCTTTCGAGCCCGTCCTTCTTCTTCGCGTTCGACCACAAGGACCGTACTAACCACTTGGTGAGTGGCTGAAACGCATGCAGCCAGAGAGGTTCCCGGGGTTGAGGCGAGGCCAGACGGGTGGCGTTGTAAGGAACTCTTTGAAATCTTCAAAGGCTTTGTTGGCTTCCGCGGTCCACCGGAAGTCGTCTGTCTTCTTTAGCGATCGAAGAACGGCATGCCTCGTTCGCCGAGTCGGATATGAAATGGCTTAGTGCCGCCATGCAGCCAGTGAGCTTCGAACGTCTTTCGGTTACTCGGGGTTTCATGTTTAAGATGGCGTTGATCTTTTCTGGATTTGCTTCAATGCCGCGATGTGACACCATGAAGCCGAGCAGTTTGCCTGATGGAACACCGAAAGTGCACTTCTCCGGGTTTAACTTCATTTTGAAGGCCCGGATGTTCGCAAAGGTTTCTTCTAAGTCGGCAATCAGGTCTTCTTTCGCTTGGTCTTGATGACAACGTCGTCGACATAAGCTTCAACGTTCTTGCCGATCGCGTCTGGAAACATCTTTGGATCATGCGTTGGTATGTGGCTCCGGCGTTCTTCAGCCGAAAGGCATGGTGATGTAGCAAGAGGGCCCCAAACGGCGTGATGAACGATGTCTTCAGCAATGGATTCTTTTAAGTTGATCTCGTGATAGCCCGAGTAATGTCCAGAAACTCAAGAGTTGGCGCGGCTGTTGAGTCGACGACTTGGTCGATACGAGGCAGCCCGAACGGATCTTTGGGGCAGGCTTTGTTGAGGTCGGTATAGTCAACGCACATGCGCCATTGCCCCGTCTTCTTGCGGATCAGGACTGGGTTGGCTAACCAGTAGGGATGGAGGACTTCTTTAATGAAGCCGGCAGCCAAGAGCTTTGTGAGTTCTTCTTTGGTAGCGTCTTTTCGATCCTGTGCAAATCTACGTAATCGTTGTTTTATCGGTTTGGCGTCATCTTTGACGTTCAAAGAGTGCTCGATCACTTCCCTAGGAATTCCAGGCATATCGGATGGTTTCCAAGCAAAAACGTCTTTATTATTTTGGAGGAAGGTGACGAGCGTGCTTTCCTATTTGGGATCTAGGTCAGCGCCGATTACAGCAGTTTCGAGGGATCCAACGGATCAAGGGAGATCTTCTTGGTCTTGGCGTCGCCGGATCCTGATTTGGCTATCTTCTTCGCGGGGACTTCGCCCTCTGCCGAAGTTGATGCAGCCAATCGGACTTCTTGTTGGCCACGTAGTCTCTCGCGAGATTGGGCCATGTCGCAGCTCTCCTTATCGCAGTGAAGGCTTGCTTTACGTCGCGTGAAGAGTGATGACGCCGTTGGGACCCGCATCTTCATGCGAGGTAGGTGTAGTGAGGGATCGCCATGAACTTGGCAAGCGCAGGCCTTCCGATGATGGCGTGATATGCTGTTTCGAAGTCGGCCACCTCAAAGGTGACGTTCTCCGTTCGGAAGTTCTCTCGGGCTCCGAAGGTGACTGGGAGGGAGATATGCCCGAGTGGTGTAGAAGATAGCCCGGGATAACTCCGTGGAAGGGGGCTGAGCTTGCCTTTAGTTCGGCCCTCGGGATCCGCATCTCATCCATGGTCTTGGCAAACAGATGTTGAGGGCGCCGCCCCCATCGATGAGGACGCGCTTAAGCCTGATGTTGCGGACCACGGGGTCCAGGACGAGTGGATAGCGCCCCGGGTGAACCACTCGGTCAGGATGATCCGAGCGGTCAAAGGTGATGGCCACTTCCGACCATCGCAGATATTGAGGGACTTCGGGTTGAGCCGCGTTGACCTCCCGGCCGCTAGCTTTTGTTTCCTCTTGGACTCATAGGCTAGCGGACCTCCGAAGATGTGGTTGAGCTCCTCCACCGGGTCTTGAAAAGGTTCGGCATTTTCAGCCGCGTTGTTCTTTTTGGCGCCAAACGGGCCAGCCTCGTCGCCGGCTTCTTGTTGAGTGCGCCGCGTCTGTTCGGCGAACCGCTTGTAGATAAAGCATCCTTCGCCGCGTGCTTATGATTCGGATGATGGGTGCACCGGGCGTTCATGATGGCGTCGTAGGCGGCGACTCGGGACGGCGTTGAGTGTTGGAGGTTGCGGCGACTAGGTCCTCAGATCGGCGCTTGCGATCTTTCTGGCCCTGGTTGCCGTTGTTGCCGCCATCCTTCTTAGGATTACGGCTTCCTCCCGCTTGCTTGTCCTCCCTTCTATCGGGCCGGTCTTGACGGGCGGCCTTAATGGCGTCATTGGATTTGGCGTATGAGTTCGCCGTCTCGAACATTTGCTTTACCGTCTTCGGTGGTTTGCGCCCGAACTTCCAAATGAGCAGCTCATCACGGACTCCCTTCTGGAAGGCGGCGATGATGATGTCATCGGTGATGTTCGGGATCTTGTTGCGCTTCTCAGAGAAACGACGAATGTAATCCTTCAGACCTCTCGAATGTAATCCTTCAGACCTCTCGAATGTCCGGCTTTTGGATGACGTTGTATAGGTCGAAGTGCGTGTCGGGCCTCTCGAAGGTACCTTGGAAGTTGGCGATGAAGTGGTCCCTCAGCTCGCTCCACGAGCCGATTGAGCCTCTTGGCAGGCTCGTGAGCCAATTTCTGGTTGAGTTTGCGAGGGCCACAGGCAGGTAATTGGCCATAGCCTTGTTGTCGCCACCTGCAGCTCGGATGGCAAGGGTGTATACGGTTAGCCAAGATTCAGGGTCGGTCTTGCCATCATACCTTTCAATCCCTGTGGGTTTAAACCCACTCGGCCAATGCACTCGGCGGAGCTCCCGAGTGAAGGCCGGTACTCCATCGTCGCCGCTATCGGGTGATCCCCTCCGATCTTCCCGAGTGCGTCGGTCGCGCTCCCGGTAGCGGCGATCGAGGACTTCCCGCGCATCACTCGGCGGGGTCTTCGGCTGATCTGGTCGGGTAGCCGGAGCTATTGCGGCGGACGCGGTGGTGGATGGGTGGACGTCCGTGTCGTTTGTCGCGGAGTCGGCCGTTTGCTCTCGGTACTTCGTGTAGACTCGCGGCGTGGGCCTCCTGGCCTTGCCGTCGACCGGTCTGGCTCGGGCCTCTTATAGTCTCCTGACCTTAGAGGCGGAAGCTGGCTCTTGTCTGGCGTCTCGGCCACGGATTCAGTCGGCCTTCGTGCCGAGGTGGTGGGGTGGCCGTTGCGTGGCGGCGACGATGGTCTTGATCTTGTCGAGTATAGGAGTCACGTTGGCGGTGCCGTCTCCATGACGGTGTCCAAGAGTGTAAGCGCGGCAACCACGTTCGCTGCGGCGTTTGGAAAATGTTGGTGTTGCGGACCCGTATTTGGAGGATGGCTTCCTGGGCAGATCGTCCCGCTGCACGTAGGTCCTGCTTCCTCTTATCGGCCTCGTCCTTGCGTTGTTTCTCTTCTTCGGCTGTCTTGCGCTCGAGCTCCACCCCCGGCTCGCTCTTCTTCAGCAAGCCTTCGGCCATGGCTGAGTCGGACTCGTCCGGCTCGGCCATGAGGACATCAAAGCACTTCGGCTCACAGTCCATGTGGCGATCGGAGTTGTCGGCTTCGTCGAAGGGATGCCATAGAGGTTGTCGGCCGGCGGAGCCGAGGTATCCATTGAGCTCCGAAGATGAGCGGAGCCGAATGATGGGAGGATGACGGCGACCTCCCTTGATCTGGGTAACCCGGATCCGGATCGTTCCCCCGAGCCGAGCTTGGGGTGTGGGCTCCTCCGAGTGGGTCGCCGCCGACTGGGAGAGAAGTTTGCTGAAAATCTCGGCGATGTTTGGTAACCCAAACGGCACTGAGAGGTCTTCATCTGAGTAGATCGCTTCCGTCGGGGAGGCGAGGAGATTGGCGCAGATTTCGGCGGTATTCGGTAATCCGAATGGTGCCGAGTGAAGTCCGTCGTCGGAGAAAGTAGATTGCATCTTGGTCTTCAAGACGTCGTTGTAGATCGTGGCGCTGTTCGAAAGTCCGAACGGTGTCGAGTGGATTTCTCCCACCGACTGGTCCGAATCCGAGTCGAAGGAGAAATCGTCGATGAAGTTGGCGGCGAAGTCGCCGAGTCTTGAAGGAGATCCCATCACGCTTGTCGGTGATATTGTCGAAAAAGTCTCGACGCGTGCCCCTACCTGGCGCGCCAACTGTCGAAACTTGGTTTCGGCAATATGATTTCTGGGGTCGCAGTCAAGATCGCCAAGCACAATGGGTTAGAAGAAGAAGAAGATTTAGACAGGTTCAGCCCTCTCGTGAGGTAATACCCTACTCTGTTTCGGTGGATTCGATCCGCCGAGTGTCTTTATTGATCTCGTGATCTAAGGCTCAAAGCTTAAAGCTGATCTAACATAGGATATCCCTCAAGGGACGCCCCTTACCTCCCTTATATAGTCTTGGGAGGAGGGCTTACAGATCGGAAACCCTTTCTTACTCTAAGTTGGTTTCCTCAATCTTACCAAACCGTGACTATAGGCCGATTGCCTTATCTCTATCGGCAATCGTAATACCCAAGTCATGTTCGGCTTACAGATATAGCAGGCGCAATCCATCCCTACCTCCAGTCGGATAAGCTTGCCATGTAGATACCCAATTGCCATAATCTCCACAGCTGATGACAATCACACTGGCCGACGTGTACATGATGACCGGGCTGGACATCGAGTCGTCGGCTAACCCCAGCAGCTTGAGCCGAAAGGGCAGCATCAGTTCAAAACCAAGGCCATCGGCGGGTGGAGCGGCTTCATCGCCCAAAACATGAAGGACAGATCAGTCGGCCACAGGGAGCACGTCGCGTTCTTGATGATGTGGCTTGAAAAATTTTTGTTCTGTGGATCGAGCTGCGGGCTGACCGCCAACTGGCAGTGTCGTAGCCGAAGTCCTGGCCGACGGGGGCAAACTTGCGCTGGGAAAATACCTCCTCGGCTATTTATATCAGATGTTGCACCAGGCCGCCGCAAAAATATCCGCCAACGCTCCAATCAACACCGGCGGCCCCTGGTGGCTTCTACAGATCTGGCTGGTGCTGGCGACCCAAAAGATAGCCGGTCGGCTCCCTCTGACAGCAGCTGTATTCGCAAGGCTGGAGCCGATCGAGGATGAAGACGAAAACCAGATCACCACCACGCGATGCATGAGCTACGGAGAAGCAAGCAGTTGCTCATGCGGGCTCGAGGCAATCGGCCGATCCACGGCCAAATGGTTCATCGCCCTCTACGACAGTCGTCTCGCGAGAATCGCGCCCGGTACTTTTACTGGGACTGGGACCGTTCGAGTTGCCGGCCGACTTCAATTGGGAAGATGTCAACTCAGCCGACAACCCGAGGTGCGTGGAGCTGTTCATCGCCGCCCGTCCCCGCATATTGCCGACCGGGATCCACCAGGCCGATCGGTGGCCAAGAGCTACGAGTTCTATTACCCGGTGTCAGCGGCGAGGCACTTCGGTCTTGGGTAGCTGCCCATCGGCTTCTTTTACGCCGATAAGATTGAGACGAGGGGAGTGGTAAGCCAGGACTTGATAATGGATCGGCTGCTGAATATAGCCGGCCCTCCCCTCGACGACGTCGGCGTGATGACACTGGCGCTGAGGAAAAGTGCCGCTTACAACCAATGGTGGACTGAAATCAAGCGCCATATCTTCCACCAGCGGTCGTTTTGTTACGTCGACCTCCTCCTGCCTGAGGAGATCCCCTTGGTAAGCTTTAAGTCCCAAATGATTTTCTTCCTCTTATCATCGGCTGATATAGCCAATTAACATTTGCCCTCTGATTTGCAGGAGACGGAGACGGAGCGGCCGACGGTGAGTGATTCCAGGCACCCCATCGAATACCGTCTAGGTGTTCTCAACAGGGACGGCCTCGCTCCGTCGGCCATCGGCTGGGGAGCGTCGAAGCTGGCGTCATTGCTACAAGGGCAGGTGCGCAAGCCGATTGCCCAGAAGAAAAGGGCTGCACCACTCACACAGCCGTCGGCTGCGCCTGCCCCCAAGAAGCTGAAAGAGAAGAAACCGGCAGCGCCAGCCGATAGCCTCCCCCCTTGGACCCGGCCATCGTGCAGTTCCTCGACGCCGTCGCTAGCGAGGAAATGCCGGCGGCTATTGGAGCGGCGGCCGAACCCGGGAGCTCGAGCCATGAGTCGGTCAATGCTCCAGCCGACGTCCCGTCGGTCCCAAGTCCGCCAGCGAAATATCGGCCGGTAAGCCCTCACTTTACCAAATTTGGCTTCACGATGATATCACTTGCATCTGACTGAACCATTCTTTTCAGGTCAAGAAATTGGCCGGCCACACTCCACGTCCTGTGCCATTGCTAATCATCTCTTGCACCTTGATTTGTAGAAATTAGCCGACTCGACTGCTAACTCTTCTTTTGCAGCCCCCACAATCCCCATCGGCTGCCCCCCAGGCGTCCAGTGAGCACGCTGAGGCTACCGCGGGCGGCGGCAACGACGCCGATGAAGAGGCCCCGATGGCTGCAGGCGGTGAACCAGCTGAGCCGATCGCTCCAACCTCGGTGCCCACGGTAAGCCGACTGAATTTGATGATCGGCTTTATCAGCTCAATATCTTCTTGATCATCTTCCTCTTTGCAGAACATAGCCGACCTCCTCAATTTTGACCTGTTGGAGTTCGAGGAGTTTGGCAAAATCGGCGGAGAGGCGTTGGTGACGCCGGCTGAGGACCTGAGGGCCACCCTAGCCGACATCGGCAACCGACTGGAGGCCTCGCTGGATGCGCTGGTGGTTGACAGTGGTTTGATACGTGCGCGTTTCAAAGAAATTCAAGGCCAGCTGCCGGAAGCTCTAGCCGACGCCATTGTGCTGGCCACCTTCATGGAAGCCCACCAGCTCAAGTACGAACGGGCACGGCAGCGGATAGCCGATCTCCGCGAGAACCAGGCACGGTCGGCCACCCTCCAGTCGACCAAGGAACGCCATTGAGAGCCGGAAAGCTACCTTCGACCGCCTGAAGACGGAACCGGCGGCCAAGCTCGAGCAACTCCTTGCACGCCAAGATCAGCTGATGGCCGGTCTCGTTCAAGTCACGAACGAGATCGATGTCCATAAGGAGTACATGGCTGGTTTGCCGGCCGAGATCGAAGCTCAACGCCAAGGCATCAAGGTCGGCTGGTGAAGGGCATCCGGCCGGTGGCAGGGTCCGAGGCCGACAACGTCAGGGCCATTGAAGAGGTAGACCAGATCAGGTGAATGGCGCTATCGGCCATAGGTAATTTCTTAAAATAATGAGCTTGTAATATTCTAACATTCTGAAATCGGCTACTGCCTCTTGTATTATACTTGTCATACTTTTGTGCTGGGATTGGACCTTAATCGCTTCACTCGTACTTGTAATCGGCTTTGACTTTGTGTAATATAGTTTATCAATCTTTCGCCGTTGTGCTTGTAGATAAGATCGGCTTTCGGCCGCGCGTAGTGTCTTGAATCACTCATGCCGAAATCGGCCCTAGCCGCCCGTATCGCTTCATGTTGCCGATTCCGAGACCGCACCACAACCGTTGGCGTCAGCGCTTGAATTACGACCGTCGATCCAAATCACTTCCAATGCTTTTATTTGGACTGCCGATTACGAGGCTTAAAAGTTTCAAAAATCTTTCAAAAATCCTGACACCCAATTTTGCAATCGGCTCGTGTACGTATATGCCCCCAAGTTTTGTTGATAGCTTCGGTGTCGACAAAATTGTGAGTTCGAGTCGTTCGCGCATCATTGCCGTCCCTATCGGCCAATCATTAGCCGATCGTGGAAAACTTAGCAAAAAAACGTTGCATAAAAATGCCTAAAGGCGATGCCTTGTTAAAGCAAGACATCGGCTGTAGTAAATCGGCTTAAGCAACCAGAGCCGAATCACGAGTTGATCCATACGCTTGGGTGATATTTCTTCAGGTATTTTCCATTAAGAGCCCTTCCAAATACTTCTCCGTCCAACCCTTTTAACATGTAAGCTCCTTTAGAGACGCATTTGTGGATCTTGAAAGGCCCTTCCCAATTTGGTGACCACTTGCCGAATATGTTTTCTCTAGATCCAATTGGCAGTATCAATTTCCAAACGAGTTCGTCTTCCTCAAAAGATTTGGGCACCACCTTTTTATTATAATGTCTGGCTACTCGTTCTTTATCCTTTGTGACTTTTTCCAAGGCCCTCATCTTGGATAAAACTAAATATTCTGATTCGTCCACCATCAAGTGATAATAATCGTCGGCTGTGAGTTGATCCTGTAGCTGAATGCGCCTTGAGCTGACGACACTTTCCCATGGCAGCACTGCCTCATGTCCGTAGACCAGCTTGTACGGAGGGACTTGAATTGACCCGTGGCATGCCATCCGATATGCCCATAGTGATTCAGCTAATCGGTTGTGCCACTGTTTAGGGTGCTCAGAGATCTTTCTTTTAATCAATTTGATCAAACTTTTGTTTGAGGCCTCGGCTTGTCCGTTGGCTTGTGCGTAGTACAGCGAAGAATTAAGAAGCTTGATCTCCATGCCGTCGGCAAACTGAACAAATTCGTTCGATACAAAGATAGATCCCTGGTCTATTGTTATTGTTTGTGGAACGCCAAATCGGTAGATGATATATTCTTTGACAAACTCGATTGCATCCTTAGAATCCACTTTTCTGAGGGAATCGCCTCCACCCACTTTGTGAAGTAATCTGTCGCCACCAGGAAAAATTTGTGTCCTTTGCTTGACGGTGGATTGATCTCGGCCAATCAAATCAATGCCCCATCCTCCGAACGGCCACGGCTTAATAATTGGGTTCATGCCGTGCCGGTGCTTGTTGTATGGCGCCAAACTTCGACAATCCGGCAGCCCTTGTAATACTTGAAACAATCCTCCAAAGATCGTCGCCGTAAATACCGCTCGGCGGCAGCCACTTCATTTTGTGGGTCGATTGATGTGTGCCACAGATTCCTTCATGCACTTCTCCGATGGCCACTGTAGCCTGATCGGCTCCCAAGCACTTGAGTAGCACGCCGTCAATCGTTCGATAGTACAGATCTTCATCGAGCAACACGTATCGCAATGCCTTGTATCGTAGCTTCCTTGTAGCCGATTGAGAGGGGTTTTTGAGATAGTTGTAGACTTCAAACCTCCAATCATCGGCTGTGATGGCGGCAACGTCTATGTCGATTTCTTTCGGCATCGGCCGATAGCCCGATGCCCCCTAAGCCAAGTCATTGGCCTCTCGAGTTCCGCTCTCTAGGGATATGTTTCAAAGTAACCAGCCGTAAACCGTCCATTAGTTCCGGCATTGCCATATAATAGACCATCAGCGTGTCGCTTTTGCATTCATATTCTCCTGATAATTGGTTGATGACCAACAATGAATCTCCCATTATTTCGATGGCATCGGCTTCAACTTCCTTGAGTATATGTAATCCTTTAAGGACAGCTTCGTATTCGGCTTGGTTGTTTGTAGCGTGGGGGTTGATGGCAAAAGCAAACTCGAAGCTTGCCCCCTGGGAGAAATAATGACCAAGCCGATGCCACAGCCGTTGGTGCAAACCGAGCCGTCGAACGTCAGAGTCCAAGGCATAATTTCCACTGAGCCGATTGAGTCGTTTCTGTGCTCCACAATGAAATCGGCTATGGCTTGCCCCTTGACTGCCCTTGGTGCCTGATACCTAAGATCGAATTCTGTTAGCGCGAAAATCCACTTCCCAATTCTTCCTTTGAGCACTGGAGCCGATAGCATATACTTAACTACATCGGCTTTGCAGATTACTGTGCACTCGTTGGATAGCAGATAGTGCCTTAACTTCGTACATGAAAAATAGAGGCATAGGCATAGCTTCTCCGGTGAATACCTCGTCTCGCGTCTAGCAACCGTACCGAGATAGAAGATGGCCTTTTCGTTGCCGTTGACCTCTTGGATTAGGACGGAGCCGATTGATTTATCATCGCCTAATAGGTACAGTTTGAACGGTATTCCCTTTTGTGGAGGCATTAGAACTGGAGGGGAACTCAGATAATCTTTTATGTTGTCTAACGCCCTTTGCTGTTCTGCCCCCCATGTGAATGTTTGATCAGCTTTTAGTCGAAGCAGTGGTGTGAATGGCTCCATCTTTTCGAGAGATTGGCTATGAACCGTCGATGAAGTTTATCTTGCCGATCAATGATTGGAGTTGTTTTTTGTCCTTCGGAGGTTGAATTGTCTTGATAGCATTTATGCTTCTTGGTGTAACTTCAATTCCTCTTTCATGGACAAGAAATCCCAAGAATTGCCCGGCCGATACGCCGAACGCGCACTTAAGCGGATTCATCTTAGGATCGTACTTCCTCGTCCATTCTAACACTTGTCTCGATCGGCTATGTGGCCTTCTATATCCCTTGACTTGACAACCACGTTGTCAATGTATATCTCTACTAGCGAGCGAGATCATGTCGTGAAAGATGTAATTCATGGCCCATTGATATGTTGCCCCGGACTTTTCAAGCCGAATGTCATTACTACCCATTCGTACAAGCCGATTGCGCCGGACATCGAAAAGCGGTCTTGTGGATGTCTTCGTCGGCCATGAATATTTGATTATACCCTGCATTGCCATCTATGAAACTGATAATTTTGTGACCTGAAGCAGCATCGACAAGCAGATCGGCTATCGGCATTGGGTATTCGTCTTTAGGGGTTGCCTTGTTTAGATCTCTGAAATCGATGCACACCCTAAGTTTACCATTTTTCTTCAACACTGGGACGATGTTTGAGACCCACTCGGCATATCGACAAGGCCGAATGAATCCCGCGTCGTATAGCCAAGTGATTTCGGCTTTAATTGTGTCGTACATATCGGCCTAAAACCTCCGGGAGGCTGTTTGAACGCCAATAGCCCGCCTTAATTGGCGCTGATGGACCACTATTGATCGGCCGAGGCCGGGCATCTCAAGTACTTCCAAGCAAAACAATCTTTATATTCTTTTAACAACTCAATAAGCTGGGATCTACAATGAGGAGACAGATTTTTGCTAATGTACGTCGGCCTCGGCTTATCACCAGAGCCGATGTCAACTTCCTCTAATACGTCGGCCGACGTGAAACCTTGCCCTAGCATGCCATCGTCTTCGTCCGCGGTGTCCATGCCAAAAACGCTTGAGCCCTCCACCATGTCTTGTTCAATGCAGCAGCTGCAGCTCGTCATTTCCAATCGGCTGTATTGTGGAATTGGACACATTTAGAAAATCGGCTTGCCAGATTTTCTCGGATAAACAATCGATGCCTTCGATTTCCCAAAGCGGCAAATCGGCACTGACGACACTAACTGACCTGTCGGCTGGCACGATCTCGATCTTGTCGCCGTCCCATTGGATCAGGCTCTGATGCATTGTAGAAGGGATGCAGCAGTTAGCATGTATCCAGTCCCTTCCGGCAAGCAGGCCGTAAGACCCCTTCCCGTCGATGACAAAGAACGTTGTGGGCACGGTCTTATTGCCGATGGTCGGTTCAACGTTGAGGAAGCCCTTGGTTTCCGATGGGTTGCCGCTGAAGTCTTTGAGCACCATGTTGGTTTTTATCAGTCTTCGGCTCCCTTGCCTAGTTTCTGAATGTTGCGTAAGGCATGAGGTTGACCGTAGCTCCCCATCAACTAGCATTATGGAAATCGGCTTGCCGTTGACGAATCCTTTCACGTACAACGGCTTTAAGTGCCGATTTTGGTTCCCTCGGGTTTGTCGAAGACACACTGTCCAGTGAGATTGCCGCTTTGCGGTGTCATCCTCAATGGTGTCCGCATCGGCTTCAAGAGCGCGTGAACTCGGGCGGGCAAGACGAACACCATGTTAACCGATGCGAAATTTTGCCTTTCCTTTGGCTGCCCTCCGGCTCGACCGGACGGGCTTTCCTTGGCTTGCTCTTCGTCGGCTATGGCAGCTTTCTCTTTGGGTACCCATCGCCTTTTGATTTTGCCCGGCTGCGGCTGTTCGTGGATCATTTTGCTGAACTTCGTCTTCTCTCCCTTCACGCTTAAGCCGTTGAACCCTTCTTTTTCTCGCGTCTTTGTGAAGAGATCGGGACGGGCACCATTGGGGGTTGGCCGATTCCTCATCGTCGGCCTCTTCATCATCGCGGTTGTAGCCATCGTGGTTTTTGTCAACGAAGAAGTCTTGGTGGATCGGGTCGAGCGATCATGGGCACCGCCGCCTTTGGTTTAGCCGAACGGCCTGGGACGAACCGGGTTGGGCTTGCGGCCATGAGTTCTGTGCCCGCCGTCACGGCGATCGTTGCATGCCGGGCAATCGTCCAGTGTTGGTAGTCTCATACCGGATTCCCAGCAGACATGAAAAAATCACAATGCCAATGCGGATCGGCATTTTTGCGATTTGCCTGCACCGACGGCTTTGGGTATTCGGCTCGCGCGACGAGATGCTTCATTGTAAGCTTCTTCGCCTATGGGGCGGTCGCGACGACAGTGTCGGCTGCGTTCGTGGATCGGCCATCGATTAGCCGATCGATGGCCGGGCGCACCATATTAAGTGGCGCGGCGTGACATCCAATCTGCTCGTCTTACGCCTTGACCCCGATCGATGTATTGACTAAGCCGTGCGCCATTACGTTACGTCGATCGGCTTACAGGGACCGGCTTGGACCGTGTTGGCCGGGAAAGGATTACCGTCTACTTTCATCGTCCAGATTTGAATCGGCGAACTTCAGCTTCCCAGCCTCAATCGCCGATGGATTTGCAGTCGTTGGTGGCGTGGGATGTGGAGTTGTGCCACTTGCAATATTTCTTTTTCTTCAATTCTTCGGCCAACGGGATCACGTGATTTTCAGGCAAATGAATCTGCTTCTCCTTGAGCAGCAAGTCGAAGATCCTATCGGCCTTGGTGATGTTGAAATCGTATCATTCTTCCTTGGCCGTCTTGGCGGCCATTGGCGGACGATGGCCTTTTTGTTCTTGGCCCATTCGGCCTGTAGCCATACTGCGTCATCATCGTCGGACTCGTAGTCGATTCAACGATGACCTAAGTTATATTTTTGATGGCCTTCTGGTGTCTTGGAATCGCTGCTCGTGGGCCGTCACCTTGCGCCAAGCGGGCTAAGCTGTCAAAGTCCTGCGCAGAGAATCGCTCTCGGATCAGAGCGATCAAACCATGAAATGCCAAATCGGCCAGCTGGGCGTCCGATAGCACCAGGCTGTAGCATCGGTTCCTCATCTATCTAAAGCGTTGGATGTATTCTTGGACCGATTCATTGTGTTTTGCCCGATGCTTGGTGAGGTCCGACAACTTCATCTCGTGGTTGCTTGGAGTAGAAGTAGTCTGTGGAATTGTTTTTCAAGATCGGCCCAGCTACGAATTGAGTTGTAGGGCAATGAGGAGAACCAAGTAAAATCCGATCCGAAAGAGAAAGAGGGAACAATCGGACTCTCAAGGCGTCCGTAGCCGATGCTTCGCCGCACCGTGCCAAGAATCGGCTAACATGCTCGTAAGTTGAAACGTTGTCCGCCCGAGAACTTTGAAAAATGGGAACTTGTATCGGTTGGGCAATGGAATCCGCTCGAAGTGCTCGGATAGGGTACCGATAAATGTTCCTTGAGTCTTTTGGCTTGAGGCCGAATTGATCGCACATGACATCCGCAATCGATCGGCCCTGGTTCGGGTTGTCTTCTTGTATCGGCTATCACACGGCGCGGGTGCTTGGCCGATACAATGGTGGTGTGCGAGGCCTATAATGATGATCTTGTGGCACCTCCTTGGTACCGGTAGTGATGATCGGGAGGCGGCCGATGCGCCGGTGGTGGCGTTGGTGGTCCTGAAATGGTTGTCCGCCACCGGCGTTATGCCGTCTGTTTGATCAATCCGCCCGACCGCCGATTGTCGTTGAACATATTAGCAATCGATCTTGGGCAGGGCCGTTGGTTCAGCATAGTAACTACCGGCCTTATAGCTGATTCACTGATTGGGCCGACCGAGGACTCCTCCCGACGGCCCTTGTTGTGCTAGTGGTGGGATCGGTCGATTCTATGTGACCGCCGTCCCGTAACTGGGAAATTGGCCATGCGAAATACGTCGGCCCTCGTTGCAGTGATCGGCTATCTTGGCGTCGACCACGTGGCGATCATGTTATTGAGAGTGTTGATAGAATGCTACTTTGATTGACTAACAGCGTGATGGACGGCCGAGTTGATCCGATCTTGTAGAGAGCATAGAGTCGAATCGTCCTGTTCCTATGTCGGCTCCTCCGTCTTCGTTTGCCTTTTGTCTCACCGGAGGAGGATGCCTTAAGGTCGTTCATGCTGAACTTATATTTTTGATGCATGGCCCCAGATCTTGTTTGGGTGAAAGATTGCAAGTAGTTAGCCTGGAGCTCTTCCACCATCTTCTTATAATCGGCTTGTTGTTCAGCCGATAGCTGCTCCATCCTCACAGGCATGATGTTGTCCTAGGAAATGCTAGGGCTCTTAGAGTCGACTATCTTGCCGACCGAATATATGCGTCGAGTCGAGCCGATAGAGAAAGTCCCACCGGCATGCCAAGAAGCGTGTTGATGAGAAATTTCTCTCATGCGGCGGCACAGGAGATCTGCTTAACTCCAGTGCAGGTCCCTCTCGGCTACTTGTGCTGTGCATGGCGTGCCACTTGATTTGATCTGTTAACCAACAAGAAAAACAAGGGAATATGCGTTAAGTGTTAGGTTAGATCCCCACCGGATCGGCTGAGCGAATCCATGAGCATATATATGCTATCCTAAAATATATTTAAGCCAAACGACTGGAATGGATCGGCTATACCGAGACAGCATCAGTCGTGTAACCTAAATACAGTAAAGGATAACAAATACATGAATCGATAACCTAGCTGATACTGGAAAGCTAACGATGAATCGGCGAGTACTCCGATGAATCTTATGAAAAGAAACCACTCTTGAACCAGATGCGCATGGCCCTGAATGGCGCGTCTGCGCCGATGGCGGGCCGATTTTGGCTAATAACGTCGACAAGAATGCGATCTTAATATAAGAGGCAGTCCTAATATAAATCTAATAATAAATATATTAAAAGAAACACATCGGGGCGTATAAGGTCGGCTGAAACCCCAAACGTGTCTCTAAGCAATATAAATCTTAGCCGAACGTATCATTGATAGTTCTAAAAATGACTTAATAGTTCGGACTGATGCAACATTAAGTATAAAAAGAAAACCTGATCTATTGCAGCCGATTTATATCCTCGAGACGGTAGATACCGCATATAAACTGACCAACCTTTAGATCTAACCCTATCGGCTGCAAGTTCTTGGTAGAACTAGCCAATGGCAGGATAGATCTAAACATTAGTCTAATTTATATGCGCTATATGATAAGTAGCGTAGTATAAACTCTTGAATCTAATGTGTCATTACGATGGAAGCACTAGAAACAACAGATCATACCACTAATGACAAGCATTTACCTAGATCTGGGGATCGAAACGATGCAGCCCGTAGCCAAACAACTCGCTCGTCGAAGGAAAAAGGTTGGCGATGCACAGAAGGTTTGATTGATTGTGTGTGTTTTTTTGTTTATAGGGGGTCTCGGGTCCTATTTATCCCCAAGATACAATTATCTGTACAAACCATGGACTCTATCTAAACTATTATTTAAAACACGACATTATCCCGAGAAGGACCCACGCCATGTTACAATTAACAGTTTAAACAAACTCCTAAATTACAGATACAATTGCCGTTACAGGACTCTATCCATAGGTGGCAATATCGTTTAACGCACAACTAATAACTGAATCTTCTATTTATCCTCAAATTGCTGCATCAGAAACAGTTTTATCTCTTCCGGACTTGGAATCGGCTATCGGCTACCGCCATGGTCCGATCTAACCTTAGCCGATTGGCCTCGCAGCCGATCACTCCTCACCGATGCGACCTCGTTTCCACACCAAACCAGCCGATCTGATTTTGCGACTTTGGGACTTAACTACCAAATTTCAGTGTTAACACCCACTTGGCGCAGAAGGTGACAGCCCACGAGCAGCGATTCCAAGACACCAGGAAAGCCGTCAAGAACATAACTCAGGTCGTCGTTGAATCAGACTACGACTTCGATGACGACGACGCAGAGGTGGCGGCAGCCAAATGGGCCAAGAACAAAAAGGCCATCGTCTGCCAATGGCTGCTGAAGACGGCCAAAGAAGAAAGATATGACTTCGACATCACTAAGGTCGACAGATCTTTGACCTTCCGCTCAAGGAGAAACGAGATCCAGCTCCCCCGAAACCACGTGATTCCATCGGTCGAAGAACCGAAGAAGAAGAAATATTGCAAGTGGCACAACTCCACATCCCATGCCACCAATGATTGCAAAGTCTTCGAGGGCAGCAAATCCTCGGCAATTGAGGCAGGAAATTGAAGTTTGCCGATTCAAGTCGGCCGATGAAGGTAGACGGCAACCCTTTCCCGGTCAATACAGTTCAAGCCGGCCCCAGGCAAGCTGATCAACAGAACAGAATGGTGCACGGCTTAGTCAACACATCAATCGGGGCCAAGGCAGAAGACGAGCCAACTGAATATCACGCCGCGCCAATCAATATGGTGTGCCCGTTATCGACCACCGACCGACGGCCACCCATAACGATGCCCGACACCGTCCTCGCACCAGTCTTCACGGGAAGTGTTAGTGATATGCCCTAGAGGCAACATGGAGATGTTGGATATCACGTCAATGTTTATGTATAAATGAATAAAGTGTTATTCGGCCCATGAAATAGACATCTTGTATTGATCAATAAGTACGTGACTTATTTATGAGACTCGATATGTATGAATCTATTTCTAAACGATCCCGATCATATGTCATATTGTTGGAACAAATATGATTCTAAGATCGGCATGTTTATTGATTGATGATCATGTTTCATAGATCATGGGTATGGAGATACCAAATCAATAAACATGGACATATGTGTTAGAGAACACATTGTTGGATAGACCCACCATGAGACACTACAGAATTAATGTGCCATTAGTTGGTCTCGGGTAGTGTTGGTACAAAGTCCTTAGACCTGAGATCACCATGGATTCCAACATGTGTAGTAGCCTACTTTGGGACTACCAAACGCTATTCCGTAATCTGGATAGTTATAAAGGTAGTTTTCGGGTTTGCTATGAAACATGGAGTGGGATGTAAGTGATCAAGATGGAATTTGCCCCTCCTTTGGAGAGATATCTCTGGGCCCTCGAGGTAATGGATTATGGAAATGCATGGCCATGCTAAGTTGATTGAGGAGTCAATCAATGCATGTATAATCCAATACTGTTCGAGTGAATGGTTAAGCTATTGAAGGGATGGCACACATCTTGCCTATAGCTTAACGGTATCGTGAGGCAAAGGGATTTGTGTACACATTACGGAGTTCGAGCCGATATTATATTCTTGTATACTATGGTGTCAATATGTGCCGCTAGGCGCCGCACTGATTGTGCCGGCTGAGTTGGACTCGAGCCGACGATCGGCTAAGTTAGACTATAGCCGAAACCGAGTATACCTGAACCTGCGTGGTCGCACGCTTAAGGGGATAGAATAGATATTCGAGTTGGACTCTGATACGGCTCGATCGGATAGGGATCCGATCGGATAGAGTCCTATGGGCTTACGACGTATGGGCGGCCAACTCTATGAGATACGGATGAGATCCGATTCAAAATAGAGTCCTAATCGGCCACTAGTCCCGCCGGCCAACTCTATATAAAGGAGGGAGGGTGGAGAGCCGAATAGACATCAATTGCATCGCGTGCAATGTAAGTCGCCGAGATCAATCTCCACGGAAACCCTCCCCACTTTCGAGCCAAACCCTAGCCTTGCATCGCGTGCTAGCACACGGGTGTACGGCGTTCGTCCCCGGACGTGTGGATACCGGTAGAGGCGCTCGCTACGTTGCGCGCCGTTGATCGGCTTCGGATCGGCCGCAACGGAGCGATCGGGCCGTTGTGGAATGGCCGCGGCCTGGGCGCACGGAGCGAGGCGTGAGAACGCGGCCGGACGACTCGAATCGGCGATTGGCGAATCTACAGCCTCTCGGGAATCGGCTACATTGTTCGGATCGGATTGCCCCGATTGGTTATTCGCCGCACTCTACTCCAATCGGTAACGATCTATCGGCCCTTACTTGCAAGTGTTCCCTGGTTTGCACGGTAAAGTTTTTGTTTTTGGCTAGCGTAGCCTCCGCGTAACCCTTCGTAGCAGCCGTGATGAAGCACCTCGTCGACGCGAGCCGGAGACCCAAAGCCGCCGATACGAGGTAATCCGCAATGTGCCGATCCGCATTGGTATTGTGATTTTTTCAGTATCGCGGGAATCCGGCATGAGGGCCGTCGACACCGGACGACCGCCCGGCGTGCAACGATCATCGCGACGATGAGCACAGGAGCTCATCGGCGCAAGCCCAACCCTGGCCGTCCCTAGAGCCGTTCACCTAAACCAAAGGCGGCGGTCCGTCCATGATCGCTCGACCCGATCCATCAAGACTTCTTCATCGACGAAGACCGCAACGACAACAACCGCAACGATGAAGAGGCCGATGACGAAGAATCAACCAATCCCCAATGGTGCCCGTCCGATCTCTTCACAAAGACGCGAAAAGAAGAATTCAACAACTCAAGCGTGAAGGGAGAGAAGATGAAGTTCAGCACATGATCCAAGATCGCGCTATCTACCGGGCAAGATCAAAAGGCGATGGGTTCCCAAGGAGAAACCACCGCAGCCGACGAAGAGCAAGCCCAGAAAGTTCACCGATCAAGCCGTGAGGGCAGCCAAAGGTAAAGGCAAAGTTTCGCATCACCAACATGGTGTTCGTACTACCGGCCAAATTTAGTGCTCCGAAGACGATGCGCACACCACCGAAGACTACTTGGTAAATCTAGCAATCTCACCGGACTCAAGCTATTTTCGACAAACCCGAAGGAATCGAAAATCGACACTTGAAGCCGTTGTACGTTAAAGGATTCGCCAACGGCAAGCCGATGTCCAAGATCCTAGTTGATGGGGGAGCTGCAAATAACCTCATGCCTTACGCAACATCTCGAAAACTAGGCAAAGGAGCCGAAGACTTGATAAAGACCAACATGGTGCTCAAAGACTTTGGCGGTAAACCATCGAAACCAAGGGTGTCCTCAACGCCGAATCACCATCGTGGCATAAGACTGCGCCCACAACATTCTTTGTCATCAACGGGAAGGGGTCTTACGTCTGCTGCTCGAAAGGGACGGATACACGCTAATTGCTGCGTTCCTTCTACAATGCATCGAGCCCGATCCAATGGGACGGTGACAAGGTTGAGATCGTGCGCCCGATAGGTCGGGTTAGCGCCGCGTTGCCGATTTGCCGCTTTGGGAAATCGAAGGCATCGATTGTTTGTCCTGGGAAAATGCAAGCCGATTTTCTAAATGTGTCCAATTCCACAATACGCCGATTGGAGATGACGAGCCGCACCGCCGCTTTGAACAAGACATGGTGGAGGGCTCAAGCATCTTCGGCATGGACACCGCTGACGAAGACAATGGCAAGCTCGGGCAAGGTTTCACGTCGGCCGACAAATTGGAAGAGATCGACATCGGCTTTGGTGACAAGCCGAGGCCGACGTATATTAGCAAAAATCGTCTCTCATTGTAGATCCTAGCTTATTGATTTGTTAAAAGAATATAAAGATTATTTTGCTTGGGAGTACTTCGAGATGCCCGGTCTTAGCCGATCAATAGTGGTCCATCAACCGCCATTGACATATGGTGCTATCGGCCGCTCAAACAGCCTCCCAAGAGGTTTAAGGCCGATATGTACGATGCAATCAAAGCCGAAATCACTTGGCTATACGATGCGGGATTCATTCAGCCTTGCCGATACGCCGAGTGAGTCTCAAACATTGTCCCAAAGTGTTGAAGAAAAACGGTAAACTTAGGGTGTGCATCGATTTCAAAGATCTAAACAAGGCCACCCCTAAGGACGAATACCCAATGCCGACAGCAGCCAATGTGCTTGTCGATGCCGCTTTGGGCCACAAAATTATTAGTTTCATGGATGGCAATGCGGTTTATAATCAGATATTTATGGCCGACGAGGGCATCCACAAGACTCGCTTTTTCGTGTCCTTGCGCAATCGGCTTGTACGAATGGGTGGTAATGACGTTCGGCTTGAAGAATGCCGGGGCAACATATCAACGGGCCATGAACTACATTTTCCATGACATGATCGGCTCACTAGTAGAGATCTACATTGACGACGTGGTTGTCAAGTCCAGGGAGATAGAAGGCCATATAGCCAATCTAAGACAAGTGTTAGAGTGGACGAGGAAAGATGGCCTGAAGATGAATCCACTCAAGTGCACGTTCGGCGTATCGGCTGGGCAGTTCCTGGGATTTCTTGTTCATGAAAGAGGAATTGACGTTACACCAAGGAGCATAAATGCTATCAAGACAATTCAGCCTCCAAAGGACAAGAAATAACTCCAATCTTTGATCGGCAAAATCAATTTCATCAGACGGTTCATAGCCAATCTCTCAGAAAAGATGGAGCCGTTCACACCGCTGCTTTGGCTGAAAGCCGATCAAGCATTCACATGGGGGGCAAGAGCAACAAAAGGCTTTAGACAACATCAAAGATTATCTCGAGTTCCCTCCGCTTTAATGCCTCCACAAAAAGGATACCGTTTAAGTTGTACCTATCGCCCGATGACAAGTCAATCGGCTCGTTCTAATCCAAGAAGTTGAGGGCAAAGAAAAAGCCATCTTCTATCTCACCGACTCAAGCTACTAGACGCGTAAACGAGGTGTTCGCATGTGGAGAAGCTATGCCTATGCCTCTATTTTTCATGTACGAAGTTAAGGCATTACCCGCCATCCAACGAGTGCACAATAATCGTGCAAAGCCGATGTAGTTAAGTACATGCTATCGGCCCAGTGTTGAAAGAAAGAATTGGAAAGTGGATTTTTGCGCTAACGGAATTTGATTTGAGGTATCAGGCACCTGTGGCGCAAAGGACAAGCTATAGCCGATTTTATTGTGGAGCACGTAAATGACTCGATCGGCCTCAAGAAAATTATGCCTTGACTTTGACATTTGACGGCTCGGCTTGCACCAACGGCCGCGGCATCGGCTTAGTCATTATTTCACCGAGGGCAAGTTTCGAATTTGCTTTCGCTATCAACCCCATGCTACAAACAACCAAGCCGAATATGAAGCCGTCCTTAAAGGATTACATCTACTCAAGGAAGTTGAAGCCGACGCCATCGAAATAATGGGAGATTCATTGTTGGTCATCGGCAAATTATCGTGAGAATACGAATGCAAAAACGATGCGCTGATGGTCTATTATCGCAATGCCCGAAATTAATGGACGGTTTTGACTAGTTACTTTGAAACATATCCCAGAGAGAAGAACACAGAGGCCAATGATTTAGTTTCAAGGGGCATCGGGCTATCGGCCGATGTTGAAAGAAATTGACATTGAAGTTGCCGCCATTACAGCCGATGATTGGAGGTTTGAAGTTTACAGCTATCTCAAAAACCCCTCTCAATCGGCTACAAGGAAGCTACAGTACAAGGCGTTAAGATATGTTTTGCTCGATGAAGATCCGTACTATCTGACGATTGATGGTGTGCTACTCAAGTGTTTGGGAGCCAATCAAGCCAAAGTGGCCATTGGAGAAGTGCATGAAGGATCCGTGTCACACATCAATCGGCCCACAAATGAAGTGGTCGTCAGCGAGCAGATATTTCTCGACCGACCATGCTAGAAGATTGTTTCAAATATTACAAGGGTTGCTGTGGATTGTCGAAATTTGGCGCCATACAACGAGCACGCGGCGACTATGAACCCAATCATTAAGCCTTGGCCGTTCGTAGGATGGGGCATCGACATGATCGATCGATCAATCCACCTTCAAGTAAAGGGCATAAATTTATTCGGTAACAATGCATTATTTCACCAAATGGGTGGAGACGGTTCCCTTGAAGAAAGTGGATTCTAAGGACGCAATCGAGTTTGTCAAAGAACATATTATTTACCGATTTGGCGTCCCATGCATTTATAACAATAGATCAGTGGATCTATCTTCGTATCGATGAGTTTGTTCTGGGCTTGCCGACTCGCATGGGGATCAAGCTACTTAATTCTTCACTCGTACTATGCATTGTGCCAAGCACCGGCAAGCTTCAAGCCCTCAAATAAAAGTTTGATTAAATTGATTAAAAGAAAGATCTCTCGAGTACCCAAACAATAGCCGATTAGCCGAATCACCGTGGGCGTATCGGATGGCATGCCATGGATCAATCCAAGTCCCTCCGTACAAGATGGTCTACAGTGCATGAGGCAAGTGCTACCATGGAAAGCGTCGTCGTCGGCTCAAGGCGCATTCAGCCACAAGATCAACTCACAAATTCGACGATTATTATCACTTAATGGTGGACAAAATGTAAGACTTAGTTTTATCCAGATAAGGGCCTTGGAAAAAGTTACAAGGGATAAAGAACGAGTAGCGACATTATAATAAAAAGTGATGCCTAAATCTTTTGAGGAAGGCGAACTCGTTTTGGAAATTGATACCGCGATTGATCTAGGAATAACAAATTTGGCAAGTGATCACCAAATTGGGAAGGGCCTTCAAGATCCACAAATGCGTCTCTAAAGGGGCTTACATGCTAAGAGATTTAGATGGAGAGGTATTTGGAAGGGCTCTTAATGGAAAATACCCGAAGAAATACTACCCAAGTGTATGGATCAACTCATGATTCTTGTTCTGTTGTTTAGCCGATTATGACACCGATGTCCCTGCTTCAATAAGACATCGCCTTTAGGCATTTTTATCCAACAATTTTTCCTAAGTTTTCTACGATCGGCTAATGATTGGCCGATAGCGACGACAATGATGCGCAAATGGCTTGGATTCACAATTTTGTCAACACCGGCTATCAACAAAATTTGGGGGCATATACACACACGAGCCGATTACAAAATTGGGTGTCGGAAATTTAAATTTTTAAGCTTCGCGATCGGCATAGCTAATATAAAAGTGTTTTAAGTGATTGGGATCGACGGCCATAATTCAAGCGTTAAGATCGATGGTTATGGTGTGGTTTCGTAATCGCAAATGTGGTGTGACACTGACGGCTAGGGCCGATTTCAGCATAAATATATTCAAGATACTACATGCGACCTGCCGATTTCATCCACGAGATTACGCTTGAAAAGATTAACAAACTATATTACACAAAAGCTAGAGCAAATTACAAGATTTGAATGCAATAACGTAGTTCAAGCCCATTACAAAAGTTTGATTTGATATATTACATGAAGTAGTAGCCGATTTTAGAACACTAAAATATTATTCATTGC